>CM062291.1:464566640-464981640 GCA_031216915.1 Pictodentalium vernedei
ATCAAAGCAGAGAAGACTGGTGACCGCAGTGAAGAAGCGGGTGCTGATGTTGGAGAAGGTAGAGGTGATAATGCGAGTGATTCTGAAAATGAAGACGAGATTGAAGCGGGTTTGGATTTTCATACTTATCTTAGGAAAAAAACACTTCCGTTTGGAGATGGAAGATTGCCGACTAAATATGCTCATTATCATTAAAATAGAAATAAATGCGTCATGATGTTACCCTCGTAAATTTGCGTGATATTACCCGGGAAATTTCCCGGTTCCCGGTTCTGAGAGTAATTCCATTCCAGTCCCCGGTTCTTAGAAAACCAGGGAATATATTAAACCCTAGTTAGCTTGTTGAACACTCAGTCTGGCGGCTTGGTTTTCTTGAATGCATTGATTTCTCGCGTGTTGTAGGTAGGTAAGTACATCACTTTGAGCTGGCATTGAATCTGCAGTACTCTGAGTGGAATCTTCAGTCTTGTTCAGTTCATTATTGGCGGAATCTGTGTTTTGAGTCTCTTTTATTGTGCTGTCTTCAAGATGCTTCGTAGTTTGAGTGCTAGCATCATTCCTCTTAACTGCATTCTCCTGAACTTTGTTATTGTCTTTTGATTGTTTTTCTCCCTTGCCTTGATCTGCAGGTTGGGTAGATACTTTAGTTTTCGGAACATTGTTCTTGTTTTAGTCTGCAAATTGGCCCATCCTTAAATCTTCATTCTTCTGAGTGCCAACATCATTCTTTTAAAGAGTAACTTCATTGTCGTTTTGAGTGGAAACTTCATTGTTCTTAACTTCATCCTTCCTCAGTTCGTTCTTTATGGGAGCTGTCTTTGGCATCTCTTTCCTTCTCTTCTTTGTAGTTTGAGTGGTTAATTCGTTCTTATTTTTGGACTCTTCATTCTTCTGCTTCCCCTTGGTTAACAATCAGCCCACACCATACTGTGTCTCAACATATTTTAGTTTCTTTTCGTCAACTCCAGTAAACTGCATGGTCTAGGTTTCTTCTCTTGACTCCGTTTATCAAACGATTGACTGAGGCCAATTCCTCGGAAGTCAATTTCAATCTGGCATCATTCTTGAAGATCCGTATGTGTAAGTCATCTTTTAATGTTAGCACTGCCGTGGATACAAACACATTTACTCTGCTGTACGGTCAGAACACAAATAAATTTATTTTCAAACGAACGATCTCTTTATACTTTCGAATGTAACGACGAGTCCATTTACTCATCGGCGCTTAATCATTTTCGTCATCGTCACTACCATTCACTTCGAACGAATATTTTTCCAAGAGATCATTAAACAGAAATTTTCTCTTTTCCAAGGCGTATTTCTGGGATTCTACAAAGTCTTATTCCGCTTCTTCACGTTAACGTTTACAGCAGTCTCTTGAATTTTCTTGTGAATTGGGTTCCTGCAAACATTCATAGTGTGCATTAGGGTATCAATGTGTTATACGCTGATGGCTTCTCTGAAACTGTTTTCAACTGTTGTGACAGCTTTTGTAACTGTAATCTTCTTTATCCATTCTATCCTCGATATAACTGTTCATGAGGTTTTCAAATTCTTCTTGATAATCATTTTATTATACGCCTGTTCTATGACATCCCCCTCAACAGCAACACTAAACCATGCGGGAAATGAAAATTCATTCCGCACATGTGTGCCGACCGGAAATCGTTGACAGAATTTTCTAAACAGTAGCGAAATTTCACTGGAATTTTCTACAAATCGTGCACCGCAATTGTGGCAGGGTTAACATTAGTTCACCTAAAATGTTTACAGGTAACAGGAGCAAATTGAATAAGCAGAGTAAAAAACAATTATTTCTCATTAATTTCAGGTTATTACAGGGTATTTTACAGGTTTTTCTCAAGAAATATATAATTTATTTCAGCAATATTTGATTTGGCAGGTTGAATGTTAATATTTTCTGGTTGTAACTCTGAGTAAAACCACAGAGTATAGAATTGAATAGTCTCCTTTACAGGTGATTGATTTTACAGTTCACTCACTGCAAAGTTACAGGTTTCACTCACAGCACGTAGTGAACACTAATTAATCCACAGCCCATTGGATAATTATATTGCATTATTCAGTTAAAGTTTCAACTGCCAGTTTTTTTATCAGTTGTTTTTGTAATGTGGCCTGCTGTCAATTCCACAGAGTATTTATTTCATAAAAGAAAGTCTTCTACTTATAAATTAAGTAATTTGTATGTGCAGTGTGTGTTTCTTGAATAATTTCATGATTTAGGATAGGATTTGGACTTGCAGGATTATGGAAGTCAAGGTACAGTTAAATTTAATTAATTGGCGATTGAATAAATGCTATTTATTTTGTTGCAAATTTAAGCTTAGTCAATGACGAGCGAGTAGCCTGTCCAGTGCTTCACAATTGCGACTGTCAAGCCCTGGCCTGGCTACTTCGAACGTTACCAGACCTATTAATTTTCGGTCAGTATATTTTAACTTGGTAACTTTAGCTTAGTTAATTTAATTATTTTTGCCAAAATGTCGAAAGTTTAAATATTATTATTTAACACCGTAATTATGTTTTAATTTTATTTAAATTCAATTTTCCGTAAATACTGTAACTTATGGAAGCATCTATGTATTTATTGTTGATTGTCCCCAGCTGCGGGCAACTTGGCTCATTCTGCAATTGCAGCATGAGCCCAGTTCCCCGTTGCTGTGGATATATCAATAGATGCGTGTTTGGCCATTTTCCTTACTTCATATTTATAAGACTTTATTTTATTCTGTGCAGGTCAAGAAACACCACTGCATATATCTCACAGCCACCAGTACATAAAATGAACTTGTCACACTGAGGGTAGGCATTTCTTAGTTAGCTTTAGCTATTTATGCTTCTAGTGAAGTACACATAATATATGTATTAAAAATGTCTACTGGGGACAGAATATAAATATATTTTGCTTAAGTTTGTGTTTTCAGTGTGACCTACGGTGCCCCCATGTTGCCATAGTAACATAACATCGATTTATATAATACTGGTTATTCACACAATCGTAGTAAAATTATTATTCTTATTGAATCGCTTGTGTACTGGTGTGATTGTATATATATTTAACCCGGCTCATTTCTGTAAGTAATGTTTATTTATATTATAGAAATGTTTTACAGTTTGTACATTACATAAGTATCAACATAAAATATCGGGGCCACTGTGGTCACAGAAATTTATTAATACCTACAGGGCAAGCATTGTTTTATTGGTAATTTAGGTCACGAGCTACTCACGCTATGGTACCTATTCAAATATTGTACAGACATTGGTTGCTGTGTTCTGCTGGCGTGTGCTCACTCCAGTTGAACATGGCAACCTTTGTCTTGCATGTGCGAGTGACATTTCACTCTGTTTTGGGTTTACTGTTTTGTTATGGAGGCCTACATTTGGACTTCACGTAGGGATGTTTGTACCATGGTGTGGTAGCCATGTGTTTATGCACGTGCTAGCATGTGTGTGCGTGGGTGCATGTTTGCTGGACGTACATGTGAGTGTGTCCTCAGTGTGCTTGGGTGTGATTGATGTGGGTTCAAGTCAGTGTATTCTATTTGGCTTCTTGTTCATGTGGGTTCGTTTTGTTTCGATTTGTTGGAGAGAGCCTACTGGCTCACGCCAATGAATTGAAGCAGGCCGAGCCCATATACGCTGGTAAGCTAGTCAAAATCGATAACGCTCCCTTCCGGTTGCATTTATTCTTCTTGGCCCCTGCCCTGAATAATTCTTGACTCTTGCCCTGAATAATTTGTGTAAAATATATACTAAAGAGTTTTATTATTTTATCTTCAGAGTTCGTTGATTGATTGATTGATTCATTCATTCATTCATTACTGTGATGATTATTTTGATGACAACCTATGATGATTGATTGGTTGTGATGCATGTTTTGTAATGGATCCACACAGTGAAAATATGGAATAAACGAACCCGATAATATCTACACGCCTCTTTTGTGTTTTTCATCCAGGAGGGGTTACACAATTAAACTTTGAATCCCTAGCGATAGCTAAACATAGTAACACGGGTTCCGCTCGCAGATTTGGTTGGAAATAAAATGCGATCGTTTTTTTCATAGTTCGTCCCCTGAGTTCCAATGTGTTCTGTGTGCCTATTAGGAACTCGGAGGACAAGCTGTCAAATGGATTGCTGAGTGTCCTTCTATTAATTGCTTTTATAGACGTGATGGCGTGTAATAAACACAGTACGACACATGCGTGTGAATGGATTAATCGATATCGTTTAATCCTTCCGCGCTGGCTCTCGTGCCATATCGATTAACCCATTCAAATGCGTGTGTCGTCCTGAGTATGTAGGCACTTCTGACGAGATTTCCTATTGAATCATTAGAATCGCCCATTGGTGCTTTTTCATCTTCATTTTGGGTTTCGGATAGTTCCGACTCATCGGCCCGAATTTTCCATTGGTGAATAGTTTCTTAGTGTACAATGACGACATGGTTGCATCGCGTTCGCTCTCTTCGAGGCTCATATCACAAATGACAGTCCAAGAGGTAGATAGAAGAGAAGCTAAGTCCAGACAGACTGCTATTATAGTCAGACGAGGGTCAGTAATAAATAAAACAGATGAGGGAATAGAAGAATAAGCCACAGAATAGATCGGAATGCGCAAAAAAATGATGATATTACAGGACTCAAACCAAAACCAAAAACGTTACTCTTATACAAAGGAACGCGCCTTGTAGTTCCACCAGCTACTATTAAAAGCCTTGTATGATGGATTCGTTCAAGTCCATTTCGGTGATTTTTTTATACTGTTTGGGGAGCGAGTTCCACAGAGTGGGAGGAGCCACAGAGAATGCTCTGTCGCATGCGGTCTTCGGTTTTGCCCTTCGCTGTGAACGCAGTATTTCATTACTGGACCTTAGGGTTTCGGCAGGTTCGTACCAATTGAGAAGTTCAGAGAGGTGAGATGGTGAAAGGTCATGAAGGCACTTGAAGACCAGCAGACACACTTTGTATTGGATTCTCTGGGATACTGACAGCCAATGCAATTCATAAAGGACAGGTGTTATGTGGCATGTTTTTTTTTTTTGTTTTTTTTTGTTCTTTTTTTTTTTTGTTACTTGTGACCACTCGGGCTGCACAATTCTGTACGTGTTGTCGTTTTACAATGTTGGTGTTTGTTAATCCAAATAACAGTGAATTATAGTAATCAAGCCGAGTTGTCACAAAGGCATGTACAAGTTGCTCAGCTGTTTTATTGTCTTTTGAGTTCCTAATTTTGCTTATGTTCCTCAGATGAAAAGATGCCACCTGGCAGATGTGCTTAATATGTGTGTCAATTTTGTCAACCAAAAAATTGGATAAGTCGTTTGCGGGGATTGCCTTGGATGTGTGGTTGAGCAGAACCGACTTTTCCTCACGATGGAGTAAACTTTCAATTATTCTGGTTAACATATGTGGTCGCTGGGAATTATTCATTATGAAGTCGGCAATATATAGAGGATATGGAATGAGTGTTTTTCTCATATAATATTTATGAAACGAGTGTAAGAATTTTCCGTTTTGGCGAGCCTCTGGCGAGCCCAAACGGAAAATTCGGACGAGTTTCACAAATATTATTTGACAAAAACACTCATTTCATATTCTATTTATCATATGACACACACACGCACAAATTAGCCACTTAGTATGACTTTTTAACCCATCGCCTTACTTGAGTTGCAGACGGCACTTGGAAAAAACATCCTCGTATAGCTAAAAATTTTCATTTTTTGCTTCCAAAACATAGGTTATGACCCCTCATTGGAACGAGCTCGTCGAGCTCGTTCCAATGAGGAGTCAAAACCTATATTTTGGAAGCAAAATTGAAAATATAAAAAAAATGAATGGCGTTTTTCTTTTAGATAATACAATATAACCCACCCTAAATAGGACAGATAACGTAAATTCTCCCTTCTGAAATTATGCAAATGCGACCCAGTTGTATTTTGTTTAGCCAATCAAATTGTCCAGTTTTGAGATTGACCAATGGAAGCTCCCAACTCTAATTATGCAAATTATGAAAATGTGGCCCAGTTGTATTTTGTTCAGCCAATCAAATTGTCTAGTTTTGAAATTGACCAATGAAATTGACGGAATGCTTTATTTATCACTGATTAATATGAAAACTAAATATCAAATGTTTTTTAAAAAAATCAAATGAGAGAATCTTTGGGGAAATAACAATCACAGTCAACCAAAAAATTTTATTAGAGGAAGCCGAGTACACAGTACATTCACACTTATAACTGATTTTCTAATATACTGGGTTTCTACAACATTTAACATACTGGACAGCTAATTTTTACAAACGCAATCCAGTCGCTACCTAATATTTAATTTACCCATTTTCACAATTTAATCCCTTTACTCTGTAAGCTATATTTCGCAACAGCATCATCCTAACAACACGTGCTGCGCATGTGCACTAAGGGGGTGACGTCACAAGATGGCCGCTCATATGGGCTACCCTAGCAACCAAACATGACGTAACTAGGTCACTTACTACATGCGAGTTCAGAAATACAAATATGAACTTCAGTAATCCAATAGATGGATATAAAATGCGACTTCGAGCAATTCTGAAAAAACGCACTCAATGACCCCTGGGTGACTCAGTGATCTTGACCCACATTTTGAACCTTCATTGGGATTCCACTTATCTGATCTTGGTCCCATGTCCCTAGGCCCTGCCATACGGAGATAGGAGCGTCACCCACTTTTAATACACCCATAGGAAACCCTCCAATACCACATGGGCCTGAAAAACATGGATAATCAAGTACTTGTGACTGCCTGTCGGTATGTCAAAAAACAGCGAGATAGAAGGACTCGTTTTTTGAGTTATTGTGCAAACAATAAAGTGGGGATGACATCGCAGACCATGAGAAGAAGAAACCATACAACAACAATGGTCTCAGCAGACTAATTATAGTGAGCTGATAGAAAGAAATTCGTCCATTTACAGTAGTATATACAATACTCCCTTTACCTTTAGAAAGCTCTATTTATCAAACACTAATAGTCCTAAACATTGGTAAACAGGGACGTAGTGACCGAATGATACACAGGAGGCATCCTGCAACTTTTTAGTGAACTAGTTGAGAGATATAGAGATACAGAGAGAGATAGAGAGAGATAGATAGAGAGATACATAGAGAGAGATATAGAGAGACATATAGAGAGAGATATATAGAGAGAGATATATAGAGAGATATAGAGAGATATATAGGGAAAGAGGGGGAGAGAGATATATAGAGAGATATATAGAGAGATATATATAGGGAGAGATATAGAGAGAGATATATAGAGAGAGATATATAGAGAGATATAGAGAGATATATAGGGAAAGAGGGGGAGAGAGATATATAGAGAGAGATATAGAGGGAGGTAGAGAGAGAGAGATATATATAGGGAGAGATATAGAGAGAGATATAGAGAGAGATATATATGTAGAGAGAGATATAGAGAGAGATATATATATAGAGAGATATATATATATAGAGAGATATATATATATAGAGAGAGATATATATATAGAGAGATAGAGAGAGATATATATAGAGATAGAGAGATATAGAGAGATATATAGAGAAAGAGGGGGAGAGAGATATAGAGAGAGATATAGAGAGAGATATAGAGGGAGATAGAGAGAAAGAGAGATATATATAGAGAGAGATAGAGAGGGAGAGATATATAGAGAGAGATAGAGAGATAGAGAGATAGAGAGAGATAGAAAGAGATATAGAGAGAGATATAGAGAGAGATATATAGAGAGAGATAGAAAGATAGATATAGAGAGAGATATAGAGAGAGATATAGAGAGAGATATAGAGAGAGATATAGAGAGAGATAGAGAGAGATAGAGAGAGGGATATCGAGAGAGATATAGAGAGGGATAGAGAGAGAGATATATATAGAGAGGATAGAGTTAGATATATAGAGAGGGATATAGAGAGAGATATATAGAGAGAGATACAGAGAGAGAGAGATATATATATAGAGAGAGATAGAGAGGGAGTGCTATAGAGAGAGATATAGAGAGCGATATAGAGAGAGAGATAGGGAGAGATATAGAGAGAGATATAGAGAGAGATATAGGTAGATATCTTTTAAGTCAACATTATTTTCATTACTAATCCTGTCATAGTCATCTTATTGGGAATTAGCAGGAAATGGCATACAGACTCTCTATTCTTAATGGTGTGACCAATGATTCTATCATTTGATTTCTCTCTACTGGGGTCTTTAACACTTACGCTGCCGAAAACGTCTATTGTCACATATTCTATGATGATTATCTATACGTTCTGGAATGCGCATATCAAACCTACTGTCTGATAAATTGTTGGAAAGGGCTCAGATAGAGCTTCAGGTATGTCATAAGTTTTATTAACCGTCCTCGCACACAGGCGTACATACAGGACCTCCAAATATGGCTAAAGTGGGCGTGCCAGTAAAAGGGTTAAAGTAAACAAAGTGCACATTGTTTGGCTTTATCCCTTTACCCAACGCAGACGATATCAAAATTTATTATTTTAAATATCATTTTTTAAAATTTTTCAAAAAATTTCAACAAAACCATATCATGTGACCCCTCGTTGGAACGAGCTCGACGAGCTCGTTCCAACGAGGGGTCACATGATATGGTTTTGTTGAAATTTTTTGAAAAATAATATTTTTTCATCTGCTTAATTTGCATATTACGCGGGCGGATGCGGGCGATTCGTTGGTAAAGGGCTAAACACCAAGATAAACTCCACGGGTTCTGCCTTTTAAATTTGTAAACGCAAGCATGTTGTGTTTTTTTTTTTTTTGGGGGGGGGGGGGTTGTATTTTAGCATATACAGGAGAAAAGATTCCAGACAACTGTTCTGTTGCCCATTGGTTTATTCCTCTGGTTTCTAATTTTTCCCTTCTTTTCCAACTAAAATATTGTTTGAGACACTCTTAGTCTGGTCGACGAATTAGCTGCAATTTGGTGTGAACCTTTAAGAAATCTAATTTGGAACTTATCGAATTTGGTGTCACTTTTTGCGAGATGGTTTTCATGTAAAAGGCACGAAGTCTACAAAAATCCGCGTTGGGGATTTTTTTTAAAGCTCATTGAGTAGATACACCCCATTTCTATCAGAGAGATAATTTTCAAACTAGATATCGCACGGATTGACTTTTGGGGTAACATAAAACACTTTCTTAAGGGGTATCTCAGTGTCATTTCTGTTCAGAAATAGCATAATAACATATTATGAGAGGTTTGGTGGTTTATGAAACATACTCGCCCGTATTGGACCAGAATAAAGAGTGTTTCCTTGCTTTTCGTAGTACGCACAGACAAAGCTAGTATTTTCGTCCGTAGTGTTGAGCCATGAATACAATTGCTTTCAAGGAGTTTTCGTCTTTGTGATTTGAATATGAGTCCTCCCTGTTGTATTGTTTTTGGTTGTTAGTTGTTTGTTTGCTTTTTGAAACCTGACGGTGAAAACGTACCTAAAAAACATCCATATCCTAACTGGTGAGATTATCCTGAATATTTCATTATTATTTTTTTTTTCTTTCAATTTTGGTCACGTTATTCATTCGAAAATCGGGAGAGGTAATTGATTATACAGAGTTTTCTGACAATCTTTGTGTAATCTGTGGTGGCGACATCGAGGGGCCTTTCACTGTGGGCAAAAGACATGGACCCAATGATTCAGTTCAGTGCAATTAATACGTGGTAAACCGAAGTTGGAAAAGTATCTCAAGAGCTTATGTATTTATTTATTTATTGGTGTTTAAGGTCACATATTTATGCACAATGGCTAATCGTGACCGTGACGGTTTTACGGGTGGAGAAAGCCGGAGTACCTGGAGGGAACCACCGTCAGCTCCTCAACATTCTAACTCTGTTCAAGCCCCACTCAAGCAGGGTTACAGCCGTTGAAGACATGTGAACCATCGACGTGCGGTACGCCTTAGTACACGGCGTCGTCGTGTCCCCATGTAGGCAATCGGGATAAAGTTCCTTGCCTAATGACACAACGCGGGTCGTCCCGGACGGGGATCGTACTCGGGACAACTAGCATAGAAGTCCAACAGTCTACCACTGAGCCACCGCGCTCTCTATGTAGTATGGTTCCAAATGGCAAAGTTGTTGTTCGAGAAGGGTCGTCGTAATTTCACTGATAGCAAAACGCTTTGCGAATCCAATCGAAGAAACTCGGGTCTGGTGATGCTGCTTTCGAATATAAGAATGATTGTTTCCTTTGTGGTGACCCCGCCAAATCAGGTTCCATCTAGATCTGATATACATATGGTGACGTTGTTGTCTTTACTATCGAACCTTCTGAAAATATGTCAACAAAGGAACGATGTGTGGTCCAACGAAATACCGACTCGTTCGCAGCGACGTGACAGCCGCTACTTATTCCGATTCCTTATTAGACATCCGTTATCAAACGATCAAATGAATGTTGAATAAGGAACTGGGAATAAGTAACGATTGTCAGGTCCGTCTCGTTTACACGGTTACATAATTCTAGTTACAGCACAAGCAGTATATCCTAAGTAATGTCTGTAATTGTTCACGATGGGCAGGGATAAGCCACCGTCCCCATTGCGACGACAGTCTAGGAGGAAATCTGACCAGTTAATGCAAGAGAAGTTCGGTCAACTGTGTATATGGCTAGAGAGTGAGACCGGTGCTGATCTCTATATTACCGGCCATCTTTAGCGGAAATGATCGAGTTGACCGGTGATACCGGTGATTGTTCTATGGCTGAAAGAGAAGTTAGTTGATCGTTATGGAAAGATTCTGTTCTTCGATGAGATGGCAGGAGTTGGTGACGTGCTTTGTTTCAACCTTTTACTCAATTCTCAAAAATCGCCAATTAATTTTCATTATATTTTCATTTTTTGCCTCAAAAACATAGGTTATGACCCCTCTTTGGAACGAGCTCGTTGATCTCGTTCCAATGAGGGGTCATAACCTGTTTTTGAGACAAAAAATGAAAAAAAATAGTTATTCAAGAATGTTTTTTTTGCAAGTGTCGTCTGCTTTTCATGTTAGGTGAAGGGTTAAGACAATGGCTCAATTTATGATGGAGGAAAAGTTGTATTCGGATAAAAAGAATTTAGAAGAGGAAGGTGGGCGTATCATAATGAAAGATGTGAAATTAATCAATACGCGGATACGAGAGATGACATACGATACAGCTTCGAATCCAACAAGTAAGGACATTTCCAATATTGAGCAGAGTAAGCGATGGATACCGGCGCACCTGCAAACACTCCTCAAGGTATCTGATGAGGTGGAGAGATATAAACAGTCGGTCGTTCAGTTAGAGACACAGGGAAGCCCCATATCCCAGTACCTTCCTGACACATCCACGCTGTGGGATGCAGATAATGTAGACCATAATGTTACACCAAAGACGGTTTAGGAACGATTCACTGACCGGATCTAAGCTGCTCTCCTGTCGAGAGACCCAAACAATGTAGATTGGTAACGTTGTGTTGGAAAGAGGTGTGCCAATCCATCGTTACCCAGAAAGTCCAGACATGGGACTCGCGGTTTGGTATACAAACCACTGCGGGAGTTACATTTCCCTCATACCTTGCCACCAGATGTAAACGCGGATTTACTGTGGTATTCGGGTTGTCTGTTAAGCACACGGGAGAGACCTAGACCAAATTGGGCGGACTACACGCACGGAAGTTTGAACTTATGGAGGGTCATTCTCGAAAGTCGGAGGTTTTCTTTTTTCCGATTATTGAATCGAACCCTTCCGATTATGACTGCATTTATTCATCGCTGGTATTCGTTGTCTTGTATTACGTTCGACCAGCCTTTGTGGATCAAAGCTGCAGACGTAATCAGCGTAAAACCCACCAACATGGTTGCTGGACCGGGTGGGTTCCACATAATGATGACCCGCCCTGTAGTATTGGCGGTATGATGCGGGGATCCGGTTTGGAAGATGCACTTGAAGTCGTCTATGGCCCAAATCCAGTACAACATCTGCTACCTGGAAAACCTTCTCTAGAGCTGTCCGAGGCTATTTCCTCGTACAATCTGTTCTGACGAATAAGTTGTTAAAACGAATTATTCCAGAGTCATGTATAGATAGGATCGAACCGGAGACTCATGTCGGTGAACATGCACCGGAAACCAGTGATGACGCTTGTCCGGAGTCCGGAGTCCGTAGACCTAAAGAAGTTGGATGCAGCTGACGCGGAACAATTGGGATTCGTTTCCAATGCGTTTGAAACATGAAGTCGTGCCATGTCAGAAGTCTGTCAGTGAGAAGAACTCGTCATGTTCGGCCAATACTTCGGTGACTATAAGTATCTACTTGCACAAAACTTCCTGACAGCTAAGTTCTTGTTGCAATACGCAGAGTATATTAAAATATTTCATAAGGGCGGAGAAGACAACAGATTGGAACTTACATCTGATAACATTATCTGCAGTACAGACGCCGCGGACTGGTCGTAATTCAAGAGTGGGCAGTGGTATCCACGCATGCGTTTACCAGGTAATAAAAATCATCTTCAGAAAAAATTTTAATTGATAAAGCGCCGGGTTGTACCCGGCGCTTCAGTAATTAAATTTTTGATGATTATTCCTATAATTTGTGTTTTGAATCTAACATCATTGCGTCCGTGGAGATATTGCCCACTCGTTGAAAGTGACTAGTCAGCGACGACCGTATTGTAAGATGCTGAACCTGTTTTCAATTACGGGCCATATCAACTTTGCGAAAAGCCAAACCAAATGATGCTGGAGCGGCCCATCAAACATCAGCAACTTTATTAGTCATTCGCGGAACAAGGGTTCCACTCTGTTCGCAGATGCAATCGATATTGGGCATCTGACAATGGAACAAGTTCTCATATGGTGAGTCAAGAGTGGAGGCGGATTGACACGAGGTAGCGGTATCACACATTCAGTGACGATATAATGGAACGATGGCATCAGTGTGCAGAAGTCCACGAAGCCATGACCGAACTGACCAATATAAGTCACAAAATATCTGAATTACATGTTCAGTCCGCTATATCAAGTATCCCACGAGATCACAATGATCTTAGTAAGATTCAAGATTGGTTCGAGGCACATGGCCCTTTCGATGTATACGAGAAGCACCTCCGTTAATTAACATCATGTCTGATGACGGGTGGAGATTCCATCAGTTGTCATAAAACGGAGGAAGTTGGTAAAAGAATACAGCAACGGTTCGATAACAAACCGGTAACAGCAGCTAAAATGGAGAAAAACGCGCATATATAGACTCTTGATTATTTGTCTCCGGGCTTCAAGGTCGATAATGAAAAGCTGCAAATTAATCCCACGGACTTATCTTCCCGCTTGATAACCCTTGCTCGGTGAGAGGAGAATGCAGCTCATGTTTCAAATGTGAGTTGACGGCAATACCCATCTCACTGTGCAAAGACGATTTGATGCTGAGGCAGACAAAGGCACAACTAACAAAGGCTTTGACATATTCGCGTGAATCAATTCAGTTCCCGGATAGTATGAAAGTCGTGCTCGATGGATGGCGGTGCACTTCTGCAATCGCATCAAGGGGGCCGAGGGAGCTACATACACAGAAGTTCGTCAACAGTACGCTAAACACGTCAGATCGATGTAAGGCTGTGCTGTTGTGGTATTCAATGGTCATGAACAAACATTACCGACGAAAGATCACAGGCACCTAAGAAAGTCGGGTTAGCGATGTGCTGACATCATTGTTTCTGTTACAACAAAAGGCCACTCGAATAAGAGTAATGCAGTAAAGCTTTTATTTGACGAGCTGGAAAAGGGAGGTCACTCGATTCGACTTCAATTCTTAAGTTGATATCGAGTCGATTCGAAATCAGCTGCCCGATTCGTTTCCTTTTGAATCTTTACACGGGAATAATATAGCTTGGTATTAGTCATTGTTGTCGTCACATAAAAGTTCAGATGGAATTTGTACTTAAATAATGCTGAAAATAACGACATAATGTAATTTCATCTATATTAACATAAATAGCATCTGACCTATGCCACCTCCCATGCTAATTCCAGACTTGCCGGTCTCTACCACTGTTGAAAACAATGTTAAAATTTCTAAACAATGTTGACGATGAGCTGTTGCTAGCGGCTAGTCCTGTGTGGTGCTTAGTGCTGGCTTACCAGCACTAAGCACCACACAGGACTAGTCGCCAGCAACAGCTCATCGTCCACAGTTTTGATTCGCGTGAATCCGTCAAAGCCTTTGTTAGTTGTGCTTTTGTCTGCCTCAGCATCAAATCGTCTTTGTACAGTGGGATGGATATTGCCGTCAACTCACACCCGTTTCTTGGTAATATTCCAACTACATCATCAAGACATGCCTTCCAGGAAGGCATGCCTTGATGGTGTAGCTGGAATATTTTATGAATCGGGACTTTATCCGTCACAGTCGGAGCAATCAGATTTACAGTCTCCCTCCCATTATCGGTCATATTCAAGACGTACAGAATTCGATTTGAGATTCTATTCGATCTCGAATAACAGACTCGATTCGAATCGAAAATGTGTGATTCGCAGGGCCCTATCGTACCACATGCCCTCGAGATCAGGTCCCTATCGTACCACATGCCCCCCGAGATCAGGGCCCTATCGTACCACATGCCCCCAAGATCAGGGCCCTATCGTACCACATGACCCCGAGATCGCCTGTCGAGATTCGACGTCGACAGTTGCCATTGACACAGACTTGTTAGTACTTCTTGTTTCCCATTGAAAGGAGGAGTTATAAGTCATATACTTCATGTCAGAAACACGGAAATCCTATAGGAAGAATCTGTGTATAAAATTGGAGATGTTATTTGCAACATATGGACGGTGAGAGCAGAATACATGTTATTTATCCATGCCTGGTGTGGTTGTCATACAACATCAGCAAAACACGATCAGAGAAGGCAAATTTGCTGAAGACAATTGCCACCGACTCGAACATTCCCGACATCTCGTGTATCATAACTAATCCGGATGCTGACTAGCTCAAGGACGCGGAAGCTGACAGCAACCTTTTCACAATACTGTATGGCGGCAAGACTGAGAATGGCTTAGATGGATTGCGGTATGTTAAGTTCATAGCGATGATCTCCACTAGTAGAGGTGCTACTGCCCCTGAGAAACTGCCTCCAACAGACTGCTCTGCACATTAGCATAGCCAGAGAGGTCACTCCCAGGTAATTGTCTGGAAAACATTGAACATGAAAGCTTTAGGTGCATGTGATTGGGGATGGAGAGTTCAAAATCGTCATCTCGTTCCTATCAAGATGGACAGCCAGCTTCGGATGTGTTGATAAGAATAAACTGGTCCGTCGTAAACAAGTTATCTAGTAGAAATCTATGTGGGAATAAGATATGTTCCTGCAGGAAGAACGGACTCATGTGTGCCATTGTGCTTGTGAGGTTTGTCGGGATGAGGTCTGCAGGAATTCAGAAAGAGTTTCTTCTGATATGGAAGGAGAGGGCGTCTGATGTGCAAACGCATATCCGATAGAAATTCTGAGGTTGTTTTCTATAGTTGCGCATATGCACCGTCGTTCTTTATTAACCCTTTACCCAACGTAACGGCCAAAATCGGCCAGAGCTATTCTCAAAAATCGCCAATTAATTTTCAAAATATTTTCATTTTTTGTCTCAAAAACATAGGTTATGACCCCTCGTTGGAACGAGCTCGTTCCAACGAGGGGTCATAACCTATGTTTTTGAGACAAACAATGAAAAAAATTAGTTATTCAAGAATTTTTTTTGCAAGTGTCGTCTGCTTTTCATGTTAGGTAAAGGGTTAAGCGGGGCTTCATATCCGACCATTTTATTTCTGACAATCACCTCTAAGACCATGGTATTTCGTAGCCATGATTATCGTGCCCCTCTCATTGTCTTTCCCGGTTTGAGTAGATGGCAAGATATGTTTCTCAATTTCTAGAATGCCTACTGAATTTGGATATTTTAGTTTTGCTGGTAACCTTCATTCTCGTGGCCACCGAGTACCTCTTTAGACCAGTATCGACTCAAATAATAATCTCTCGAATCGAAATTCGATTCCTCCTGTATGATATTTTTAGCTGATTCCATTCCTATCAAATACGGTGGCCAACTTGGACGCCATCTGAGATATAGACAAAACTACATGTATGTTTCACTGAGTCGTTTTGTATTCAATGAGTCAGATGTGCGTAGGAAGAAAACGTCGAGACCGAAGGTCGAGACGTTTTCTTTCTACGCACATCTGACGAATTGAATACAAAACGACTCATTGAAACATACATGTGGTTTTGTATTTATTACATGACCCAAGCACCTACTGATCTAAGTTTCTTTTCTATCAACGGTGGTAAACACCATGCACTTTATGCAGTCGCATTGCATTAAAAAAGTCCCGGTTGGAACAGGTTGGTGTGCAATACGGAATTCCGTATTGCACAGCCGTATTGCACGCCGTATTGCATAAGAGAGACTGCATGGGCATGTAATAAAAAAAAACAAACAAACAATTCTCCAAAGCCGATGTTTGCTGCTTTTGGATATGTTGTTGTGGGTGCTCCTGTGATCAAAATGACATCAAATTCGGTAAGTTACAAATTTCCTTAAGGTTCAGCCCTAATTCGACCAGACCATCTCATGCTTATTCCAAAACCTGAATTTAAAAAAAAAATTATTTTGAATAACTTCCGAATTCTCCTGATGTCTGTGTTAGAAACATGGTCAATCAGATGGAATTTGACATTTTTATTCCGCACTCATTTCCCCAGAGTGATACAATGTCATGTATTTTACCGATGTTTCGGATTAATTTCAATGGAATTTATAAATAAAACCTGACGTATCTCAACAGAATTCATAAGTGCACCATAAGGGTTCATGAGGCCATTTGCAATAGTAATACAGAAGAGTTTCATTATTTATTGTGTAGTGATAGTTTATAACATGGCTATCAGTTTTACATTGTATGTTATCTTTATGCTTGGTGCAGGCATATATGACTGCGATGGGCAAACAGAGCACACAAGAGATGAAGAACAGTGGAGACAAAACGATGAGGGTTTGGAACCTACAATACATGGTGAACATCAGCACAATCTTACTGGAGAACACATTCACACAAGTGGTGAAGGTAACTACGATTTACTTCTAGATAGGTACGGAATGTATGTGTGGGGTGGGCGTCGTCAAACGTTTGGTGAGACAATTTGCAGGCCTGGAGGGGCGTCGTGAAGATGACCGATTGGGGGAGGGGTTGTAAACTCGATTTGTCACGACTGATATTTCACAAGTGCCGACGTACTAATATTTCAACTACATCATCAAGGCGTGCCTTCGTCGAATGCATGCCTTGATGGTGCAGTTGAAATATTTATCCCATAAATGTCCGTTTATTCAGGAGGGGGGGGGGGGGCACCAAAACCTTGCAAGACGTGACGTGGGGGTGGGTGGGTCTCTTTAGTGCGCCAAAAATGTGCATTTCCAACTTGTGCAATTTTTTTAATTTTTTAGAAATATATCAATATATCAGCTAATGTATACCATCATTCGTGTTTCAAATCTTAAAGATGATGTTGTACATCACACTCTTAACATAAATACAACATCAGGAGGCTTTATTTTTGAGAATATTGGGCTTAATCTGGGAAAATGTCACACGTTAGTAGGGGCTGGGTGTCTTGTTCGAAATGTAGAAAATGTGCAGACAATATTTTGGGAAAATTCTCTCTGATGCACTAAATTCAACCCAAGTTATTTATTTATTAATTGATTTATTTATTTATTTATTTATTTATTTATTTATTTATTTATTTATTTATTGGTGTTTAACGACACTTTGGCAACCAGAGTCATATCGTGTCGGTGGCAGGTTTACGGGTGGAGGAAGCCAGAGTACCCGGAGAGAACCACCGGGCAACGAACAGCAGCTGTCAGCTCTTCAACATCATAACCCACGACTGTACTACACACTGCACCACGATACTGCGTACTACAAAGCACAGACAGGATTAGATTGGCTGAAGACATGTGCATCTCGGCATGCAGTACGTCTCAGCACACAGCGTCATCGTGCCCCCACGTGGGCAACTGGGGTAAGTTTATTTTGGATTTTAATGGAAGAATGGGGGTGGGTGTCTGAGAACGGTAGTAGAAAATTTGCACGTAGTGGGTGGGTGGGTATAAGAAGGAGACGAATAAAAAATAGGACGTCATGTCTAGCAAATTGTTAGTGCCCCCCCCCCCCCCTCCCCGGTTTATTCGAACAATAATCGCCTTAGATAAATTTTTGCTTTATTCGCCTAGAAGACTGATACATTTTCCCCGTAGGTTTAACACTGAAAGAATTTATTTCCTATAGCAGAGACGGGCTTGTTGACCTCTGACGTCTACCGCGTTCGTGTAGCATAATTAACAGTTCAATTGTTGTTTTCTTTAAACCATTTTGAAAGTATTATCTAATGCCATTAGAAAACACTACACATTGTTCATTTAATGAAGTACCGTATGTTTGCAAGTTTAGCTCAAATTTATAGGGGAATTATTTTTAGACAGAAATGTATCAATGCGCCTTTTGTTTTTATTTTTGGCAATTTTGCTTGTCATCGAATTGGACCTCTGTGCCCCTCACTTCTCGCTGTGTTTTGTAGCGAGTAACAGTACGATTTCACCGCGGCTGCCTTGGATGTGATTAATGAGATAAACAAAACAAACGTATAGTGTTTTCAAGAAAAAAATTTATTCTACTCGTTGAATTGAGAATGAAACCGATTCGCCAGAGGCTCGTCGGTATCATTCTTAATCCTACTTGTAGAATATTTTTTTTTATTTAAAAACACTTTACGTTTATTCTATATAAATCAGTCGAAATTATCGTTAAAACTCAAGACTTCTTGAAAATTTATTGACGAATAAATACAATATTCATGTATACTAGTCGTGACGTAACGTCTTATGACATTAGCACTGCACAGGTACTGTAAATCGATGATGCTGAGCTCCAACAGTCCGCATCGACCATATCTACATTTGCATGGTCGTGTGCGTGCGTGCGTGCGTGCGTGTGTGCGTGTTTCGAAGTTCACAATCATGTTTTAGAGGAATTTAGAATGTTGGTTTATGATCCCACGCAGGGAGTGGCACCTTCGACAACGCCGCCTGGCAGTCAGGAGTCCAATACCTTTTTCTTTTTTAGTGGATTGGCTTCTTTTATTCATAAAACAACCAAAAATATTATTTACAAATCACAGAAAACAGCATGAAACAATGTAGTTATTCAATTATGTGGGGGCGCGGTGGCTAAGTTGATAGAGGTGCAGGCTGCAAGCCGAGAGGTCCTCGGTTCGAATCCCACCTGCGGCAACCGCGTTGTGTCCTTGGACAAGACACTTCACCCCCATTGCCCACGTGGGGGCACGGTGACGCTGTGTACTAAGGCGTACTGCACGTCGATGGTGCACCTATCTCCAACCAATGCTAACCCTGCTCGTGTGGAGTTAGTATGTTGGGGAGCTGACAGTTGCACGGTGGTTCTCTCCGGGTACTCCGGCTTCCTCCACCATGAAACTGTCGTGGTCATGATTAGCCATTGTGCAGAAATATGTGACCTTAAACACCAATAAATAAATAAATTCAATTATGTATCACAAAATATTTAGAATATATAAAGTTTAACACTCTATTTCCTTTCAAAAAGAGAATTTAATTTTCAAGTCTGATCATCACCCCATAAGATTTCAGTCACTGCCCGTCCTCTGACTGGAAAGAGACTGACCCACCCAAACCCCATCCACCAATGAAATTAGAAAACTAATATTCCACCACTGCATTCCAGCAACACCCGTCTGGGGACTGGGTATAGACTGAACCACCCGAAAGCCAATTATTCACAAAGAGCATAGAAAGCTTAAACTGTACACCTTTAACCTCCAATCTCGCCTGCCATTTGGCTGGAGAGACCGGCCTACACATGACCCATAAGCCCTCAGATCCAAGCTAAATGAATGTTGATACATCAAGAGAAAAGGAGCCCAACACCTAAACTATTAGACCATTGCACACCGTCAAAAACGATGGCTGTAATATAGATTTTTATATGAAATTCTCATGAAATGAAATCTTTTATTCGCAGTATATCAGTTACATCGAAAATACAATAATTGAAATAAAAATCCTTTAACCCTTTACCTAACCTGAAAAGCAGACGACACTTGCAAAAATAATTCTTGAATAACTGTTTTTTTCATTTTTTGTCGTAAAAACATAGGTTATGACCCCTCGTTGAAACGAGCTCGACGAGCTCGTTCCAACGAGGGGTCATAACCTATGTTTTTGAGACAAAAATTGAAAAAAATAATGAAAATTAATTGGCGATTTTTGAGAATAGCGCTGGCCGTTTTTTTCCAGTTACGTAAGGTAAAGGGTTAAACTTATTTTGATATACTGCAAGGAAGCGACACAGCAAAGTTAGCTGTCTTCCTGTCGCTACTTAGAAAAAGAAAAATTTTCCGACAGTAGACCGGCTTCTTTGGGATGGGGTGTGTGTGCGGGGGGGGGGGGGGGGGGGGGGGAGGGGGGCAGTGCTATCACCTTGGCAATATGGAAAAAGGATCACACCTATTGAGAGTTCGTTACGAAACAAAGGTGACTTGATTAATATCATATAGTACAAAGTTCGGAGTTGTAGAGTGACATATAGAAACAATGTCTGCATCTTATAATAATAAAGCCAGGCCGGCCCGGTGGCCGCGAACTTCTTTAGAAAAGGTCTCGGGCCCGGGCACTGGTTAACGCACCTCGGTATAACTGCCCTTAATTGCTGTCTGGTATACATCATGGGGCAGTTGATAATCGAATCAGGGGAAAGTAAGTGAGTAGGACTCTACAGAGACCATGGTATGAAATCAAGTCACTTGGCTGCATGCAGAACGGTATGAGGATCCACGGTGAACGAATAATACTTTAGTTTCATAACCGAACTGAACTGAAGTGGCGGTGGGGGGGGGGGGGGGGGGGGTGGAGAGGAGGGGGAGGTAGGTGCGTTACAGAAAAGCTGAGGTCGATTAGTATTATCATTTTTTTCACCTCTAATCCTCCAGAGACCCCCGTTCATTTAGCACAGTCGGGGCAGTTTCGGAAGGTACAACGAATATTCTCTGAATGTGTACGGAGAGACAGGTCCTTCATTTTCTTTTTGAATTGTGACATAGGTAAGTACTGTGTATTCTGGTCGATTGTATTCCACAATCTAGGGAACGTATGGAGAGGCAGATCTGTTGAAAATTGTATCCTCTTTTTCGAAAGTTGCAATTTACCTGTCTGCCTGGTTGTCATACCTGTTTAATTTCCATATTGCTGAAACGTATTCTTAAATGATATAGGTCATCTGTTATTATACATGTCGTGCGTAAACAAAAGAACTTAGAGTTTGTAAAGGTCATTACACTTGAGAACTCTGAGGGACTTAAAAAGAGGATCGGTATGAGATGTTCATTTTTTCCTATTTATAGTGCGTATAGCCTTTTTCTGCAACTTGAAGACTTTACTTGTTGACGGTGAATGTCCCCAAATTTGCATTCCGTGTAGGACGTGGCTGTGGATTAAAGAAAAGTACAAGGTTTTCAATGCATTCAATGACAATATATTCTTAGCCCTGTTGATGACGTACAGTACGTGGAGAGTGTATTATCACTAAATCACCCGCAGAGTGGAGATTCCACCCGAGCAATAATTGCAAATTTGTTGCAAAGCATAACCGGCACCAGCAAAGTATCAGCCAATGGACCTCCGGGTTTAACCCGGAGGTCCATTGGCTGATACTTTGCTGGTGCCGGTTATGCTTTGCAACAAAACCCGGAGGTCCATTGGCTGAAACATTCTTTGTGTTTTTTGTCGATATATACAAAATTTGAAAGTTATAGCTTGGGTGATAACTCCACTCCGCGGGTGTTTTAGTTACAATCCACTCTCCACGTACTGTATATGGCTCTAGCCACCTTGGAACAAACAACTGAAATATGATGTTTGGAGGATAAATGTTCATCTACGTGGACACCAAGAACTGTTGCTGTTTTTTCATTACAATGGTTACCAATAAGTTCCAGTTTCGAATCACCTAATTTTAACGCCCTATTACCGATTTGACATAAGTCGTGGAGAGGGTGAAGCATAATAAATTTAGTTTTGGATGCGTTGATAGCTAATTTATTGGCAGCACACCATGCCTGATTTTTTATGGGCTCGAAATTCGTACTATTAAAAAGTATATCTAGATTATTGTTGGATTTAAATGCTGTTGTATCAACAGCAAATGATAAAATATCAAGGGTTGTGCAGTCTGGAAAGTTGTTGATGTAGATAAGGAATAAAATAGGCACACGGACGCCAGTCGACTCTGAAACGTTATCTTGAAATTGCACATATTGACTTCTTTCAGAGAGATAGTCCTTAAACCAGGAGTTTGCTAGGCCCCTGATTCCAAATGATTTAATTTACTTACTAATGTCGCGTGATCTATTGTATCAAAGTCTTTCGAAAAGTCAGGAAATAAAGTCAGTATTCGGTCTTTAGTTGTTTGGTCGTTCATTTTAGCAACATTATTGAGAAGGTGAAGAATCGGATGAAAAGTTGAGTGACATTTTCTGAACCCGAATTGGAACTGGTACAAGAGTTTATGGGTGTTAAGGTAACTTGAAAGTCGAATATACATTATCTTTTCTTGGATTTTTGAAAAAAAGCGGGTAGAGTACTGACCGGTCTATAATTATTGAAAGTATGTTTATCACCAGATTTATAAATAGGTATGATTTTAGTTATCTTTATTTTATTAGGAAGAGTGCCTGTCGAAAAAGAGAGACTGATAAATAGAGGATATGGAAAGAGTGTTTTTCTCATATAATATTTACTTATTTATTTATTTATTGGTGTTTAAGGTCACATACTTATGCACAGTGGCTAATCGTGACCGTGACAGTTTTACGGGTGGAGGAAGCCGGAGTACCCGGAGAGAACCACCGAGCAACGACGAGCAGCTGTCAGCTCTCCAACATCGTAACTCTGAACTCTGCACCGCAGCACAGGCAGGGTTAGATTGGTTGAAGACATGCGCACCATCGACGTGCAGTACGCCTCAGTACACAGCGTCATCGTGCCCCCATGAAGGCAATTGGGGTGAAGTGTCTTGCCCAAGGACACAACGCGGTTGCCGCAGGTGGGATTCGAACCGAGGACCTCTCGGCTTGCAGCCTGCACCTCTACCAACTGAGCCACCGCGCCCCTCATATAATATTTATTTAATATTTATGAAACGAGTCGAAGAATTTTCCGTTTTGGCGAGCCTCTGGCGAGCCCAAACGGAAAATTCGGACGAGTTTCATAAATATTATATGAGAAAAACACTCATTTCATATTCTATTTATCATATGACACACACACGCACAAATTAGCCACTTAGTATGACTTTTTAAGCCATCACCTAACTTGAGTTGCAGACGGCACTTGGAAAAAAAACATCCTCGTATAACTAAAAATTTTCATTTTTTGCTTCCAAAACATAGGTTATGACCCCTCATTGGAACGAGCTCCTCGAGCTCGTTCCAATGAGGGGTCATAACCTATGTTTTGGAAGCAAAAAGTGAAATATAAAAAAAAATGAATGGCGTTTCTTGTAGGTAAAAGATTAATACAATATAATCCACCCAAAATAGGACAGATAACGTAAATTCTCCCTACTGAAATTATGCAAATGCGACCCAGTTGTATTTTGTTTAGCCAATCAAATTGTCCCAGTTTTGAAATTGACCAATGAAAGCTCCCAACTCTAATTATGCAAATTATGAAAATGTGGCCCAGTTGTATTTTTTGTTCAGCCAATCAAATTGTCTAGGTTTGAAATTGACCAATGAAATTGACGGAAGGCTTTATTTATTACTGATTAATATGAAAACAAAATATCAAATGTTTTAAAGTGAACAAAACGGACGAGTCATATGACAAGTGGAGAATGTCTATGCTATTTTAGTGAATATCGGATATTGGATCAGCTACTTGATATATTATTATGTCTTAATATTCGTGGAGTAACATTATTACAATCTTTACTTGTTTTGGATGGGAATGAACTAACGGTGAGGATTAATTCTTGTTTGTTTGTGGATGAAATTAAGAAAGAGTCATTGTTGTTGGTTTTTTTCAGATATTTCGAGTACTGCCCACAAGTTGGATACACTTGTTTAATTAACCTTTTTTTCCGATATAAACAAAAAAAAAAAGAATTAAATTTGTCGGCAATGGCATTTGGATCGTCAACTTGAATATCGTTATCCACGAACAATTTGGGTAATGCACAGTCGTGTTGAGACTTATTTATAGCTCTTCGAAGTATATCCCCAAGACTTCTTGATGTTGTTCTTATTGTGGACTAGAATCCTCTCGTAGTAGCTGGCCTTCGCCTTACGTATTAATTGGTTATAAAGTTTACAGTATATTTTGTATTGTTCTATGTTCGCAGCTGTGGGGATTTCAATGTTTTAACACATAGACGCCCTTTATTGATAAAGGATTGGATTAGTCCCGAGGTCATCCAGGGTTCTCGTTTGACATATCTTTTGGGAATCACGGTCAGTTTCAGGGGAAATGCTCTGTTAAAACAACTGTCGAAGTGAGAGAGAAATGCATCATATGCAGTGTTTGGACAATCGCAACCGAAGACATCTCTAAAGTCACAGTCCTGTAAAAGTGTCTTGAAATAATCTACATTTTCCTTTTTAGCCTTTTACCTAACGTAACTGCCAAAACCGGCCAGTGCTATTCTCAAAAATCACCAATTAATTTTCATTATTTTTTAATTTTTTGGCTCAAAAACATAGGTTATGACCCCTCATTGGAACGAGCTCGTCGAGCTCGTTCCAATGAGGGGTCATAACCTATGTTTTGAGACTAAAAAATGAAAAAAAAAATAGTTATTCAAGATTATTTTTGCGAGGATCGTCTGTTTTTCATGTTAGGTAAAGGGTTAAATGAAAGTTTAAGGCTTTGTGCGTTTTGTTTTTCTAGTTTGGGTGAATTTTCGATGTAAAAAGTGGCAAAGTGATCACTTATGTCCGTGATTAAAATACCCGCAGAAAAACTGTTAGCATTGTTACGGAATATATGATCTATTAATGTCGCAGATGTTTCTGTCATTCCAGTCGGCCTAGTAATAACGGGCGTAAAATCGGAACTATACATAAGGTCTACATATCGGTTAGTTTTGTTATGGCTTCCAAAGTTTAAAAGGTTGATGTTGAAGTCTAACATAAACGCTTTTATTTCCCTGGCTTAGTTTTTCAGCTAGATTTAATAGAGTGGATAAAAACAAGTCAAGATCTGCTTTGGGTGCACTGTTAGGGCAATAGATAATCTCAATTATATTTTGGGTTTTGGAGGTTGTTTCTGTAAACAAGGATTCAAATAAATGTGGGACAAAAACTGACAAGTCTTCCCTAATTTGGAAGTGGACGTTATTTTTGACAAATAAGCTGACTCCACCCCTACCATCGTCATCGGCGGTACAGCACCGAGCCATTAAAGGGTGATAACCATCGAGCTTATAAGCGATATTGTCATGAACAGAAAACGTTTCCGTTAGGCCAATAAAGTCAAAAAGATTGTCAGTGTCCTGTAAATCACAGAGCATGTTTTGTAGTTTCCCCCAGCTGGCATTTATGCTTCTACAATTCAGATTCAACAAGGATAGCTTATTGTTCTTTAATGGCATGCGTTCCTTGAAACCTTCTGTGGAGTTGTAATTACAACTTTGGTTTTCAATCAGGAAGGGTTTGACAAATCATCGTTATTGTTACTGATTTATTTATTTATTGGTGTTTAAGGTCACATATTTCTGTACAATGGCTAATCCTGACC
Source organism: Pictodentalium vernedei (assembly GCA_031216915.1). Lineage (NCBI taxonomy): Eukaryota > Metazoa > Mollusca > Scaphopoda > Dentaliida > Dentaliidae > Pictodentalium > Pictodentalium vernedei. The sequence continues at coordinate 464,592,564 of CM062291.1, forward strand.
ATGACAGTTTTACGGGTGGAGGAAGCCGGAGTACCCGGAGAGAACCGCAGAGCAACCGCGAGCAACTGTCATCTCCCCAACATACAAACTCCACACAAGCAGAGTTAGCATTGGTTGAAGACAGGTGCTCCATCGACGTGCAGTACGCCTTAGTACACAACGTCACCGTGCCCCCACGTGGGCAATGGAGGTGAAATGTCTTGCCCAAGGACACAACGCGATTGCCGCAGGTGGGATTCGAACCGAGGACCTCTCGGCTTGCAGCCTGCACCTCTACCTGCTGAGCCACGCGTCCCCATTGTTACTGATAGTGTCGTTGTAAGTTGCAATAAAATCATACATATCTTCACTCTGAACCTCATCAAGACTGTCCAATAGGGTAACTTTATCTGTTTTGATTTCTGCTGGATCCATGGCCAAAACAAAAATTTGGTAGTTATTTTATATTTAATTGTCGGAAGAAGGTGGTTAATGTTGACAGGGGCGGCGGAAGCTCAATAAAAGTGGAGGGGCACAAATTTACAATGCTACCATGGTTCGACCAATTGTGAAAAAGGTTACAATCGTATATCGGTAAATGTACCATGACTCGCTTTTACCTCTGGTTTAGATGAATGTGTGGTCAGTGTCTTGTCAGCGACCGAAGTGGGATTCTTTGGCTAAATATTGTTTGGATTTGCAAATATTGTTACAGGAGTGCTTGTATATTGACACGTTTGCATTCGCCCATTTTTACTCATTGCGTAACTGCGAAACATACCTGGAAAAACGTGGAGGGGCACGTGCCACCTGTTACCCCCCCCCCCCCCCCCTCACCCCCTGGCCCCGCCGCCTCTGAGTGTTGAGGCCTATATAAATAAAAAGAGGTCTACTGTCGAGAATGGTTAAAAGTGAGATAGAAATCATTGATAGAAAAAGATACTAATAAAATAAAGAAATAATTTGCCTTCTGGAGCTTTTCTTAATTATTAAAAGATAATGGTTCACGGCATTCCACAAAAAACCTTAAATCGAACAAGGACCAGTATTGGTTCGATGAAGTGACCAGTTGTATTCTGCCCACGCATGTTTTGTGAACCTAATCAAACGAATGTCGTGGTTGATTTTTAGAATTATTGTACATATCGGGCACGAGTTACCAAATTATACTATGTGGTATCAAGGGCACGCAGAGTGGAGAACATCGTGTGCAAGTTCACAAATCGGTATAGCCAAACAGTAATGAAAAGCGAATCAGGCCAGGATTGTTGGAAAGTGGAATTCACGCATGAATCGTTTTTTTTTTCTTCACCATGGATTTGTATGTTTGCACTTTACCCAAATCAGGTCAGTGTACTTAGTTCGACTCGATGTTCGCGGATCTGTTAATCAGGGCATGAAAATCAACCAACAATACTCAATTCACCTGAACACAGTTTTGTGTTTAGGCGTGTGCTGTTGTGATATTCATGTTGAGGTACAGTTAAAACTAGAAGTCCTGTCACGAATAGTGCACTTATGTAGGCTTAATTGCGCGTTGGAATTGCGCGCAATTGCCATGTCGAATGGCATCCAAAGCACGGCAGGTTCTCCTGGTTACTCACAGCAAACACATGCAATGTTTCTGCCAATGGACCTCCGGGTTACCCGGAGGTCCATTGGCTGAAACATTGCTTGTGCACAGGCCATATGTACAGAATTTGATAGCTTTACTTGGGCCCTAACGCGCAGATTAACGCGCAAATCAACGTGCTATTTGTGCGCATTTCATGACAGGACTTCTAGTTTTAACTGTATGTGTGAATTTGGTCGATGATATTCCAACGAGCCCGATTAGTTTCACAGTTAGGACATCAGTGATCGAGTTCTTTGAAAACGCAAACTGCTGACAAATTATACAATACCAATATGTAAATCATGGTTATCATATTTTTTGAGCTTTCCATCTATTTATTTGGGATCAAATTCGTTTGAACGTGGAGCCAATCAGAAACTAAGGCTGGAAGCTTTTTTAAAGTTTTAGACTACGCGTGAGTGTCGGTGGAGTGGATAGGGTGCTGGTTCGTCATTTCCGTTTCCAGTCGCTAGTTGAAAGGTTAACCGACAGAATATAACGAAGCTAAAAGTATACAACATAGAGGAATGTTCGGTTACCTTATTAAAAGTTAAGCAACGCCTAATCTCAGCCGGTGACACATTGTAAGATGGGTATAGTGAGCCCAACTCCGAAGTTGCCAGTAGCCAAATTCTGTCATTACCTGAGATAATGCCTAATCAAACAGTTCTTAAAATGGCGTGCATGGTAAATTATTTCTTTGGATGTAAACTGGTGTTTCTCTGCGTTCATGGCACCATGAGCCAAATTTCTCCACCACACTACAGTTAAAACTAGAAGTCCTGCCATGAAATGCGCACAAATAGCACTTTGATATGCGCGTGAATGTGCGCGTTATGACCCGATTAAAGCTGTCATATTCTGTACATATGGCCTGTGCACAGGCAATGTTTCAGCCAATGGACCCCCGGAAAACATTGCATGTGTTTGCTATGAGTAACAAGGAGAACTTGCCGTGCTTTGGATGCCATTCGATATGGCAATTGCGCGCAATTCCAACGCGCAATTAAGCCTAGATAAGCGCACTATTCGTGACAGGACTTCTAGTTTTAACTGTATCTCTAAATATTTATGTTATCAACAGGGCTGTGCTGGTATTCGTGTAATACCAGAAATTCAAGTAAAAAACTGGACTCTCCGCGATCAACACTCAGTATACCGCGAGTTGAAATTCCTTTATTGCCCATGCTGATAACACCCCAGAAATTTCAAAGGCCAGGGGTAGCGGACGGTGGATTATTTATTCAAGGTTCAAGATTACATCATAGTATTTGAGTGTTTTCTCTGAGTTGGCAGCCCTGTAGTGTCGGAAAGCAGCCAATGGTGGCTTGGATGTTGGGCTCTATGAGATCAACATTTAGGACACCAGAAGCTGAAGTTTTTTATGACCCAAGATAATATCAACCCTAAAACTCCAAAGGTCAAGTGCATGATTACTGGGTTCACCTTCCCTTCGACAGCTGCATGAGAGTGTGGATCGCGCTGGCTACAGTACGACGAAAGAGCTGTGGTTGGCCACAGACGAAGACTGGCACGGGCGTGTGTGTGGTTTTCGACTGACACAATCATGTTTTAGAGGAATTTAGAATGTTGGTGTCTGATCCCCTGTAGGGAGTCGAACCCTCGACAACCCCGTCTGGTAATCAGGAGTCCAGCGTCTAAACCACTAGACCATTGCACACCGTCAAAAACGTTGGCTGGAAACTAGCTTTTTACATAAAATTCTCATGATTACTTTGTTCATCTTCCTTTCGGCAGCAGCATGAAAGTGTGGGACGCGCTGGCTACAGTATGACGAAGGTACAGTACATGTAGTTGACCTCAGATGAAGATTGGCACTGGCCTGTGGGTTTTTAGAAGGACAAAATCATGTTTTAGAGGAAATTAGAATATTGGTTTCTGATCCCCTGCAAAATTAAATTATTGGAGGGAATTCACACACACACACCGGACCCCCACGCCACCTTTTAGCGACCCCCCGACAGGCCTGTAGTCTTGGAAATTATATATACAACTGAAACAAACGATTTATGTTCGGTGAGGATATATTTCTACTTTTACGGGGGTTAAGGTTCATACTCAACAAAAAATTGGAAGCCTTAACGCGGCGTGCCACATGTGGAATGCGGCGATGCAATACTTCGCTTATTTCTGTAGGGAACTTTGTGGTTTCACATCACCACCAGAAAAAAGGCTATCCATACGCCACTGTAGGATGGGCAGATGGCGAAATGTCTTCTTGCTACATCCACAAAAATATCGCTGTGCATTCGTTCTAATGTCCAGGGGTGTAGGGAGGATAACTGATTGGGGAGGGGACATGCACCTGATTCGTCCAGACGCTTTTTGGCGGTAGACAGATAGGTTGCAAGTTGCGGTTGGAGTTGGATGGAGCAAAAACTGAAACAGGCATCCCAATACTTTTACATTGTCGCAAGTCGCATGCAGTTTAAAAATCTCAAGGCGGGTGGAGGAGCTGAGGGACACACCCAGGACCTTATGGAACAATCAGAACACGGGATACGAGGCTAAAAATATTATTGATTAAGCTGCCAAGGTAATATTAAAACTCTGATCCGATGATTACATATGGTCCATCCCTTCCCATCGGCGTTAAATAGGAAGCTCGAGATTTATAAATAAGTTTGAATGTGTAGTTGGCTAAAGTAAGGTGCTTTAGGAAAGGGGTCTGGTAAAATTTAATTTGGTGAATGGGTAGCGAACATTGCCCCACCCATTCCTGTTATACCAGTGCAACAGAATATGCTTTTATTACTTTCCAAAGTGTGATTTTATGGAATTTCTGGGTTTGATTATAAACGATAACTTCACAAGTGAATTATACAATCAACAACTGTGTCACGTATCCGTGCGCGCAAACGAGGACGCTTTGCCGTGACTTCATTGTTTTGAGTTCTTTTTTACCCTTTACCTAATATGAAAAACAGACACGAAACTTGCAAAAAAAAACGATTCTTGGATAACTATTATTTTCATTTTTTGTCTCAAAATCATAGGTTATGACCCCTCATTGGAACGAGCTTGACGAACTCGTTCCACTGAGGGATCATAACCTATGTTTTAGAGACAAAAAAGGAAAAAAAATAACGAAAATTATTTGGCGATTTTTGAGAATAGATCTGGTCGGTTTGGGCCGTTATGTTAGGTAAAGGGTTAAATAATGTAATTATCGTTAATAATGAAAAGTAATAAACAGAGTAATCTCTTGACTGGACTGGTTATGTGAAATAATTCATTCGAGGCGAGGGACGATATTGTAAAACACTCGTGCGCATTCTTTACAATATAGTCCCTCGCCTCGAATGAATTATTTCACGTAACCAGTCCAGTCAAGCGATTACTCTATATATATTTCATCGTCTGTTACCTGTAACCTATGTTGATGTTTTTTGGGGGTTTTGTAGATTGTGGTTTTAGATGTCATGATGATCACTGTATACAAGCTAATTGGCAATGTGATGGAATGCCAGACTGTGAACATAGCGAAGATGAAGCAAACTGCCACGATGGTAAGCGTTTTGCTAATTAAATTTGGGGTGAATTATTTCAAACATATTGCAGTGCGTTTAGTGAAGCTGGCGACCGCATGGTTAACCAAACGTAGCAGAGCAGTTTTGTGCTCGGTAATTAGTTCTTACTAGAGACGCCGGTATGATATAACACCCGAAGGGAAAACAGGACAGACTGTATCGCCCTCTTGGGAAAAGGTTTAGGAGGGTAACTGACCCACCCCCACCAACCCACCCCACCCCCACTTATTATAACATTGATCTAACTGTTATAGGAGACAATGTTCCGTCCGTTTTTATTTAATAACTGTTGAGGGGCGTTGCTATGGGTGCTCGGATTGGGGATTGTTCACCTCTAGATTTCCAATTGGCCCTTCCCATCCTCACAGTAGGCAAACTTCCGACAACCACTAAATAATTTTTAACATTTCAACAAGTGGGAAAATCCATTACCCCCCCCCCCCCCCCCCCACCCATCGTCGAAGGAGGCGCCAGAAGCACTGCAGGGCAGGAAGGCCAGGCCTCGGGAAAGGGGCATTTACTCGCACTAGCAGCCCAGCCATGACATGCCGAAGCATGCATGTCTCGAAGGCCCGAGATGAGGGTGTTTGAAAGGTGTTCTCTGTTCCTCCCAAACTCTCCCAACTCCCCTACTGAATTTTGAAAGCTCCCATAGCGGATTTGAGGGAAGGGGTGTGGGATTTTAGCTTTACTTCGAGAATAAATAATTGAAAAAACTGAGTAATGAACCTGAGAAGGGCATTGTCTGCCCCCTCCCGCCACCGTGGTCCGAAAGCAGGGAGGGCAGCTGCCTCCTCTACCCCCGTGCTTCCGATGTCCCTGGATGGAAATTAATAAGTCGGGATTACTTTTTTACAAGAAAACACAGGCCTTCCTGGAAATCCATGAGTGAATAATTAAATATGACGTAGTCGTGACGCTACTTCCGGTTTAATTAACACGTATCGTACCATTGACTATCCCAAATTGGTCATGCCGGTCCTCAACAGTCCAGTTCGAACAGACAGTACAAACAGGGGTGGATTGGTACAAGAAAGGTTGTCCCTATATCCCGATAAATCATGTCTTTTGATTGGTCAGAATGCCTTGGACAAGTCGCCGTGGCAAAGGGTGCGCCCAACATCCAAGGTATATGAGAGTGTGCAACATCCAGGGTATAAGCGCACGCGAAACATCGGGGGTATATGGTTTCAATGAAGGCTTTTCGCTTCCGCTCGCCACATTATAAAACTCGAACCAAACAAAACCGAAAATAGTCAGAAAAATCATCAGATTTCCGACAATACAATCATAAAAATAAAATAAGAGCAATAATTCGTCTCCTGAGTACCAATGTGTTCTATGTGCCAGTAGGCACATAGAAAACATGTGCCAGTAGGCACATAGAAAACATTTGCCAGTAGGCACATAGAACACATTGGAACTCAGGGGACGATATGTTAACAAGATTTCTTAACGACCCAAGGGATGTAACTCTATCTGTTGTCTTCTGCGGTTATAAAAACAAAATTATTATCACGAATTTGGTCCAAATGATTGTGGAGCTCAGAAATGCGTCCACAAATTTATTTCCACTAAGTTGTATTGTGTTTCAAACGGAACAAAAACGTTACGTCCTCCATCGTGTATGGTATATGGAGATTTAATACTTTGGATGTCGGTTTTTAAACACCAAGCCGCAGGAAATGAAACAAGGCGGTCCCTGGACCCGGAGAAAATTTTGATTTTTCGAACTCAACGAACGTTGCTTAATCGCATCTGAGTAATCTATGACAGTCCACACAGAGGACATTTCGATGGTATTTTTGTATCATCTTCATCTCTCATTCGGCAATAATGCTATCAATAGGGGGTTGGGGTGCGTGCATCCATCGAGCCGATCGTACTTCGGCCCAATGGGAGACATTTTATATTTTTCAAAATAAAGGAACACTGTTTCCTTGCGATCAACGGTAGACTAGACTGCTGGCTTATCGAAATGTTCTCTATGTGGCAGTCCACGTGAAGAACATTTCCTTATACCGGCATCCAATACAATCAGAGATCCATCAGAAATCCATTTCGCCTGTTGGGCGTTTTTACGAAAAACTTTCAGACACCAACAGGTGTTGGCTTCAATTTTGGGAGCCCAGGGGCCCACCCAATAGAGGGTCCACCGGCAATTTTCCCGGTGACCCATACGGTCAGTCCGCCTCAGACTACAAACCTCCATTTGTATGACCGACTGTGCGTGTGGGACAAGTCCAAGTATCAAATCTTCTCTTTTAAGAAAGAACACGATTACAAGGAAGAGAGAATCGGTATCTTACACTCCAAACCTAACAAAAGTGTCCCAACTGGAAAGATTATTGAAGGGGTGAAACCACCCCCACCACCACCCACCCCGCCACCTCCCTTAGTAGTGCCCTTGAATATGTCTTACCTATTATTCTAAAAGAATCTTCTAGAATCTTCTTCGCTTTTGTGGGTCATATACACCTGAAAGTGATTTTTCATGTGGTAGCACACCTACAGGCAGGGACATGGCTACAGTTTTCCGATTGGGGTGAGGGTGTAGGGAAGTGAATTTCTAACTGGGGGAGGGACGAAAGGGAGACACAAATTCTCAATCTGAGATATTTGAGCTATTCACACAGTGGGACTATCAGGTAGTGTTGGAATAATATTGCATAACAATTACTTGTTTGAACTAGTTTTGAGTAGTTCACTCATTGAGGAATACACATGTATTTGTGTAACTGTTACTGATACTGAACCCGTACCAGCTAAAAGTTTGGACAACTGATTTATATAGGGATTTGGGGTTCTGTGAAAACTGAAGCATTAACCTGATTGCCACTACATGTATCACACAACCAATGTGAGGTACTGTTGATGAAAAAACCCTCCATATCATGTGGAAATTTGAATGGAAAAGTGCAAAACTGAACTTAGGACTGACACATACTCTTTCTATCATCAGAAGTAAAACACAAAATTGAAGTAACAAAAATAGAACCAAGAAGATAAAAAACAGTTAAAAATTTAGGTGTTTCAACTAACTAATTCTTCACTAAGCTACTCATGACATTCATATTGAGCAAAATATGTGAAATTCATCTACGATCATGTACATTGATTGAATTCATCAGCTACTGCTTGAACATAGTCAGATTTTGCTTGATTTGCTTGCAGAATGTATAGTACTACGTGTACTATACTACGATTAGTTATACTTCTACCATGAAAGATATCAATATAAAATTGCCCGGAGACTTTAACTCTCTGATAGGGGCGGTTGAACGATTTTCAAAGTGTGTGTGTGTGTGTGGGGGGGGGGGGGGGGGGGGGGGCTGGATCGGGCGATGGATGGTCGTCGGTATGACGGGCCGACCATGGTTTAAATGTTAAATTCCAGGCTCCCAAAACCCTCATTTCCCTGCATCTAAGCGGATATTCTGATTTTTCAGGAGATGTATTTGAAAGATTTCAAACTTTGAGAACCGTTAAAAAACGTCGATAAAGCATACAGGTGAGGTCTATTTATCAGCTTTGGTCGTCACGACCAAAGCTGATAAATAGACCTCACCTGTATGCTTTACCAGAAGTTAACAGCAATTATACCGTTTGTGGATTATCTTGTCTGGGGGTGGATTTGGTACTTGCATGTCTGTAAGATTACGATCTATTTCAGTTAATCGATTTTTAACAAACTGTATACATTTTAGCGTTTGCTGCCACTTACTGCAAAAAATGCTCTGAAATCCATCGAAACTGAACCAGTACGAGAGAAAAATAGCTGGCGAGAATATGGGGGGGGGGGGGGGGCTCTGGATCCGCCCCTTGTGTCTCTAGTCATTGGTTGTGTTAAAATATATGCATACAAAAAAACATGGCCCGGCAAAAAAAGTGGGTGGGCTGAAGCCCCCATACCCACCCCTCCCCGGCTCCAACGCCCCTGTCTCAAGATTTTGATGCTGAACTGAAAACCAATTATCTTAGACCAAGATGAGCAAATTGCTGTACCTAAAAACTGATTCTCCATTCCCTCAACTTGGCCCACTGAGAAACAGCATGTGATAGATCAATTGAATCACTGGGGTCGCGCCCACAGTATAACAAGAATAATGTTTAACATCTGAACATCATAACAAGTCATTTTATTATTAAGTTGCAATGGACTTCCTCCATCTGTGTACTGAATTGAACTATTTCGGGATTAGAATCTCTGCAGCCAAAACAAATGACCAATCGCAACAAAGGAGTTTCTCATCTAGATATGACCCTGAACTTGCAGACAAAATTTTGTGGTGACCAGAATTAAAGGCTGTAGATAATGTTGAATAAAAAAAGACTGACTCGTGAAATGGCAATATGATAGCTTACTTCGACTCTGTCAAGTTGAACTTATTGAACATCCTTGTTAAATGATAGCAATGTTATCACACTATCGTCACGAATTACCAATTCAGTTGAGGCTGAATAAAATCTAAATTTAAATGACAAAAGCTACTACTCATATTTTCAATTTCTGACAGAATAGAGATGCGACAAAAAAAAACTTAAAACTGTGGCCGATTCATGCATACTTATGAAGCTCGATATTGCGTACACTGTAGTTGTAAATTGTAAATAGTAACTGTTGGAATTTTTGCGGATTTGAAACCGAGTTTGAATTTGAGGAAGTAAACGAGACATTAGCACCACCAAAAAAGCTCTAAAATCCAGATAGATGGAATTTCCAACTACTCATGACATGCCCTCCGAATTTCTAACTATAGGAAATTTTGGCCAGGAGGGGGGGGGGGGGGGTAGACCCCCCCGCCCCCTGTCGCCACGTCCCTTCCTATAGGAGACGGGCATTTTAAGTATCAGACGCTCAAAGTCCTTTATTTTTTGTGAAATTAACGAAAAATTGGGGAAATTCCGATGCAAACTTGGGGTTTTCTTATGTCGTATATTTAAAGATCAGCGTGACGTCACACGGGTATCTGTGGCATGAATGTTGCTGTGCATGTCACTTTATCTGTCATCAACAATCACCATCTTCAAAATGATTCGCGTGCACTGAATAAAACAAAATAAAAGTTAAAAAACGAACACACACATTCAGGTAACTTCATACAACTTCACTTCTTGGACATATTATCAAAGTTTACATCTGATTGCCAGTTTTTTTATACAGGTCACGAGGAGAGAGATGATTCTACGTTCCAGTGCGTGGACGGACGGACACAAATCCCGTTGCGCTGGACATGTGATGGATATCCAGACTGTGCTGATGGCAGCGATGAATTCGAGACATGTCCCGATACAGGTAATAATCACCTAGTCACACCGTATACTTTATCTTTTACTCTCCCTTTTGTAATAACTATCGACTTTTGTCATAGCTCCAAACTAATTAAGTGGGAGCTATACAAAACTCGTCAGCTATTACAAAAGTGGGCCTCACATCCATCCCTAAAATTAAGTGAATGTTATATTATGACCGACACAATCTCCCAGACTTACTGGATCTGCCATCCTTCTCCCAGTTAGGGAATATTTGAAAAATTATTCCTTCATTCTTTGATTGTGTCACAGTTTTATCATGCCTCCCTTACCTTTGATCTTCATCCATCCAAGCTTACCCCTGTCTGCTTGTAGTGCTGCGGCATTACTCGACGAATTAATTTATCAATTAATTAATAATGCATGATTGTACAACATAGAATATCGAGACAGTAAGCATGATACTGCAGGGTAATGGCATAGCCATGAAGCTGTCTTCCTGCCACACCCAAATATTAGTTAGTCAGGCTAAACATGTACTTTGCTCTTTGCTTCAAATTTCAATGCAATTTACTGATTCCGTCAATAAAATAATGTACGGAATTAAAAATATTTTTGAAAATGTAGCTCATGATTCCCCAAAGGAACGATCTTGGCCCAGTGAAGGTTAATAAGGTATGATTTTGAAGCAAAGAACTAAGTACATGTTTAGCCTGAAGCAAAATGTTGTTGACGATTATTGTGTTCATTAGCGTTGATATTGTTTTGAATTTAGTTACGTTCTTAAGGCAAGCTGATTTAAAATTTTAAATTAATTGGAAGGACTTGGGAACGTTTCCCGGGAAAATTTTGGAGGCCAACTCAATGACACTTCTGTACGCGCAACCAATGCTCGATATCTTTTAGCCATTTCAACCAATTCAATATGTACACTTGTATACTCACCTATCAGATTGTTGACTTCCCTTCCGCTCTTCCCAAATACTGAAACAAGGTCAAATAACACCCCGTGTCCCTGATTGGTTGAGTTAGATTGCTGCTACAATTTGGTTTGACCAATGAGACTGGAGATGCTAAATTGTAGCTGCAATTTAGTAAACTGTAGCCACAATTTAGCTAAATTGTAGGCTCTCTTGTTCAACAATTAACTCAATGTAATGATACATCTGATACTAAATATATATCTCCAATTTACATGACATTACATTCAACATATGTCCTATGTTCAGCATTTTACACCTGTGCAATCGTGCGAAATTGTAGAACGGAACCTAAAATGAGACTACGTGTAGTCTGAATCAAGTTGCGTATTTTCGTCGCTTTGCAAATATGATCCCATAGTTGATAAAATCAAAAAAAACACATAAGATATGGATAACAAAATGAACTATTGTCAATAACTGCCATCTAGGATACAGTAAAACTGAGTTATAAGTTGAGCGATAAGTGAAATATGAAGTGATTGGCAGAAACATCTTCGTGTTGCTTCACACGTGTTTTATCGTTTTGTAAATAAAGGTCACGCGAGGAGAGGACATACGTCACTAATATACAAGATACTGATAAAGTCTGTTATTACCACTTTAGCGGGCGTTCCTTAGGGCATTATCGCTAATTTCCTGGGCATTAATAGGTGATAAATGTTCAGGTAATCACGTGACGTGTTGGGCCGCTATTGGGTTTTCTTTCCCATTAGCGCCCGCGGCCCGACACGTCACGTGATGACCTGTTTCTGCTTTGTAAGTTTGGATGCTGTGCGAGGTAAACAAATCTCACAGCAGTTACTTGAGGTGATTACACCAAATATAACCTATTTACTGAAACATAAGGGGCCAAATAGTGATATAATGTGAGTATATTTATGTATCATTCTGTTTTTGAAGCTGCCAAACTCCGATCCTGGATTTTTAACATCGGTTATTTCGTACTTGTTTTCAAAAAACTTCCAAAAATAAACTCCGACAACTCATGAATATTCAATTACTTTGCCTTGTTTTGATCACATGGTCTTTATAATTGTTCACTTTCTGTTCACAATCATATTAAAATTGACTTGGAGTTATTTTGAGGTTACTTGAATGTCCTCCCCTATTAGTGGTAATAATAGAAATAACATGATTTTTGTCGGGCGTTATAGTTTATTAACGGCCCTACAGGAATGATTAACAACCCTTGGGCTATTAGCGGCCCTCGACTTCGTCTTGGGCAGCTAATATACCATTGGGCTGTTAATCATTTCTGTAGGGCCGTTAATAAAAACCATAACGCCCTCAAAAATCATGTTATTGGTATATTAGCATAAACGTTGGAATTTCAAGAAAATTTAAATTATAGGATCCTCAATATGGAATAAGGATCATTATTGTTTTTGTTCAGGTGAATTAACTCTCATTTGCTTCATTTAAATGTAACACCATAACCCGAGAACAGGTTAGGCTACGCTACAAAACATGTTGGTAAACTATAGGAAAAAAGTGTTGAGATGTTATTCTTTCTTCTCGGTTTTAACTACACCAGGTGTGCGTCTATGCATTAACCCTTTACCCAACGTAACGGCCAAAACCGGTCAGCGTTATTCACAAAAATCGCCATTTAATTTTCATTATTTTTTCATTTTTTTGTCTCAAAAACATAGCTTATGACTCCTCTTTGGAACGAGCTCGCCGAGCTCGTTCCAATGAGGGGGTCATAACCTATGTTTTTGAGACAAAAAATGAAAAAAAATAGTTATTCAAGAATTTTGTTCTGCAAGTGTCGCCTGCTTTTCGGTTTAGGTAAAGGGTTAACAGAATTTCTGCCAAAATAAATAGCAACAACTAACGTGCGATCTCGCCAAAGCGAGATCACGTTAGTTTTTTATATTTTATTTGGCGGAAATTCTGTTAAGATCTAAACGGCAAGCAAGCACTATATTAATCTGTGGATGCAAGGCGTAACCTTTGAATCGAAATAGTTCCGAAATACTGTCAAGTCTGATCTGTAAACATGCAGGTTTAGGAATTTAATTTATGTATTATTTCGTTGTAACCTGTTGCTCGTTCGCGTATTTTGCAATTTACGTACACCTCCACACACACACACGTAATCTAAACGATCGTTCACGGGTTAATTCCATGCCGGCTTTGAGCAAGATACTTAATCCTGGTTGCCCATGTGCGAGTATGATTCAATGACTTGTGCCACGCACAGCTCTTCGACAATACGCTTGACTTTAACCAATGATAATCCTGTGTGTGCCGGGATATTAACCCTTTACCTAACGTAACGGCCAAAACCGGCCAGCGCTATTCTCAAAAATCGCCAATTAATTTTCATTATTTTTTTCATTTTTTGTCTCAAAAACATAGGTTATGACCCCTCGTTGGAACGAGCTCGTCGAGCTCGTTCCAACGAGGGGTCATAACCTATGTTTTTGAGACAAAAAATGAAAAAAATTAATTATTCAAGAATTTTTTTTGCAAGTGTCGTCTGCTTTTCATGTTAGGTAAAGGATTAAGATGAAGAGTCCGACTGTTTTTCGTAATTGCTCTCGATACTCTGGCTTTCTCCACTCATAAAACTGTCCGACACAATATCACCATGGCTTTGAAAAGTGTCGCTAAACCCCAATAAACAAACAAACATGAGACCACGAAGAAGTAAGGTTATCATTATAAATCGTTCGTCTTTGTCTTTCCATTTATGTTCTCCACAGATGAAGATCGAAATAGAAGATTGAACGACGCAGCACGAAGGAGAGTGTTTTACGACACATTCGACAAACAGTCAACTGTCAATTTGGGGTGTACCAGTTTTATCAAGATTTCCAGCTGGTTTTTAGTTGCCACCTGTCCGCTTGTCACTCTTTTTTATTCTAAACGTAAGTTATACCTAACGTATAGTCTATAGTCCGTGAGCTGCTATATATACACACTAGGTGTGTCGCGAGCGATGCGTTAAAAATATAGTTAACAGTAGTAGTATATAACGTATGAATCGTGCCCTATTACCCGGACTTTTGGAGGAGCAGGTAGTGTTAAATTCCCATAGGAACCGGACTTTTGGGGAGCAACTTTTTCCTGTGCAAAAGTACGACTCCTTGCAGCTAGATCCGGCAAATGATATACCTACTGCATATATAGTATGCTATGGTATGTATAGTGATATTCGTAAACACAGGGTCGTGGGTATAGAGTATGGGTAAGTGGTGGAAAGATGATGGGAAGGTTGCATATTCTTGAAAGTTTTCCCCGCGAAACAGTTGACGTTGCTATTGATGTCGTGACGTCATGATGTGCACGCGGCGCCGTAGAGACGCTGACCGCTGCTGTTGTCCACTGTACATTCCAGCATAACGTTGTTCAGGTCAGGGTGTGTCGGGCTTCTCATATGGGGTGGGGGTGATATGGTAGTAGCGGTATATATCCATGTAGATCCCCTGTTAGCCGTTGGTAGGCCTACTAATAATCGAACTTCATATTATCCTATGACGGGTATAGATAGGTCAAGCTGTATTGTGAGGCTGGGAGTAGTGCGGTATTGCGAGATCCTTCGTGATTTAGATTGGCAGTGCAGGATGAATGGTCTGTTGGTCTATTGCTCACTTAGTACTATTAACCTACCGAATCCTTTGTTTTATTATATGACTGGTATGGTGGTATGTAATGCTAGGCCAATCGGTATTGTGGGTAGGGGTAATGCCTGGTAGTTTAGAACGGTATTATAGTATGGGGGTATGTACCCATGTCGGTCCCAGGTTAGTCCTCGGTATTATTAACCAACCGATTGCTTTGTTTTATTATATGGCTGGTATAGGTAGTACGTTATGGTAGGTCAAGTGGCATTGTGGGGGTGGGGGGTAATGCTTGATAGTTTAGAACGGTAGTATAGCATAGGCTGTATATACCCTATATGTCTCTTGGTGCTACTAATCCACCAGATGCTTCATATCAAGCGGTAATGTGGGGTGGAATTAATGTCTGGTAGAACAGAACGGCAGCAGGGTATGGTTGGTATATGCCCTTGTAGGTCCCATCTTAATCGTCGATAGTATTAACCTATCGAATGCTTCGTATCATCCTATTACTGATAAGGTGGTACGTAACGGCAGTAGTTCCTACCCTATTCCGAGTACACTTGTTCTTGTTTCATCTATCGCGATCATCCAATCGGGTCACTTTATCATCACGACTCTAAAGCACATTTGCTCGGTGGGATTCGAGTCGTTTGAGCAATATGTACGAGTCACTCGAGGTAAGACGGAATCCCACTTATTGAATCCCTTTTTGAAATCCCTTTTCAGGATATGTCTGTGGCTACAGAATCCATTTTTGGTCCTACGTGCCTATGTGCCAGTGCACACTGTCACATTGTTCGTTTTCACAGAAGCACATATTGGCACATCCAGCATAAATACAAGGGTTTAAAGTTAAAGGGATGTGTAATAAAATGTTAATTACACGATTGTCGCCTAGCGCGCAACACTTAACCCTTTACCTAACATGAAAAGCAGACGACACTTGCAAAAAAAATTCTTGAATAACTAATTTTTTTCATTTTTTGTCTCAAAAACATACGTTATGACCCCTCGTTGGAACGAGCTCGACGAGCTCGTTCCAACGAGGGGTCATAACCTATGTTTTTGAGACAAAAAATTAAAATATTTTGAAAATTAATTGGCGATATTTGAGAATAGCGCTGGCCGGTTTTGGCCGTTACGTTGGGTAAAGGGTTAAACAGCGTTTAGTGAATAACAACGTTTTATCATCATGATCATCATCAAATATCTAGTTCCCGTCATTCACCCGACATACATTGTACATAGAATATTATATCTCACGTGACTTCCTTGCATTCTGATTGGCTGAAAGATGATACCCTATTTCGTGTAGTTTGCGTCCACAGAACTGACCAGGCACTACACGTTTTCTATATTCAGCACACTACTATATCAGTTTTCTTTTCATACTGGGCAAATAAAACTGATCAGGCTAAATTTAAAAATCGATTCACAGAGGCACAACATCCACAAAACGACCCGAAAAGAAATCATTGTGGAAAAATGTATCGCTTTTCCGTTGTTGAAGTCACATTTTCCGAGGCGTTCATTTTATTCCTTGAGAAGATGATCCATATCTCGTTTCGAAGAGAATGATCCATACCTGGGTCCAACTTTCACGAGAACGCGTCCGGATATGAAAAATCGTTTGTTTCGCTGCTCATATTATTTCGCTATTTAATTGTATGTTTTGGGCAGTAAACGAATAAATAATGGAATTCAATTGAATCTTCGGAGTTTGTATCCTGTACTGACCCATTCGGTAATGTATACGTGTGACAAATGTGTGGAAATTATCAAACTGCGTTGTCAAATTTCGAAAAGTTTAGTTTTCATTCGCGAGTTGCGCGATTCTAGAATACACAGTTCCGTTTGGGAGAAATGTTTTGTTTACCCTTGCCGACCGATTCAAAATCTGTCTTCTGCTCATATCAATAATCCAAGTTAGCCGTGTTTTGGAAGAAGAAAATGTTTTTTTAAAAACTACATGGTATTTTTTTCTATATAACGCTGGTTGGTAGGGCTGCTACCTTGGTAGTAGATTAACAAATCGGGCAGATATTTTTCTTGATGGGTGTTCGATATAATATAAGGATTAGTGCATGGCTTGGAGTTGACTACGCCCATATAGTGCCCAGTGAGGTGGTGTAGTTCCCTCCGCTTCGCGGCGGGAACTACACCACCTCACTGGGCACTATATGGGCGTAGTCAACTCCAAGCTATGCACTATTCCTTAAATAAACATATATTGTTTTCAAGTAAAAAAAATATTCTACGAGTAGGATTAAGAATGAAACCGACCAGCCTCTGGCTTATTTTGTTTATCCCATAAATCTTTTACAGGGCAGTCGCGGCGAAATCGTTATGTTACTCGCTACAAAACACTGCGAGAAGTGAGGAGCACATTGGTCCAATTCCATCGACAAGCAAAATTGCCAAATATTAAAAAGACACAGTGATGTATTTCTGTCTAAAAATAATAAACAATGTGTAGTGTTTTCTACTGGTATTGTGTAATACTTTCAAAAAGGTTTAAAGAAAACGACAATTGAAGTGTTAATTATGCTGCAGGAATGCGATAGAGGTCAGAGGTCAACAAGTCCGTCTCTACTAGAGGAATAAATTCTTTCAGTGTTAAACCTACGGGGAAAATTTATCACCCCACTAGGTGAATAAATCAAAATATTATCCAAGGATTTTATTGTTCGAATAAACGACCATTTATCACTTTTATTTATTTATTTATTTATTTATTGGTGTTTAAGGTCACATGCTTATGCACAATGGCTAATCGTGACCGTGGCAGTTTTACTGGTGGGGGAAGTCGGAGTACCCGGAGAGAATCACCGAGCATCGACGAGCAACTGTCAGCTCCTCAACATTCTAACTCTGTTCAAGCTCCGCTCAAGCAGGGTTACAGCGGTTGAAGACATGTGCACCATCGACGCGCGGTACGCCTTAATACACGGTGTCATCGTGCCCCCATGTAGGCAACAGGGATAAAGTGCCTTGCCTAAGGACACAACGCGAGTCGTCCCGGACGGGGATCGAACTCGGGACCTCTAGCATAGAAGTCCAAGTCTACCACTGAGCCACCGCGCTCCCTTACATTATGGAAGGAATACCTTGATGATGCAGTTGGAATATCAGTCACTAGGAATTATAGGCCAAATCTGAAGAGTTCTTGAAAATTTATTTGTGCGTGGCAGCTTATTTTCCCAACCTATGATTTAATTTAACCATTTGAACCCGAGTGGCTGTTTTTTTCGGCCAGGAACATGACATGTCATAATGTCATTATATAGGATGGCTGTTCAATAAATGTGTGGGGTAGACCAAACAGACTTTTTCCAACGTGCAGCTCCGAGGCTGCACGTTGAAAATATTGATTGGTCAAGCCCCAAATAATGAATATGGACTTTTCTAATTGCTGCCATTGAACATGCATGGAAGATACCACTTGAGTCAAAGGGTTACCTCCAAGCCCAAATCTAGTCTTGTAAGGAACAACATTAGAGCTGGGGTTCATCTTCTAATTGCTAAGACTCCAATCCAAACGACGAGTTATTTATTTATTGTTATTTAAGATCACTTTGCCGATTTTAACTGGATTGCTGGAACATCAACTAAAACGAACCGCTCAAACTACCATCTAAAATGGCATCACGTCAATCCACATGATAACACCTCCCAACTCATGACGTTTGATGACGTGAAAACTATTACACAGCAACTGTAGTCACAGCATAACAGCTTTCAATTTTTCGAACGTCATGTTGTTTGCGTAGCACGAAAACTAATAAAACTTTTTGTTGCACGCCTATGCTTTTATTTTCATAAAATACACGCTTTTTGTGCAGAAACCGAAGCGAACAATAATTGTTTTTGTATTGTCCTTGAACAATACGGATCATGTGCGCGGACTATTTAACTGTTTCTTTTTTACGTGTGGGTTATTTTTGGCAATAATTTGTGCTTTTAATATTTTTTTAGTAAACAGTAGGCGTGCAATAAATACAGAACAGCATACGCGTTCGAACTGTCATTTTCTACCGCACTCGATAGATTTCGGCGGAGGGATAATATTGAACAAGAAGCCGAAGAATTCGAGTTCAATATTATCCCTCCGCCCAAAATCGATTAATAATTTTTTAGTAAACTGTAGGCGTGCAATACATACAGAACAGCATACGCGTTCAAATTGTCATTTTTTTATGGCACTCGATCGATTTTGGCGGAGGGATAATATTGAACTCGAAGCCTTCGGCTTCCCAAATCGATCTCGTGCGATAAAAAATGACAGTTCAAACGTATGCCGTTTCTATATCAACTTTCCTATGTCGAAGCTTGTTTTTTAACTAAAATATACTGTAATTAATATCTAGAAAAAAGTTGTAATTATTCAGTTAGTCACAGAAAATGTGCACATCATCAACATGTTCATTTTTCACACACATCAAAGTATATTCTTTAAAAAGTGATCGACGATTGTGAGGCGTCGGGAATTTGAAAACCATCTGGCATATTTTGTTGTTGTTGAGCATTCCTTATTTATCGCAAACTCCGCCGCCCCCTCCTCCCACCCCCCCCCCCCCCCCCCCCACCCTCTCCATGAAAGCTCTGTTATATTAGTGACCAACGTAAGTTCCATCAATCCAGTTGTATAGAGATCAGTGGATCACTTTCAGCATTAATGTCATGAAAGCATCAATGGTGTAAAATCCAGTTTTACTCTATCATTTATTTTGGTTTGTCAGAATTTCGTGACTTGCTTTGAATGAATAAATAAATCCTATAAAATGAGTTAAATAAGAACATATGTCGTGAAGTTAAACGATGTCAAACTCAGACATTTCTCCAAATAGTTTAACTCATTTCTCTTTTGCAGACTGAATCTCCAAGGAGTGTAAAAGATATTGATGCACCACTTCCACCCAAACTTCCTACAATTACAACTTTTGACAGCATCACGTGGAATAAAAACTAAAGAATTCCTAAAGCATTGAACAGTTATTGTGTCGAGACCGAATATAGTACGGCATGTGTTGTAAACTATAAATTAAACTACTTTGTTACAGTGTACGGTAATTGATCAACGTCCATACAACAGCTGGGAGTGGTATTTTTTTTTCCGGTTATTGTGGCAAACCGGTGTAACAGGGATGGAAGTCCGTAGGAACGTTAGTCCCTCTGGACTATTATTCCGTGGAATTATAGTCCTAGGTCTAACATTTCTAGGAATAGTAGTCCGGCGGACTACTATTCCTAGAAATGTTAGACCTAGGACTATAATTCCAGGGAATAATAGTCCAGAGGGATTAACGTTCCTACGGACTTCCATTCCTTTTACACCGGAAAACCTGCCGAAAGGTTCTAGCGTGTTTGTACATAGACTGACCACGTTATCTTGTTGGGAAACAATTGGTGTAGTGGACGCAATGGACTCTCCTTTCTTAGTCTATCCGGCAATGGGGGCGAGTACGTCGTGTTCTCAATGTAACATTATCTCCCTTGTTGTATCGTTCACCGGACTCCACCAGACGAGACAATAAGGGGAAAATGTGACAATTAGAACACGTTATAGATTAGAGGAACTTCATTCATTTGTTACCCAAATTTTAAGTTTTTGAATGACTAAATAGGCTCGAAAATTGATCCTCTAGAAGCCCTAAGAATGATCGGGAGGTGATGAGGAGGGGGAGGGTAGACAGAACCCAATGGAGAACTTACAGACAGGTATTTTGTGGTGAGTATTGTCGCATTCTGTTGAGGATTTTTTTCGAGTTAGAGAGACTTAAATGTTATTTACTCTGCGTTCTCAACCCCCAGAAAAACAGAAACCATGTTTTTTTTTTTTCCTGAACACAAACCGAAACTGATTTTCAAAAAGCAAAACCTCTTAGCTTTCGTGGGTAAGATATCGTTTATTAAATCAAGTAAAAGTTAAGATTATGTCTGATGAATTTATTGACATTTGACAACCTGCACGTAACAAGACGGTGAATTCTACCCGAAACGCATATTCGAGTCGACTTCGCGTCGACACTGGATAGCCAAATATGGAATTTTCTTCGAGAAGGCACGCCTTGATGACGTACCCAGTCTTCTTGGAATATTTTATCAGTTGGGACTTGAGCCATCAAAATCGTATCAAATCAGGTGTTACACCCCCAACAAACAGTAGTATAATAATCAACTAGTAGTGTGATATTAACAGTTATCTAATAAAAAGTAACCAGTAGTGTAATACAAATCAACCAGTAGTGTAATGACCAGTATTGTAATAAACTTAACCAGTAGTGTAATAAACATCCATGAAAACCAAGTTTCCAACAAAATTTGAAAATTTTTTGGGGTGGCTCAAATAATACTTTGGGTACATCTTATCGATTTTTTTTTATGTGTGATGTGCGTATTTTCTGGTGTTTAATGTCACTTTCTGCATTTGTGGCTTTATGTAAATTCAAAGTTAACCAATTATTTATGATAATGTTGTGCTTAGTTCGGGGTCACATCACATAAAAATCATAAAAATACCCTTCCTCGCCGTATTGAACCCACGAAATGATGTTTGACCTGCAAAACGCCTTCAAACGTACGATAAAATAATTAAAAATCGACAAGATGTACCCAAACTATGACTTGAGCCACCCCCAAACAATTTTCAAATTTTGTTGAAATATTGTTGGTTTTCATGGATGTTTATTACACTATTGGTTAAGTTTATTATACCACTGGTTATTACACTACTGGTTGATTATTACACTACTGGTTGATTATTACACCACTGGTCAATTTGTATTACACAAATGGTTAATATGACACTACTGGTTGATTATTGCACTACTGGTTGTTACACCCTGCCCAGACCCCCCCCCCCCCGCCCCCCCCCCCCCCCCCTGTCTTCGTTAAATGTCTGGTCCCAATATACCGCATTAGCCACAAACAGAACATAGTGCGCTCGTCCATATTCGTTGATAGATATTCGTCAGATTCGAAATTTGGGGAAAAATATTCGATCAGGTATTCAATGCGAGTGAAAAGGCAATATTCGTCGGATCATATCCGAGAGGTTGGTACCTCCGTCCCCTAAAAGAACAATGTTCAAACAACAACATTTCCCCGACTTCAAAACTGGACAGAATGTGTGTTCACGTTCAGTCCCCAAACTACTCTTCATTCATTGTAAGGAATTCTGCGATCACTCTCATTTGTTTATCCACAGCTGAGGCCGTCTGCTCGTTCGTATCTCTGTCAGGGATTCCGCAATCGAAGTCATTTGTCTATCCAGAACTGAGGCCGCCCGATAGTTCGGGGTCTCTGTCGTTTGGATTTTGTTTTTCTTATAAGCTCTTCTGCAAATACAGGTTCCACCAAAACGAACTTATTCCTTTGTTTTCCGTCCGCCGTCGGATTACTCGGACACAATCGGTCGTTTTTCCGAAGGATTCTAATTGATTCACGATTTTGAAATGGTTGTGGTAATTCGCAGTGGCGTAGCGGAAAATCTTGTGCCCCCCCCCCCCCCCCGCAAGATAGAGACGGAAGCCCTTTCATAATGGTGGTTGCCTTTAAAGCGGGAGCACATTTAGTGTTGTTACCGTGCACAGCATTCAGGATTTAACGTAGTACATGCGTCATAAATTAAATGAAGGTATAGCCTATAGGATCGATTCTAAAAGTACGAATCTGTAGATTTTTTCATTACTTGTTTTAAGTTTCACCCTCACCATCCAACGATACACATATGCACGCCCAACATGTGTGACTTGAGAGGCACCATGTATGTATACTGTTCATTTCTCACCCCTATCAGTTACAATGATGTTGCGTTCACTTAACCCTTTACCTATCCTGAAAAGCAGACGACACTTGCAAAAATAATTCTTGAATAACTAATTTTTTGTCTCAAAAACATAGGTTATGACCCCTCGTTGGAACGAGCTCGTTCCAGCGAGGGGTCATAACCTATGTTTTTGAGACAAAAAATGAAAAAATTAATGAAAATTAATTGGCGATTTTTGAGAATAGCGCTGGCCGGTTTTGGCCGTTACGTTGCGTAAAGGGTTAAAAAAAATAATACATAGACTACAAAAAGTACGTCGTGTGGAAGTGAGAGTTTGAAATTAAGTGTATTTGGTACACAGTCTTGCTCTCTCTCTCTCTCTCTCTCTCTCTCTCTCTCTTTCCCTCTTTCTTCCAGCGTTGGGACGTCCTTCAAGACGGGGGGCCCCCTTCTAGTCGGGGTCCCCCCCCCCCGCCCCCGCAATGCGGGCGCTGCGGGCCCATCCCCTATGCCACTGGTAATTCGATCTCTTCCCTGAGGTTCATTTTGGGTTCTTTTTCTTTTGCCCAGCTGCTGGGAGTCCATTGTTCGGTTGCGTGAGTGAATCTTCTCGTGTCTTCTTTGGTTTTCTTTCGTGTTGAATGTTTTTGGACGTATTGTTTTTTTTTTAAAAATATTTTATTTCTTTTGACAGAAATGGGTTTGGCAAACAGGCCATGCCGATAACTAGCCTCACAATCTATTCTGGGCGTATAGTGCATTAGAAGATTCCAGATCTGTGGGCAGTCTTCTTGATAATGCAGTGGAGCCAACTTAATTGGATATCTCTTAATGAAATAACCCTGTTAATTGAATATAATTTCCCATCACAAGACCATTTACCATACCTTTAGTACAAATTTGATCTGTTAATTGAATATAGATTATAGAGTAAACCCCTGTTAATTGAATAAAAAATCATCTTGTAATATGTCGAGAATTTAATCTGACAGTTATCAATTTCTCTTTGTTTATAGACCTATTTGGCATCAGTACATTCAAACGAAATATGACTAAATGCTCAGGTTAACCCAAAAATACAGCTAAGTATCCACATCCCTGTTAATTGAATACTCCTGTTAATTGAATAATTTTCACTTGCATATAGGCTATTCAATTAACAGGGTTCCATTGTAATGGTGATGAAGATTGCAGTTCTTTGTGAACATATTCTGGGCCTCTGTACAGTTGTAAAGTGAGACCCTCGCTTGGTAGAAGCTGCCCGGAAGCCCTCGTGCAATCTATATGTTCCTGGAATCTGCTAAGTTAACCGAGGACCACTGTGCAGGTTCGCGGGGACCTATACATGCGTTGTGTACTTTTTCCTTTAGCGTTGACTCCCAAGTCAGGTGTAATGGGGCAAGTATTTTTTGTTTGTTTTTTTCATTTTTCATTAGGGTTTAACGCCACATTAACAGCCAGGGTCATATGATACTCATATCATGTCGGTGACAGTTTTACGGGTGGAGGAAACCGGAGTACCCGGAGAGAACCACCGAGTAACGCCAAGCAGCTGTCAGCTCTCCAACATCGCAACTCTGAACTCTGCACTGCGGCACAGGCAGGGTTAGATTGGATGAAGACATGCGCACCATCGACATGCAGTACGCCTTAGTACACAGCGTCATCGTGCCCCCCATGTTGGCAATCGGGGTTAAGTACCTTACCCAAGGACACAACGCGGGAGCACGAATCAGTCGCTGAAATGGTCACCCATCCAACTACTAACCGCGCTCGATGTTGCTTAACTTCGGTGATCTGACGAGAACCGGTCACCGCGACGCCACCGCGACGCCACAGCGTCCCCGGGGCAAGTATTAATTCATCAGGTTTGAAGATATAATTTGGACTAGATGGGTTAAAATGGTATCCTTGGAAATAACTTGAAACACACTAAGTCAACTGGCAGAAAAAGTTTCATGGGTAAGATACGGTTTATTATCCCTTTGAACCCTGTCAGTTCAATTGAAGCAACTGGAAGAGTCCATATTTATTATTTGGGGATAGACCAATTAATATTGTCAACGTGCAGCCTTGGGGGTGCAGGTTGAAAATATTGATTGGTCTACCCCACACTGCACCTCAGCAGCCATCCTACTTAATGAAAGTATGACATGTCTTTTTTTCGGAAACAGGAACCGGCCGCTCGAGTTTTAGGGGTTAAATGAAATATACACAATTGCATTGTTTAAAATCTGAATTAAATAAAGTTTCATTACCAAAGCTTCAAATTTGTCAGAAACATTTCATCAGAACCTAAACTCAAAGTTGAGGCGGAAGTAAGCTTTCTGCAAGAGTCCAAGGTCTTTGAGAGGATATTAATACTGGCCCTCTTTGGAAATCTAAAAGTCAACGTCTTAGCTTTTCCTTAGCTTGGGCAAGTCTACTACACATTAATTACATTTAATATTTTGTGGCCCACGAAGAGCTCGGGCATAGTTAATACCAAACTCAAAATTTTATATACTATAAGTTGAGAGTAAAACCTGGCATTGGTTAGTTCGGGCAGAACTAATACTATTTACCGTGCAGTCGCCGTGGACTGGTCACTTTCCACGGGTGAGTAATATTTCCACGGACGCAATAACATGAGATACCAAGCACTAATTCTGGAAACAATTATCCAAATTTTAATTAATGAAGCACCGGGTACAACCCGGTGCTTCATTAATTAAAATTTTGCTGATGATGATTTTTATTACTTGGTGAACGCATGCGTGGACATCACGGTGACTTACTATAGCAGTAAATTAGCACCAATCAGAAAGTTTGTTTTATCTCGATATTCGGAGCCGATTAACTATTGCATCACAAAATAGGTGCAACAGCTATCCTAATAAATAAAATTTGGGTACTAAAATACATTTTAGAATTTATTTATTTATTGGAGTTTAACGACACTTTCGACAGCCACGGTCATCTCGTTTCGGAATTTATTTTAGAAAATTACATTAAATTGTATATTGCTTTGTGAATGTTAAAATGCACTTTAAATATTTCCAACCTATCTACATCAGACCATGAACTGCAGTTGTTATGACAGTTTACAGTATTTAATGTAAACAATTTGTTGGTTTAATCAAGTGCAGCAGTAATAAATTGAGAGTGTTGAAATTTGACATTTTAACTGAAGGTACAAATGAGATTCCAGTTATAATATCTCACTGCCACAGAATAAATTTTATCAAAAACTAATTTGTAACGCTTAAGAGTCAAACTCCCAGAGCTCAGCATAGCGTTCACTTCGTCACAAAGTGAACTTGTGGGATATCTCCTGTAAAAATAGAGCCACCTGTCATCGTCATATATCTATTCTCTGATACAGTACAGTCGCCGTGGATTGATCACTTTCCACGGTTGGGCAATATTTCCACGGTTGCAATAATATTAGATTCCCAACAATAATTATAGCAATAATCATCAAAAATTTAATTAATGAAGCATCGGGTACAGCCCGGTGCTTCATTAATTAAAATTTTGCTGCTGATGATTTTTATTACCTGTCAAACGCATGCGTGGACATCACTGCTCACGCGTGGTTTACGACCAATCCACGGCGACTGAACTGTAACCATCCACCAATAGAACTCCACCGTATCCTACAATACTCAGATGAGTGCACAAGAGTCTCGAGGATGGACCTCAACGAATTTTTTTTCATAGCCCTCATATGACAAAACTGAACGAGTCATACTATAGGCATCGGCGGTTATTATCATCCAATAACTATCATCCAATTATTTATTTATTTATTGGTGTTTGAGGTCACATACTTATGCACAATGGCTAAACGTGACATGACAGTTTTACGGGTGGAGGAAGCCGGAGTACCCAGAGAGAACAACCGAGCATCGACAAGCAACTGTCAGCTCAACAGCATTCCCTGTTCAAGCTCCGCTTAAGCAGGGTTACAGGGGTTGAAGACATGTGCACCATCGACGTGCAGTACGCCTTATTACACTGCGTCAGCGTGCCCCCATAGAGGCAACCGGGATATAGTGCCTTGCCCAAGGACACAACGCGGATCGTCCTGGACGGGGATCGAACTCGGGACCTCTAACATAGAAGTCCAACAGTCTACCACTGAGCCACCGCGCTCGTATCATCCAATAGTATATCACCATAGTAGTAGGAGGCACGTGGTAGCTGTGTGACCCATTGGCCTACAATAGGACGGGGAGATATTCAGAGAATGTGTTCCATTGAACTAATTGTGGAATCCCAACCCAAACTGTTCCAAGTTAGAAGGTCTTCCGCTATAAGAAAGTACCGCAGTGTCACAAAAAGAAATAATACCATTGTTTAGAACTGGTCAGAACGGACCAGGAAAGCTACACAAATAGCATCAAAAAGCTAACACTGTTCAAACTTGAAGGTTTTTCTACGCTACTGGAGTAGAATCAGGAGCCACCGAGCAGGGTATAGCAAATCAAAGTCATAGCATAGATAATGCTTGCCCAGGAATGTTCAGGTGAGTTTTGCCAGAATAGCTAGAAGCATGGGGTTTCGAAGGAATCCAAACTAGTAAAACGGTTGCCGGGTTGTTTGTGGTAATTAGATTGACTCTTATACACAGGAATGCGCCTGATAGCACTGCGTGCTACTCTTATAAATAAGATTCTATGGAATCCGAACCCGTTTCGGTAGTTTTGAGTGGGGTTTGGGGTGATTTGGGGTATTTCTAGGAGGGTCTGTTTGGATAATCTGATTTACTCGTATTCAATCGAACACAATTCTTGGAGACTCCTCAACCATGTGGCCTCCAATATGCAAAATGGACGGCGAAAACACGTGTCACTCTAAGAACACGCGCTACGCATGCCCACTAAAACTGCGTATCACGATGAGGATGACGTCAGATGATGACCGCCCCGCGTGCTACTATCAATCAAATACGACGTAACTGAGTCACTTGACAATGACGCCATTTCCCCCTCCGACCAGCGAGGAACGATCCATCCCTCTCCTACCTATGATCATACTGATTACGTCACAACATTTCTGCGTACGCGGACTTCCATAACGACCCACGTGACACCCACAACGAAACGCAACATGAGGTCCTTCAGAGATACGGGATTGTTGTCCGTAAAACTGGGCCTAAAATCTACATGCGCTACTACTTTCCTGCATGTGTTTGTTCAACGTTAGTCTTGATTAACCCCTTCAGAGGCGCCATGTTGTGTTGACATGGTAACCCGCGTGAGCGGTCATCTTGTGACGTCATCCCCACAGTGATACGGGGTGTTAGTACGCACGCGCAGTGCGTGTTGTTAGGGTGATACGTGTTACCGTCGTCCATTTTGCATACTGGAGACCGCCATCTTGGTTTCTATGGTAGCACGTGGTTGCTATGTGACCCAAAGGCTTCTTATAGGACAAGGGTATGTTCGGAAGGCGTGTTCGACTGAACAGGAGTAATTTCCTGATTCGTAGAATAACCACAAACAACCGGACAAATTGTATTATTTCGAATTCTTTGCTTCCATCTATCTATGCAATAGTTTTCGTCAACCTGACCATGTTCCTTTGTCCGGGCGTATACTCCAGTAGAATAGAAGAGCCTATCAGCTAGAACAGCTTTTCTTATTATTACTATATTTAGCTTTTCTGGTCTGTTCTTGTTAGTTCTAACCCTATTCCGAATACTCTTATTGTTTCATTTATCTAGATCACCCAATCAGTTCATTTTACTGGCGCTAACTAACTCACGCGGGTTACCATGTCAACACAACATGACGTCACTGCCGGGGTCATTCAAATTTGAGGTGAAACGTGCGAGACATACTACTAACGTGTTCATTCATGCTCTACCGAGGTATCAAGGATCTTTCATAAAACGTTGAACTCAGACATTCTTCGACTGATTTACTCAGTGTCGCATTTTCTCTAGTCTCGAATTAGAAGTGGGCTGTACTGAAATGTAACATTCGCTATCAGTATTTTCTTAAGGTATTATTTATTCACTGGGAATGTAGTAGGGGCGTTACAGAGTGGGGTGGGGGTAGTGACAGCTCTTCACTCTTTTCAGTCGGGACATTTTCGTCAGATATTCGATTCTCTGTTGTGTCGGTAGATTTGATACCTACACAGTTGATCCTATACTGATGTAGGTCTTTGTTCTCGAGTTTGGCCGTTGCGTCCCAGTATTACAAATTTTTAATGTTTTAATGTTCGTGTTAACCCTTTACCTAACCTGAAAAGCAGACGACACTTGCAAAAATAATTCTTGAATAACTATTTTTTTTCATTTTTTGTCTCAAAAACATAGGTTATGACCCCTCGTTGGAACGAGCTCGTTCCAACGAGGGGTCATAACCTATGTTTTTGAGACAAAAAATGAAAAAAATAATGAAAATTAATTGGCGATTTTTGAGAATAGCGTTGGCCGGTTTTGTCGTTACGTTAGGTAAAGGGTTAATTAAATTAGAGTTACGTCATGACTTATGACCCTGCGAATCAGACATTTTCGAATCGGGTCTATTACTCGAAATCGAATCGAATCTCGAATCGAATTCTGGGCGACTTGAAGATGACTAATAAGGGGAGAAGGACTGTAAACCTGATTGTTCACACTGTGACGGTCGAATTCTGGGCGACTTGAAGATGACTAATAAGGGGAGAGGGACTGTAAACCTGATTGTTCACACTGTGACGGTCGAATTCTGGGCGACTTGAAGATGACTAATAAGGGGAGAAGGACTGTAAACCTGATTGTTCCGACTGTAACGGTCGAATTAGGGGCGTCTTGAAGATGACTAATAAGGGGAGAGGGACTGTAAACCTGATTGTTCCGACTGTGACGGTCGAATTCTGGGCGTCTTGAAGGTGACTAATACGGGCAGAGGGACTGTAAACCTGATTGTTCCGACTGTGACGGTCGAATTCTGGGCGTCGTGAGGATGACTAATAAGGGGAGAGGGACTGTAAACCTGATTGTTCCCACTGTGACGGTCGAATTCTGGGCGACTTGAAGATGACTAATAAGGGGAGAGGGACTGTAAACCTGATTGTTCCGACTGTGACGGTCGAATTCTGGGCGTCTTGAAGATGACTAATAAGGGGAGAGGGACTGTAAACCTGATTGTTCCGACTGTGACGGTCGAATTCTGGGCGTCTTGAAGATGACTAATAAGGGGAGAGGGACTGTAAACCTGATTGTTCCGACTGTGACGGTCAAATTCCGGGCGTCTAGAAGATGACTAATAAGGGGAGAGGGACTGTAAACCTGATTGTTCCGACTGTGACGGTCGAATTCTGGGCGACTTGAAGATGACAAATAAGGGGAGAGGGACTGTAAACCTGATTGTTCCGACTGTGACGGTTCAAATCCCGACTGAAAAAATATTCCGGCTACATCATCAATGCAGGCCTTCCTGTAAGGCGTGCCTTGATGTAGTTGGAATGTTACCCAGAAACGGATGCGAGACTTACCAGCACTATAAGCAGTGCACAGGACTAGCCGCTAGCAAAAGCTCATCGTCAACATTGTTTGGAAACTTTAACTTTGTTTTCAACAGTGGTTATTTATTTATTTATTGGTGTTTAATGTCACATACTTATGCACAATGGCTAATCGTTGCCGTGACAGTTTTACGGGTGGAGGAAGCCGGAGTACCCGGAGAGAACCACCGAGCAGCTGTCAGCTCTTCAACATCGCAACTGTGAACTCTGCACCGCGGCACAGGCAGGGTTAAATTGGTTGAAGATATTCGCACCATCGACGTGCAGTACGCCTTAGTACACAGCGTCATCGTGTCCCCATGTAGGCAATTGGGGTTAAGTGCCTTGCCCAAGGACACAACTAGGGAGCGCGAATCAGTCGCTGAAATGGTCACCCATCCAACTATTAACCGCGCTCGACGTTGCTTCACTTCGCTAATCTGACGAGAATCGGTTACCGCGACGCCACCACGCCCCCCCCCCCCCCCCCCCTCGTCAGTTGTAGAGACTAGTGAGACTGGAATTGGCATGGGAAGTGGGATGGGTCAGATGTCATTTATGTTAATATAGATGAAATGAAATTGTCCTCATTTTCAGCATTATTTACGTACAAATTCCATCTCAACTATACGTTTCGTGAGACGATAACAATGACTGATATATACAGATTATCATGATAATGTGCGTGTCCTGTGATTTGTATCAGATTCCAGGTAGGGAGCGCGGTGGCCCATCGGTAGACTGTTGGACTTTTATGCTAGAGGTCCCGAGTTCGATCCCCGTCTGGGACGACCCGCGTTGTGTCCTTGGGCAAGGCACTTTATCCCGGTTGCCTACAATGGGGGCACGTTAACGCTGTGTACTAAGGCGTACTGCACGTCGATGGTGCACATGTCTTCAACCGCTGTAACCCTGCTTGAGCGGCGCTTGAACAAAGTTAGATTGTTGAGGAGCGAACAGTTGCTCGTCGTTGCTCGGTTGTTCTCTCCGGGTACTCCAGCTTCCTCCACCCGTAAAACTGTCACGATCATGA
The DNA here is from genome assembly GCA_031216915.1 of Pictodentalium vernedei. Classification (NCBI taxonomy): domain Eukaryota; kingdom Metazoa; phylum Mollusca; class Scaphopoda; order Dentaliida; family Dentaliidae; genus Pictodentalium; species Pictodentalium vernedei. The sequence continues at coordinate 464,623,800 of CM062291.1, forward strand.
TTAGCCAATGTGCATAAGTATGTAACCTTAAACCCCAATAAATAAATAAATCAGATTCGAGGTGGTGTCCAGAATGGGACTACAACGAGCTGGCTTTGCTGGCGTGTTGTGATCCCATTTTTGGACACCACCGAGAATCTGATGCAAATGACAGGAGATGCACATTATCATGATAATTCATTTATCTAACAATTCTGTCACATAAACAGATTAAGTCTTAAATTATTAAAACAGTTTTTGAACATAATGCTGGGCCAATCACTGAAACGCACATAGAATGTATTCATGCGCCTGTTATGATAGCCCGTCGCGTTAACAGAAACGAGTGGTCTATATGATACGGAATCAGAATGAGTCGTCTTTTTGATACGGAATCGGAACACATTATGTGATACACACCGTTTTTCGTGTTTTTCGGGTCAAATTCAATATGATTTGTAGATAAAAAGCTTTATCTATTGACTAAAGTGATTTTTTTGATTTGATTGGTTGATAGATACGTGGTATGAGACCATATTCATTGAAACCCTCGATACGTCCGCCCAGCCACTGACATATTTCCCATACCCAGTGGAAGCCTCGTTCCGAAATCTACAAATTGTCCATACCCCGTATAGAAGACGCGTCATTCCAGTTTTACAGTGTACATGTATTATATTTTAATTTTTTATCTCCAAAATATAGCTCATGACCCCTTATTGGAATGAGCTTGTCGAGTAACCTCCAATGTGGGGTTCATAAGCTATGTTTTTGAGACAAAAAAGAAAAAAGGAAATTCAATAATTTTTTTATACTAGTCATATCGGCATATTTTCACAAAAACTCTTTTGCACAACAATTCCACAGAAACCTGTATGGCGCAACAATGGAAGATAAAAGATCTCATGCTGTGTGTGTTCACACATGAAATAGATTATACTTCTAAAACGGAAAGTCAATAGATAAATTCGGCCGAATGGGATTCGGCTGGCTTCGGGTAGGTAAAAACCCGTACCACGTGAGCAGACACGGGGTAACTAATAATATTCTCGTGTTAAGATTCAAAGGAAACGAATCGAACAGCTGAATTTGAATCGAATCGAATATCAACTTAAAATTCGAAATCGAATCGAATCACGAATCTTCCTTTGCATGGCTCTATCATGACTATTACAAGTATATTTTATTTATTCCGTACACTTCACCCCCATTGCCCACGTGGGGGCACGGTGACGTTGTGTACTAAGGCGTACTGCACGTCGATGGTGCACCTGTCTTCAACCAATGCTAACCCTGCTTGTGTGGAGTTGGTATGTTGGGGAGCTGACAGTTGCTCGCCGTTGCTCGGTGGTTCTCTATGGGTACTCCGGCTTCCTCCACCCGTAAAACTGTGCAGAAATATGTGACCTTAAACACCAATAAATAAATAAATAATTTATTCCGTAATAAATTCGCAAGATATCAACATTTTAACTATAAAAAAACACTTAACTAAAAAACACTTTTAACTATAAGAAAAAACACTTTTAACTATAAAAAAACACTTTTAACTATAAAAAACACGTTTAACCCTTTACCCAACGAATCGCCCGCATCCGCACGTGTAATATGCAAATTCAGCAGTTGAAAAAATATTATTTTTAAAATAAATTCAACAAAACCATATCATGTGACCCCTCGTTGGAACGAGCTCGACGAGCTCGTTCCAACGAGGGGTCACATGATATGGTTTTGTTGAATTTTTTTGAAAAATTTGAAAAAATGATATTTAAAATAATAAATTTTGATATCGTCTGCGTTGGGTAAAGGGTTAACTATAAAAAAAACACTTTTAACTATATATATATAAAGTCGATTGTCTAATATTCCAACTACATCTTCAAAACACACCTTTGACGAAGGAATGCCTTGGTAATGCAGTTGGAATACGAGTCAGTCGGGATTTGCGCCATCACAGTATGAAATGAAAGTGTCAATGACACTGTAGCTCAACTTGTGTAAGACATGTACATGTATAGTATGTGACACAGCAATGACACACATCTAGGTAATGACCTGGTAACAAAGGTACATATAAAGTATTGTAATGATCTGTACATAAATACTGACCGTAGCCTGTAACAAATGTATAGGTGACGTGTTGTAAAGGTGGGTGACAGTTAGATGCTAAACTAGAATAGAAATCTTCATGGGGTTAATGTTACAATGGGGATCCTTGTATGGCACACCATAAGCCCAAATGTTAGCAATTGTTTTGGCCTGTTTGATTCAAACCCTTCTAAGGTTGATTCATACTAATTAATAAATATTTGTCCAGTCCTTCTTAAAATATAGGTATTTGAATTTTTTATCTTTAGCTCATAAAGTTCCCACGGGTGAGGAGCTTTTATTTTTCTAATTGTAAATAGAAAATTGGGTTGTGCTAATAATGTTTACCCTCCCCAAACAAGACCAAATATCAACACCGGAACTTGGCTTCAACGCATTTGAATATACACATCCCAGGGATGCTGAATTCAAGAAACATTATTTTGTTTGGTGTTTTTGGAAAAGATTTTTAATTATCTCCTTTTTTGATTTTGAATCCCCGAGTGGGTCTGACTGAACCCAAAAATATTTGTTCTCATAGCACAGTGATAACAAAGGCACCCAATAAATTTATAGAAAACATTACTGACAAAAAAAATCCTCTTTACAGGTTCTGTACAAAAAAATGTAATACACAGAATTCCAGTAAATATGACTGCCAACAGGCATTTTGAATTTTTGGCCGAGCCCCAAAGCACTCATTACCATCTCATGATGATAACAAACGTAGTCCTAGAAGTTCTGTACAAAAAATTGATTGCACCTAATTTCAGTATAAAATGGCCAGCGGTAGCCATCTTGAATTTCGGACCTTACCCAAAAACACCCGTCCTCATCCCAAGGTGATAACAAAGGTACCCAAGAAGTTTCGTGAAGATAGGTTCATAAATACAGACCCTAGCCCGAGCCGTATTGAAATGTGTACTTACTGTGTATAAGTAGCACTGGATAAATCAAAGTCCATCTAATTTGCATAATTTCTGCACGAGAGAAAAACCCGCATTATATGTGATGTATTCCATGTTACTAAACATTCAATCAAAAATTTATTCAAATCAGAACTTTCATACCGAAGTTCTTTACAAAAAACTGATTGCACTAATTTCGATACAAAATGGTTGTTGGCGGCCATCTTGAATTTCGGACCGCACCCAAAAACACTCGTTCTCGTCCCACGGTGATAACAAAGGAACCCATGAAGTTTCGTAAAGATCGGTTCATAAATACGGCCTCTAGCCCGAGCCGTATAGAAGTTGTGTACAAACAAGAGGCTCCACGGGGCCTGAAGCGCTCATCTTGAACAGAACACAATATAAACAGAGTCCAAGAATGGATCTACATTAAGCAATCCATCTCCATAGGCTACACTGTCAATCCTTGAGTTCCTCAGGAGTGACAAAAATAATCCGGGCATCATGCCTTTTCTTCAGTTGATCATAATGTAAAATGTAGAGCTCCCATATGAAGCCCCTTGATACAACCTATGAGGATTAATCTTAGTTACACACCTCTAGAGGGTACTGAATACAACCTTTTTAAATCTTCAGCAAAATCGCCAATTCCGGCTCCCATAGAGAGCCCAAATATTAACCCAGGCTCTCGATTTGAACACAGTTGAATCTGATCTCCCTAGAGATGTTGTGTACCGAATATGAAAGCATTCTGACTGTTGGAACTAAAGAAGAGAAATTTTAAAGAAATTTCTTCATATTGAAGTTAAAATTTAAATATTAACCAAGGGACTTGGTTTGAACATTCTTGAATCTGACCCTCATACCAATGATGTATACTAAACATTAAAAGATTCTGACTGGTGGTTCTGAAGAAGAATATTTTTAAAGAATATTCCCCATATTACCCCATGTTAAAAATTCGGGCTCCTATATTGAGCCGAAATATGAACCAATGGGCTTTGATATGCCGAATATCAAAAGATTCTGATGATTGGTTCCGGAGAAAAGATATTTTAAAATTTTTGCAAATATGTTGATTCAGCATATTTTTTTCGATGCCCATTACAGAACACCCCAACATAACCGATGGCAATTTTTTTACCATTCAATTCTACTGGTCCAAAGGATACTTCATACCAAATAACAGCTCTCTGTTCTGTGTGGTTTTGGAAATATGGGCGTTTGAAAATATTTCTATTTTTAGCTCCCATGGTTCCCAAAGAGATGCGGATTTTTTTTTTTTTTTTTGGCATGGGTCAAGTACTTATGACACAATAATACCACATACCAAATTTGGTTCAAACCAGTCCATCGGTTCAGAAAATATAAATTTTGGGCAGGGCCAAAAATCTTACCCCTCCCATTACAAAGCCAAATATTGCTTCACGAACTAAATTAAAGATATTCGTACAGGAATCAAGTCAATTTTTTTCCAAGGAACCATAAAAAATACATCTACAGCATTGAAAGGGTTTTGTGTGTTCATGGCATCGATAAAATCTTTGGAACCCACATTGCAGTCTTGAGAGGGGTAAATTAAAGACATACACACAGGAATCAGATAAATATTTTCCAGCATAGAAAGGGTTCATTCAACATGAAATAACTTATATGTGCACAGTAGAGAAACAGCCCATCATGAAAGAAAAAAATCTTTGGAAAAAAACACACTGAAGTCAAGAGAGGGTTAAATTAAAAATATTCAGGCAGGAATCAGATCAATTTTTTTCCAAGGAACCAGAACAAAAATACATCCAAAGTATTGAAATGTTTTTTTTGTTTGTTCATGGCATCAATAAAAATCTTTGGAACCCACACTGCAGTCTTGAAAGGGTTAAATTAAACACATGCATACAGGTATCAGGTGTTTTCCAGCATTGAAATGGTTCATTCATCATAAAAAAAAATCTTTCTAAAACAAACAAAAGTCCCAACAGAATTGACAGATTGAAACAGATTGGAATAACAAGATAAAATGTTCATAACAGAATTTTTGTTAATTTAAGAACAATATGTCAATCAAAAAGTTCTGTGAATGAAAAATCCTCCAGGATAAAACTACTGCAAAAATGCCCTCTACCGGGCACCCTGATTGAACTGGTGGCATTTTTTTTAACAAATTCCCTCTTCCGGTCCTAAGGATGTTCTATACCAAATACCAGTTCTCTGTTCCTTCTGGTTTGGGATATATGGGCTTTTGAATTTTTTGTCTGTTTTTAGCCCCTGGAGTTGGGCTGTGAAAATTTTTTTAGGCATCAATCAATTACTTAGGACCCACTTAAACTACATGCCAAATTTGTTTGAAGTTGGCCCACCGGTTCTTCAAACAGAAATTTTGGGTGGGGCCAAAAATCTTACCCCTCCCATTACAAAGCCAAATATTGCTTCACGAACTTTGTTTGAACAAACTTGATTCTACACCTCAAAGGGAAGCTCCATAGCAAATATCAAGTCATTGTACACACTGGTTCATGAGAAGATGATTTTAAAAATATTTTGGAGCATTTCCTCCTACTTCCTCCCTATGGGGCCGAGCATGCTGAGTTGAACAAAAATGCAATGCCCCTTCGGGACCATCATTCACACAAACTGTCACTTGAATTGGCCCAGTGGCTTTGGAGGAAAAGACCAAAACATGGTGTTGACGGACGACGGACGGAGAGCGATGAGATTAGCTCAGCTTGACTTTGTCAATATGAGCTAAAAACTGATTGTACCTAATTTCGGTACAAAATGGCCGCTGGCAGCCATCCTGAATTTTGGACCGCACCCCAAAACACTCGTTCTCGTCCCAAGGTGATAACAAAGGTACCCAAGAAGTTTCGAGAAGATCGGTTCATCAATACAGCCCTAGCCAGAGCCGTATTGACATGTGCACTTATTGTGTGTAAGTAGCACTGAAATAATCAAAGTTCATCTAATTTGCATAATTTCTGCACGAGAAAAAAACCCCGTTTTATATGTGATGTATTCCATGTTACTAAAAATTCAGACAAAAATTTATTCAAATCAGAACTTTCATACCGAAGTTCTGTACAAAAAACTGATTGCACTTACTTTCATACAGAAGTTCTGTACAAAAAACTGATTGCACTAATTTCGGTACAAAATGTCTGCTGGCGGCCATCTTGAATTTCGGACCGCACCCCAAAACACTCGTTCTCGTCCAACGGTGATAACAAAGGTACCCAAGAAGTTTCGTAAAGATCGGTTCATAAATACAGCCTCTACCCCGAGCCGAATTGAATTGTTGACGGACGGACGGACAGACAGACGGACGACGAGCCATGGCACAACCTCAAATTTGACTACGTCAAAGTTGAGCTAAAAATCAGGTTTCCAACCCTCTATTCGGTAAGTTTACAACCCCCTAATCGGCCATCTCCCAACCCCCCCCCCCCCCCCCCCCCTCCTCGGGGTTTAAGTGACTTTAAGTATCTACAGCTATAACTCGACCATAGGACTATTATGAAGTCAACTTTAGCGAATAGTTTATAATTATACTACCCGCTTTAGAGTCCTCAGTAAAAGTGAGTCTATACCGTGCCTCATTATACAAATAAAGAACAAGTTGTTTTTCCACAATAAAATGAACTACTTCACTCCCAGAGTAACCATAACTCTTTACCTAACACGAAAGGTAGAGACAACACCTGTAAATGAAATTCTTGAATTAATATTATTTCTTTTTTTACGTCAAAACATAGCTTAAGACCCCTCATTAGAATGAGCTTGTTTAGTTCATTCCAATGAGTGTTCATAAGCCATGTTTTGAGACAAAAAAATAAACAATAGGCTCCCAAGAGCACGTAATCGCTCACCTGGCAGAACTACATATCCCTCGGTTATTCTAATCAAAATCAAAGAATGTCGCTGGCTGCGATGCTCCTTCATCTGTGCGAAACAGAATGATGATTGTTTTTAGAGGACTTTCCATACATTATTTGTGTCAAGTTTGGTTCAAATTGGCCAAGTAGTTTCAGATAAGAAGATAAAAGTGTGATTTCCCACAGGGTTTCCATGGTAACCATGAGGCGCAATTGCGGCCATGTTTGCATCCCGATTAACATTACATGAGAATCATTGGTAGAGGGTGAGCCAGTCATCAATCATGTGAAGTTTCAAAACATTTGGCCTTGTAGTTTCAGAGAAGATTTTTCAAAATCGACCAGTCGGAATCAAAGAATGCCTCTGGCGGCCATCTTTTTCATTCAACAGGAACAAGATGAGGAACAGTTGTAGAGAACCTCTCATAGACCATTCCTGCCAAGCTTGGTTCACATCGGCTCAGTAGTTCCAGAGAAAATGAAACTTTTATAGGATTTCTATGGTAACTATAAGCCGCAATTGCGGCCATGTTTGCAACCCGATCAACATTAAATGAGTATCGTTGGTAGAGGGTGTCCCAGTCATCAATCATGTGTTTTAAAACATTTGGCCGTATTGTTTCAGAGATTTTCAAAATCCACCAATCAGAAGCAAAGAATATCTCTGGCGGCCATGTTTTCTATCCTACGGGAATAAAATGAGTATCGTTTCTGGAGGACCTCCCAAAGTCGATTTCTGCCAAGTTTGCTTCACATCGTCTCAGTTGCTCCAGAGAAGAAGATGAATATGTGATTTCGCATAGGTTTTCTACAGTAACTATAAGCCGCAACTGCGGCCATGTTTGCGACCCGATCAACATTTAATGAGGATTGTTGGTAGAGGGTGTCCTAGTCATCAATCCATGTAAAGTTTCAAAACATTTGGTCTTGCAGTTTCGATGAAAATTTTTGAAAATCGATCAATCAGAATCAAAGAATGCTTCTGGTGACCCCGTTTTTCAACCGACGTGAACAAAATGAGGATCGTTTTTGAGGACTTCCCATAGACAATCCCTGCCAAGCTTGGTTCACGTCGGCTGAGTAGTTCTAGAGAAAATGAAAATGCGATTTCCCATAGGGTTTCTTTGGTAACTATGAGCCGCAATTGCGGCCTTGTTTGTAAACCAATCAACATTAAATGAGGATCATTGGTAAAGGGGGTCCCAGTCATCATTTACAAAACATTTGGCCTTGTAGTTTCAGAGGAGATGATTTTTGAAAATCCACCAACCAGAATCAAAGAATGACTCTGGCGGCCATATTTTTCATCCGACGGGAACAAAAGGAGGATCGTTTGTAGAAGACCTCCCATAAACCATTCCTGCCAAGTTTGCTTCACACCGGCTCAGCGGTTCCAGAGAAAAGGTGAAAAGATGATGGACAACGGACGCCAAGTGATAGGAATAGCTCACAATTTGGCTATAAATAATGAAAGTGATGAAAGTGTCAATGACACTGTGGCTCAACTTGTGTAAGACATGTGCATGTATAGTGTGACACAGCAATGACACACATCTTGGTAATGACCTGATAACAAAAGTACATATTAATGACCTGATAACAAATGTACATATAAAGTATTGTAATGGTCTGTACATAAACACTGACCGTGGCCTGTAACAAATGTACAGGTAAAGTATTGTAAAGGTGGCCGACAGTTAGATGCTAAGCTAGAAAAGAAGTCTTTGAGTCCCAGAGTGGGTCTGACTGAACCCAAACACATTTGTGCTCATAGCACAATGATAACTAAGGCACCCCGAAACACTCATTCCTGTCCCAAGGTGATGACAAAGGTACCCAAGAAGTTTCGTGAAGATTGGTTCATAAATACAGCATCTAGCCCGAGCCGTATTGACATGTGCACTTACTGTGTATATGTAGCACTGAATAAATCAAAGTTCATCTAATTTGCATAATTTCTGTACGAGAAAAAGATCCGTATTAAATGTGATGTATTCCATGTTGTTAAACATTCATTCAGAAATTTATTCAAATCAGAACCTTCATATAGAAGTTCTGTACAAAAACTGATTGTACCTAATTTTGGTACAACATGGCCAAGGCCACCGGCAGCCATCTTGAATTTCGGACCGCACCCAAAAACACTCGTTCGCGTCCCAAGGTGATAACAAAGGTACCCAAGAAGTTTCGTGAAGATCGGTTCATAAATACAGCCCCAAGCCCGAGCCGTATTGACATGTGTACTTACTGTGTGTGCCGAAGCATGCATGTCTCGACGGCCGAACACCCGAGATGGGGGATGGGGAGTTTAAAAGGAAGTGTTCCTCTCCCACCAAGAGGAGGAACACCTCCTCCCAAACTCCACAAATAAAGTTTGAAAGCTCCCTCCCAGGACGGATTTAGAGTTCATTTTAGCTTCATTTCGAGAATGAATCATTGAAAGAAATTGAGTGACGAACCTTCCCACGAATCTCGGAAGGGCATTGTCTGCCCCCTCTCGCCCCCGTGGTCCAGCGGCAGGGAGGGAAGCTGCCCACTCCGGTGTCCCTGATCGGGATACAATACATAAAACTACTGTTGGGATTAGCACACCTCTTTTGTTGAGGAAAGTGCACGTTTTCGGCTGCCTATTTTACAAATGTTCCCATCCGGGTCGAAAAATTGTAAAATAAAAGGCCAGGATGTGCAATTTCATCAGCTTGAGAGGCGAAGAAGAGTCTTATCGTACGAGGAATCCTAGCTCTAATGTTTAGAATAAAAACTCACGACAACCCCTTCCTACTAGTTCCTAATTAGATTGTAATGACAGTGGCCCTAAGAAAATGCGTGTTCTCTTGAGTGATTAGCAAGCATTAGACTAAGTATAAACAAGGATTGTTCATCGAGTCATTCTTTTATGGGCCTGACAAAGAAAATTTGGTTTAGAGACAAGGTCATGACACATCCGTGAGTCATAAGCATTGTGCGAAGTTTCGACAAGATCTGTCCGGGCATAGTTAGAACGGGTGACACAAAGTTAGAAAGGATGAAGCGACAAACGGACTGGCAAGGCGGCCATGATATTTTTCCAGAAACATTTTCTCGGAGCTTGAAAAGCAATAGCAAGTAACTCTATCAGGCTTGAGACTCGAGTTTGATAAAGAAAGAAAACTTAAACTGAGGAAAATTATATTAAATCATTCATTACCCCCCCCCCCCCCCTCCCCTGCATCCCAATTATTATTGTTTATTGGGGTTTAACGGCACTTTCGACAACCAGGGTCACCGCGTGCCAGACAGTTTTACGGATGGAGGAAGTATGGGTACCCGAATAGAACCACCGAGCAACTACCAGATTCCACAACGTACTAACTCCACACAAGCTGGGTTAGCATTGGCTGAAGACAAGTGTAACATCGACGTGGTGGTGCGACTTAGTACAAAGCGACACTATGCCTCCACGTGGTCAATCTGGATTAAGTGTCTTGCCCAAGGACACAACGATTTGAAGTTCAATACCATAAATACCGAGCCACCGCGATCCGCAAAAAAATTGAAAATAAACCTCAACTGTTTACATAAAGAACATCAAATCCAGTGGCGTAGGACCGGGGGGGGGGGGGTTAGGGTAAGGGGGTATTTACCCCACCCCCCAAAAAAATCCAAAACTTTGTAAATCATATCTATTATCTACACGAAAATAACCACAAACATCTCCATATTCTACATCATACAGGCGCAGATAAAAACTGTATGATCTACACCATTTGCAGTGCACAGAAAAGTTGGTAGCCGATGTCGCTGACTGATTTGATGCTCAACAGGTTGAACATCTTCCTCTCTGACATACATCCTCCTTTAATCCTTTACCCCCCAGTGCAACAGCCAAAACCGGCCAGCGCAATTCTCAAAAATCGCCAATTAATTTTCATGATTTTTTCATTTCAAAAACATAGGTTATGACCCCTCATTGGAACGAGCTCGTCCCAATGAGGGGTCATAACCTATGTTTTGAAGACAAAAAATGAAAAAAAATAATTATTCAAGTGTCGTCTGCTTTTCATGTTAGGTAAAGGGAAAAACACCAAAAATTAACAGCAACGATACCACTTGAGAAGCGAGGAAATGAGCTCTCAGTAGTTCATATTTCACAAATTTTCCTGGTATTCCCCTCCCGCACTCTCCCCCGGGTTCGGCTATGCAGAGTGGACCGCCAAAGGCGACCGTGCTGTCCCCAACAAGCTCCGGTTTGCAATACCCCCCCCCCCCCCTCCCAATATTATAAGCTTCCTACACCCCTGAATTCAAATCATTCATAACTCTCCCACCCCCAATAAATGATCTTCATTCCAAATCAAGCTGTAGGGACACTTTATTTCTTTGAATTTACATGAAAATGTTCTGAAAGACGATTTTCATGTAAATTCAAAAAAATGAAATAGTACGGTCATAAAATTTTGAAAATGACTGAAATTGTATAACACACTATCAAGTCTCATCCAGTATTCGTACCAATGTCTCAAGTGTACCAGAAAGCTCAAGTGACATGACTTTTGAACATACATAAATACCAAGTCCAGCAGGGAGCATGTGTATCAGAACAAAACATTTAAAGTCTAATATTTCTGCACAACAGCTGATCTTGACCGCAACATGGAGATAAAGTCAAGTTTTGTCAATCGCTTATACCCATGTTGCCCGTTTTAGAGCACTTCTACCGCAAGCATTCCTGTTTGGATCCTATTTTACCGGTAAAACACAACTCGTTCACCACAGTTAACAAGTACTGCTTCACTTGCCGGGGTTCCCACTGGGAATTCAGTGTATAGAACTAAACCACAAAAGTCATCAGTAAACTTTCAACTGATGCACCACAAGCTTTCTTCCTAGCAATTAATAAGCTAAATCTTATTAGTGGGCCTTCTAAAAGATTGCACCACTCAATTCTACACAATACACTTCATGGTAATCAGCGAGAATGCCTCTTTTTCAAATTTACCAAATGCCAGAGTACCATAGAATCAAAACAAATAAAAAGTTGGCACAACCAACAGATGTTCCCCGAAATGCAAACTGATGGAAACATACTGATTTTTTCAAATGTAGAACTGTAAAATGGTTTGAGCCATATAAAAAAAATAATACAAAAACGTGTGGAAGGACAAGGGTAACAGTTTTCAGTAAACCTCTATTAAAAGTTCCCTGGGAAGGAGATTTAAACCGTTTTCACATTGGTCCGGTATTCGCTTATTCATTTATTTATTTATTAGGGGTTAACGACAACTTAACAACCAAGATCATGTCGTGTCGGCGACAGTTTTACTGGTGGAGGAAGCTGGAGTACCCGGAGAGAACCACCGAACAACGACCAGCAGCTGCAAGCTCCCCAGCACCTTAACTCCGCACTGCCGCATAGGCAGGGTTAGGTTGGTTTAAGACATGCGTACCAACGACGTGCAGTACGCCTTAGTACATGGCGTCATCGTGCCCCCAAGCGGAGATGAAGTGTCTTGCCCAAGGACACAACGCGGCTGCCGCAGGTGGGATTCGAACAGAGAACCTCTCGGCTTGCAGCCTGCACCTCTACCTACTGAGCCACCGCGCGCCCTCCCTTGCCACTAAAATAAGTATAAATTCGCCACATTTAACCAAATTGCCCCCTGTAAATTGCATGGAGCTTTTGATCAATGATTGATTTAGTTAAATGTAGGTGAATTTTTCATCAAATCTAGTCATGGCTGCCTCACAGCAGCCATGACTGGATTTGATAAAAAATATATTAAAAATCGCGACATCGACGCCGTAGCTGCGACGGGTGGTGCAATCTGCAAGTCCAAAAAATATTCTCAGGGGCAACTTACAGGTGATGGTGAAAAAAAAAACAAGAAAAATATTTGGAACAACATTTGCATCGGACATGGGCTGGACATGAATGAGATACACTTGCATATCAAATATGAAGTCATTCCACCAGGTAGTTTGCAAGTTATTCTTTTAGAAACTCGTTAGTCAAAAAATTCCAAGTTCATCAAGGGCCATAACTCCAAGAAAAATACTTGGAACAACACATGCATTGAACAGTGGCTAGACATCAATAAGATACACTAACGTGCTAAATATAAAGTCATTCCATCAAGTATTTCAAAAGTTATTGAGTTTTGAAACTCGTTGGTCACAGACAGACCGACATTGCCACTTGCAGAACTGCTAGTCGCAGTTAAAAATACTCAGCGAGTTAAGAGTTAAACACGTTTGTTTACTAAATAACTGCGAATGAAGACTAACCACAGTTGCCGTTTATATTTATTTATTTATTTATTGGAGTTTAACGTCACTTTCGACAGCCAGTGTCACCTCGTGTCGGACAGTTTTACGGGCGGAGGAAGGCGGAGTACCCGGAGAGAACCACCGAGCAACTGTCAGACTCCCAGGCGTACTAACTCCACACACGCAGGGTTAGCATTGGTTGAAGACACCATCGACGTGCAGTACGCCTTAGTACACAGCGCCACCACGTGTGCAATCGGGGTCAAATGCCTTGCCCAGGTGCACAACGCAGTTACACCTGGGGGGGGGGGGGGGGGTCGAACCGCGGACCTCTCGGTTTGAAGTTCAATGCCGTACCCAGCAACCACTGAGCCACCGCGAACCCTGTTGTAATTTCCACGCGTAGTTCCACCAATTGTCTTAAAATGTTGATATTTTCAAAGGGAATTAACTGGTTGAGGGCTTGATTATACATAAACAAAATATCATTTGCGTTTGAATGAATATGAAACGGCCAGGCTGGAAAATGTTTTTTACTCGGGTACCGTCTTTTTCTTGAAAGCCCTGATCGCAGCTTCAAGCACTCAATCGATTAAGTACTTAAGTGAAATATCTAAAACTGAACCACGAATAAATATCTGAATATCTCTGTGATTAAAGGGACATTATTTTGTATCAACGCTCATCTCGGCGCAAACTTGGAAAATAAACAGCGTCAAATTCCGAACAGTCGATACATGTTTCCAAAGACTGCTCCGCGGAATAAATAATAAAGTAATGGGATTTCAAATTTGTATTGCGACGCATCGCGATCTGTTAGAGACACATTCACACCAAAGTATTTATTTACATGCTTAGTTTGTCGGAGTTTTTACGGGCCGAGGAAGTCGGGGTAACTTAAGAGAACCTCAGAGGAACTGTCAGACCCTAACTTACTAACTGCACAAGTAGAGTCCTTTATTTATTTGGGTTAACACTTTTACAGCCAGGGTCACCTCATGTCGAAAAGTTTTACTCTTCAGAAGCAGGGCTTGCATCGGTTGAAGGCAAGTGCACCATCGACGTGCTGTACGTCTTAACACACAGCGCCACAGAGCACCCACGTGAGCAATCGGGATTCACTGTCTGCTCAAGTACACACACACTGAAAACTAGTGTTAAAACTGACACTTTGAAGGTGTTAAACCCATTCTCTTAGGGTTTGATTTTAACACTCAAAGTGCAATGTTTTAAGCACTTAGACATTACAATCGCCAGACATCTGAAACTTGAATGGATGGCACTTCCCATGTGTCTAGCATTGTGGTTCTTCCAGAATCGTCCATAATTTGATTTGCGCTTGGTGGGTACATAATTAAAAGGACATAACGCAGATGACGCGGATCAGGCTCGAGAGCTCGAGCCTGATCCGCGTCATCTGCGTTGTTTCCTTTTAAGTGTCGCGACATTACACTTGTCAAGCTGTGTCAAGTGGTATTATTGTCAACACCTGTCAAGTTCTGGGATATCTACACTTGAACAAAGTGCTAGTTCAGCACTTAGTAAGTTTTAAATACAGCAATTCAAGTGTAGTTTGTTTGTTTGGTGGTGGTGAACGTCACATATTTATGCACCATGGCTAATAGTGACACAACATGGAGATAAAGTCAAGTGTAGTCAATCATTGATCTACATGTTGCCCATTTTAGAGGACTTTCACCCCAAGCATTGGTGACTGGGTCCTATTTTACTAGTAAAGCGGAACTGGTTTACCACAGTAAACAAGTGCTGCTTACTTCCCGGGGTTCCCACGGGGAAGAGTGTAGTTTTTAACACTAGTTTTTAGCGTGTACGAGAGCAGTAGAGATCACACAGAAGACGTTCTCGCGGATTTCCATGAGGCGCAGTATGAAGAATTGATGCAATTACTTGAATAACTTATTTATTGTTTGGTGTTTAAGGTCACGTTAGGCATCTTTGACTATATCATGACAAGGACATCGGGATGAAGGCAAGTTCAGTCAATGGTGCACCCGTCTTGTACCTATGCTGCCCACTTTCAAGGACTTCCACCCCGGGTCCAATTTTATCAGTAGAGCAAAACCACAGTAAACAAGCACTGCTCCACTTTCCGGGGAATTTATTTACTGGTGTTTAATGTCAGTTTCAGCATCTTTGTCTATCTCATGATCGCAACATACGACTGAAGACCACTTCTGCGGAGTTGGTATGGCGGGGAGTCTGACAGTTGCTCGTCGCTTCTCGGTTGCTATTCTGACTTCCTCCACCATAAAACTGTCCGTCACGAGGTGACCATGGCTGTCGAAAGAGTCCTTGCCACCACCATCCCCCCCCCCCCCCCCAACAAACAAAAAAAAAAAAAAAAAAAAAAAAAAAAAAAAAAAAAAAAAAAAAAAAAAAAATTTAATTCCATCTCTGGCGTTGTTTCAGTGTCTTACTTTAGCAGTAAAGCAACAATTTGTTTGCAGCAGAAAGCAAGCACTGCTCCACTTCCCGGAGGATTAATTTCTTCTCGGGGGCCCGTTGTGAAACAATCGCTCACCGACAAAGTCGTTCAAAGAAGTATTTTGGGTCACATTCAATTTTTCATGGTACATTTATTATTTAGGTTTGACGACACGTTAACAGCCAAGGTTATATCGTGTCGGTGACAGTTTTACGGATGGAGGAAGTTGGAGTTACTGGAGAGATGCCAGCTCCTTTCATGGTAAATCAACACTACAGAGCAATGAAGTCAGGAAATTGTAACTAGTGTTCATGTCGGATGATGATTATCACAGATCTTCTAGATTGCTTCCAATTCTATCAGCTGCAGAGAAGCACTGCCAAACTTCCAAGGGTTGTTATGTCACTCCAGTGACCGCACGCACCCCCCCCCCCCCCCAGCAGTAGAGAGCCCAAATATTAACTCAGGTATGACGTACATCAGATATGAAAGCATTCTGACTGGTGGAGATATTTAAAAGCACTAACCTCATATTGTGCAAAGTTAAAATTCGGGCTCAAATAGAGAGCCCAAATATTGAGCCAGAGACTCGATTTGAACAAACTTGAGTAGAGTTAGTATGTTGGGGAGCCGACAGTTACTCGGTGGTTCTATCCGTGTATTTATTTATTTATTGATGTTTAAGGTCACATATTTATGCACAATGGCTAATCATGACCGTGACAGTTTTACGGGTGGAGGAAGCCGGGGAACCTGGAGAGAACCACCGAGCAACGACGAGCAGCTGCCAGCTCCCCAACATCGTAACTCCGCACTGCAGCACAGGCAGGGTTAGATTGGTTGAAAACATGTGTACCATCGACGTGCAGTACGCCTTAGTACACTGCGTCATCGTGCCCCCACGCGGGCAATGGAGATGAAGTGTCTTGCCCAAAAACACAACGCGGTTGCCGCAGGTGGGATTCGAACCGAGGACCTCTCGGCTTGCAGCCTGCACCTCTACCTACAGAGCCACCGCGCTCCCTTGTCTCAATGTACTCCGCCACTCCGGCTTCCTCCACCCGTAAAACTGTCGTGGTCATGATTTGCCATTGTGCAGAAATATGTGACAAACACCAATAAATAAATAATACCAATATGGAAACATTCTGACTGGTGGTTTGAAGATTTTGAAACAAATTTTCTCATATTGCACTAAGTTAAACTTTGGGCTCAAATAGAGCCCAAATATTGAGCCAGGGACTAGATTTGACCAAACTTGAATCTGAACCCCCTAGAGGTGTTGTGTACCTAATATTAAAGCATTCTTACTGGTGGATCTTAAAATGATTTTTAAAGAAATTTCCTCATATTGCACAAACTAACTTTGAGTTCCAATAAGGAGCCCAAATATAAACCCAGCGACTCGATTTCAACAAACTTGAATCTGATCACCATAGAGATGTTATGTACCAAATATGAAATCATTTTGACTGGTGTGTCTGAAGAAGATTTTTAAAGATTATTCTCCATATTGCCCAAAGTTAAAAATTCGGCTTCCTATATTAAGCCCAAATGTGAACCAAGGGGCTTAATTTTAATAAACAAACTTATATCTGCCCCACCCCACTAGGTTTGTTGTATACCAAATCTGAAAGCATTCTGACTAGTATAGAGCCCAAATATTAGCCCTGGGAACCGATTTGAACAAACTTAAATCTGACGCCCCCAGAGATCTTGCAGACCAAATATGAAAGCATTTTGACTTGTGGATCAGAAGATTTTTAAAGAAATTTCCTCATATTGTACTAAGTTAAAATTCGAGCTCCCAAAGTAATCCAGGGACTTGATTTTAACAAACTAGAATCTGACCCCCCCCCCCCCCCCCCCTCCCCCTGAGATGTTATATACCAAATATCAGCAGATTCTAATTGATGGTTCTGGAGACTTTTTTTAAATTTTGGAAAACAATTTATGGGTGCTATTAGAGTAATACCCTTGTGGTACCCCCCTGTGGGCTTGACAAATTTATTAGAACAAACATGAATTAACATGTGATAAGAACATGCATATCAAATTTGGTTCCTTTCGGTCCAGTGGTACACGGCAAGCCGATAATGTAAAAATCATTTTGCAAGGCGATCTAAAGCAAATATCCTGTTCATTCCAAACACAGAACACTTTGTAGTCTCATTGTATTTATCGTCCAGTAAACTGTTTTTCACTTGTGATGGGTGTTATATTTCAAATATTGAAGTGTTTGGAGAAGTGGTTCGGGAGAAGTGGTTCGAGAGATTTTCTCATGCCCTTTCCATCGAAAAGTGTTAAAAACCTTGGACACCATTACACCCACTCCTAAATCTGAGAAAAACCTGTAGCTCTATTTGAACAAACTTAACTCGTGAATCTTCCTTACTTGTTTAAGATCATTTTCAGCATCTTTAGCTATATCATGACACCTACATTGATATTAAGTCAGGTTTGGCCAATCGTTCATACCTATATGCTGCCCATTGGTGTTCAACTGATTATCGGAACCGGCAGATTGCAGGCAATCGGATGACAACGACAACGGCTCTTGGAACATCGGTTCAACCAATTGTAGCCAAGCATTTTGTGATGATTCATTATTTTAATTGATTATCTTCTGCTATTGTTCAATTGTTAATGTAAAATGAAGTCAATGATACCATTCAATAAAGTTGAGTAACAACCACAATGTGTATTCTTAATCTCTAGACGCCCTTTACGGGATATATTAGTTAAACGACATGTAAAGCCAACAATTGAGCGTACTTTCGACAATCGCCAGTTCATACCGAAAAAGTAAAGGCTGCACCCCATTGACTCAGGATGCAGTAAAATTACCAGTCGCACGCACTTGGGCGGAAAACGTGTCTCTCAGAGCCACGTTTACCGCCCAGAGTGCGCGACTGGTAATTTTACTGCAACCCCAGTCAACGAATTTTAACACTGAAAAATATTCAGTTTAAAGTTGTTCTTTCGAGCCACTTGTCCAGTCGTGAACGGTATAACAATCGGAAACTGCATCAGAATCGGCCTACTGTGAGCTCAAATAACAGGCAATCGGTCAGCGACCATTTCTGGCAATCGGTTGAACACTACTGCCCATTTCAGAGGACTTCCAACGCCGGCGTTCAGTAACGGTACCTATTTCACCAATAAAAAAAAATTGTTTACAACAGTAAACAAGCACTGCTCCACATCACGGGGTTCCTACGGAAGTGAATCACGACGGGCGAAGAGTTATTACTATAATAGCACACGGTGGGGAGCGCGGTGGCTCAGTTGGTAGAGGTGCAGGCTGCAAGCCGTGAGGTCCTCGGTTCGAATCCCACCTGCGGGAACCGCGTTGTGTCCTTGGGCAAGACACTTCACCTCCATTGCCCGCTTGGGGGCACGATGACGCCGTGTACCAAGGCGTACTGCACGTCGATGGTACGCATGTCTTCAACCAATCTAACCCTGCCTGTGCTGCAGTGCGGAGTTACGATGTTGGGGAGTTGGCTGCTGCTCGTCGTTGCTCGGTGGTTCTCTCCGGGTACTCCGGCTTCCTCCACCCATAAAACTGTCACCGTCATGATTAGCCATTGAGCATAAATATGTGACCTTAAACATCAATGAATATAGCACACGGTGACTTCTGTCAGGTGAGCTAAAAAATCGTCGTTCAACCGATACACATGGACAAAGGCTGTTACACCGACAATGTTCTGCTGTTCGACACTTTTGGAATGACAGAGAACCAAGACGCTTGTGGATCGCAAGGCAGAGTACAAGCGAACGATCGAAGCCAAGTTGCCGCAAAGAAATTCTACCAACATACCCGCGCCATTGAGCCAAGGAAAGGAGTTGTGTAACATGCTCGCAAATCCCTACAAAATACCTAAGCTTAAAACAAACAAAACTGGGAAACAACCGACCCTTACTTTTTTCAGAAGTGGGTTTTGTTTGTGGAGTTTAACGGCACTTTTAATAGTTAGGGTCACATCGTGTCCGAGTTTTTTACGGGTAGAGGAAGCCGGGGTAACATAAGAACGTCCGCGTAACTGTCAGACCCCAACTTACTAACTGCACAAGTTGAGTCCTTTATTTATTTCGGTTAACACTTTTACAGCCAGGGTCACCTCATGTAGAAAAGTTTTCCTCCACACAAGCAGAGCTTGCATTGGTTGAAGGTAAGTGCACCATCGACGTGCTGTACGTCTTAGTGCACAGCGCCACAGTGCACCCACGTGAGCAACCAGGATTTAGTGTCTGCTCAAGTACACACACACACTAAAAACTACAGTGTTAAAACTGACACTTTCAAGGTGTTAAACCCATTCTAACTCTTAGGGTTTGATTTTAACACTCAGAGTGCAATGCTTTAAGCACTCAGACATTACAATCGTCAGACATCTGAAACTTGAATGGATGGCACTTCCCATGTGTCTAGCATTGGTGGTTTCTTCCAGAATCGTCCATAATTTGATTTGCGCTTGGTGGGTACACAATGAAAAGGACACAACGCAGATGACGCGGATCAGGCTCGAGAGTTCCTTTTAAGTGTCGCGACATTACACTTGTCAAGTGCTATTATTTATTATATATTCATTGATGTTTAAGGTCACATATTTATGCACAATGTCTAATCATGACCGTGACAGTTTTACGGGTGGGGGAAGCCGGAGTACCCGGAGAGAACCGAGCAACGACGAGCAGCTGCCAGCTCCCCAACATCGTAACTCCGTACTGCAGCACAGGCAGGGTTAGATTGGTTGAAGACATGCGTATCATCGACGTGCAGTACGCCTTAGTACACGGCGTCATCGTGCCCCCACGCGGGGAATGGAGATGAAGTGTCTTGCCCAAGGACACAACGCGGTTGCCGCAGGTGGGATTCCAACCGAGGACCTCTCGGCTTGCAGCCTGCACCTCTACCTACTGAGCCTCGCGCTCCCCATCAAGTGCTATTATTGTAGCATCTGTCAAGTTCTGGGATATCTACATTTGAACAAAGTGCTAGTTCAGCACTTAGTGTTAAATACAGCACTTCAAGTGTAGTTTTTAACACTTTAGTTTTTAGCGTGCACCGCAGTTACCACTGGTCAAATTGAACCGTGAACCTTTCAGTGTGTAGTTCAAAGTTCTAACCACTGAGCTACCGTGCTCCTACAAACACGAGTTAGCGGTTGAAGAAAAAGCGTACTGTCGAGGTGTAGCCGACATAAGACAGCGCCTGGGTGTCACAGGGGATTAACTCCTTGCATGATGCTGGCAGCTATTCCTGCCCAGGTCAGGATTTCTTTGCCATTGAAATAAGTATAAATTTGGCCCATCATATCAACTTTTGCCCTTGTAAATTGAACGTTTTTCACAAGTTAAAATTATAAGCATAGATGATTTTTTCATCAAATCTGGTCACGGCTGCTGGAAAGCAGCCATGACCAGATTGGATGAAAAATATCTTGAAAATACTCGGCAGGTTAAGAGTCCTGCCCAATGACACCACAGTTACGGCTTGTCAGGATCGAACAGTGGACATTTCGGTTTAAAGTCAAATGCTCTAGGCACCGAGCTTCCGCGATCCCGTCAAATGAGAGATCGAAAAACAGGGGTCCCTATTGATCTCGAGTATTATTTAACCTGCACTTCCCTCGTGGGTTCATGTCACTGATGTTTTGTGGAAAATTAGCAGGAAATAATGCTTATAGACTCTACTCTTGAGAATTCCTTCGTATGATTCATCTCCTCCGCGGCCTCCGAAGTCCAGGAAATTGTATTTTTTTTTTGTCTCAATATTTTACCAATTTCCACATGTTTCGGCCTCCATGGTATCCTCGGTACGGTTATGTTAAATATTGAACCAAAATGTGCAAATGTCTGGGCTTTGCGAGGTCTTAGTCGCAAACGTACCTTTGTGTGTACTTCTATTCTCTCCCTGCACTTGGACTGCCAATGTTGTATATCAGAGCGGGTGGCCTTTAAAGGCAGTGTCCTCCTCCCACCCCAGATGTTCGAAATGCCCTACAAGTTCCTGTCGGCAGGCCATTGGTACATGAAAAATTCAATACACAACAATGTGTCGGATTAATGATATACATCATCCAAATTTATTTTTATTGGTGTTCAGGTCATTTTCACCCACTATGGCTACATGTCCGCAATGTTGGTATTAAGTAAAGTTTAGTCAATAGTGGTGAGCACTTTAGATGACCTCCACTCATGCGTTGGTACCGGGTCCTTTTATACCGGTAGAGCAGTTGTTCACAAGGTAAACAATCACTGCTCCACTTTCCACAAGTTATTAACCCTTTACCTAACGTAACGGCCAAAACCGGCCAGCGCTATTCTCAAAAATCGCCAATTAATTTTCATTATTTTTTTTAATTTTTTGTCTCAAAAACATAGGTTATGACCCCTCGTTGGAACCAGCTCGTTTCAACGAGGGGTCATAACAAATGTTTTTGAGACAAAAAAAAAATGAAAAAAATTAGTTATTCAGGGATTATTTTTGCAAGTGTCGTCTGCTTTTCAGGTAAGGTAAAGGGTTATCTGGTTGAATATTATTAGAAGCCCAAATGTCGGCTTCATTAAAAAGATGTAGGATTATTTATTGGTGTTTAAGGTCACATACTTATGCACAAAGGCCAATCCTGACTGAGTTTTACGGGCGGAGGAAGCCGGAGTACTCGGAGAACCACCGAGCAACTGTCAGCTCCTCAACTTTCCCTGTTCAAGATCCGCTCAAGCAAGATAACAGCAGTTTAAGACATGTGCACCATCGACGTGCAGTGCGGCTTAGTACACGGCGTCATCGTGCCCCCATGCAGGCAACCGGGATAAAGTGCCTTGCCCAAGGACACAACGCGGGTCGTCCCAGACGGGGATCGAACTCGGGACTTCTAGCATAGAAGTCCAACAGTCTACAACTGGTGTAGGATTAAACTCTCACACTCGTGGCATCGTCTTCATACTTACCTGGAAGTTCCAGGTGAGTATGAAGTCTATGACAAGAGTAGGAGACCTGGAAGTTCATGCCACAATTTGTGTGTCTGCGCGCGTTCAACGTTGTCCGATACAATACGGCATCGTGAAATATGCTAAGCTACACCACACATGGAATCCGGCACGCGCGAATGAACGTCATGTAAGAACGCATCTGATTGGTCGTTATGCATTTAGGTGACCCTATGACGTGAATGAAAGGCTTCGACACAAACCAATGTCAAGCAAGAATGCAAACAGACCACCAAATGTAATATTTTTTCTTAAAATTATCCGCTTCATCCTCAAAATATCCGCTTCATCCTCTCAAGTCGAATCGTGGTATAAACATAACTCGAGTGAAAACAACGACCCTTGGAGCTGTTCCAGTATTTCACGCACGCGCGAAATACTGGAAAACTACAACTCGGGTAGTTGATTTATTTATTAGGGCTTAACGACACTTCCGACAGTAGGGGTCACCGTGTCCGATAGTTTTACGGGCGGTGTAAGCCAGAGTACCCATGAGAACCACCGAGCAACGGCCAGACTCCAACATACTAACTCCACACAAGCAGGGTTATCGTGGTTAATAGGTGCACCATCGACGTGCAGTACGCCAAAGTACATCGCCACCGTGCCCACAAGTGGGCAACTGGGATTACGTGTCTTGCCCAAAAGGACAACGCGGTTGCCGCAGGTGGGCTTCTAGCAGCCCGCATCTCTACCTACTGAGCCACCACGCACCCGGGTAGTTGATTCCAGTCTCCCATACTCCACCCTCGCTGGGTTCAATCTTTCCCTCTTCCTGTTAATTCTCCACACAACGTAATGTGGGACAAAACGTCCAATGCACTTCACCAAAATCGCCATTCAAATCTCTTTCTTTTTTTCTTCATTTTTGTGTCTCAAACATAGCTTGTGACCTTTCGTTGTCACGAGTTCATTGGGCTAGTTCCAATCAAATGTAGAAGCTAAATTACTTAGGCAAAGATATGTTGGTACAAGAAATTTTTTGGTCTACTATTCTTGTTAGGAAAATAAATTTGTTGTTTAATATTTTCAACATCCATGGCCACATCATTATCACGAAAAATATGAATGCCGCATATATTATTAACTGGTTGAGTGTTAAATTGTTTTTCTTCTTTTGGGATGGGGGCTCCCAAATTTGTTCACAGGTCTGCTTTGTTACAATTTATGAGAGTGCATGTAGGCACTCTCACATACATTGTAACAAGGCAAATCTATAGACTAAACAATTTCACTTCCAAGATTTGAAGTTTGTTTGTTTGTTTGTTTGTTGGTGGTTAACGTCACATTTATGCACCATGGCTAATCGTGACACAACATGGAGATGAAGTCTAGTTTAGTCAATCGTTGATCAACATGTTGCCCATTTCAGAGGACTTTCACCCCAAGCATTGGTGACTGGGTCCTATTTTACTAGTAAAGCGGAACTGGTTTACCACAGTAAACAAGTGCTGCTTACTTCCCGGGGTTCCCAAGGGGAACCAAGATTTGAAGTATATTCACTGAAAATGAAGCCTTTGCGTTATGGTACCTGCATTTCTGAGTAAGCCCCAATATGGGATGGGATTCTTGCAAGTTAAACTGTTTAGTTCTATGTTGCTGATTTTAGAGGTAGTCAATTCGGGCATTCATTATCGGATTCCATTTTACCAGTTCTGCCGGATTCTATTTTTGGGGGTGTTTGATATCAGCCTTTATGATGGCAATACCATGACCACAAGATCAGTATGGAGTAGAGTTTAGCCAATCATATAGGATTTCTGCTGCCCACTCTGGAGGACGACTTCCACCCTGGGCATTTGTTATGGAACCCTATTTTACCAGCAAAGCTTAACTTACAACAATAAACAATGCTTCACTTCCCGGGGTTATTTACTGGTGTTTAGGGTCACATTTCTAGAAGATGACTAATCGTCAACGCAACATCGATGTATCCAGTCCAGCCAATTGTTTATATTCACTTTGCACATTTTAAAGTTCTTCCACTCCAGGCATTGGTTACCCTGTCATATTTTACCAGTAAAACAGAGCTTTTTTTCCCCCCAAAGTGAACAAGCACTGCTTTTTGAGAAATAGCATCCAGCTGTTGATTACTTGGTCCTATTTTCAGTACCAAGAAAGCCGGATTTTATTTTTATTGAGTATTTATTGGGTGTCAGTCAGCATATGTAGCTATACCATGACCACAACATCGGTGTGAAGTAAAGTTTAGCCAATAGTGCAAGCTTATGCTGCCCACTACAGAGGATGCCTTCGACCCAGGTGTTGGTTACCAGATCCCATTTTACCAGTGAAATATAACTTATTTACCACAATCAGGGATGTGAGCACTCACATGCAAAAATAAACAGCTGCGCCATGAGGGCATGATACGGCCGTTATAAATTACAAGAGGGAACCACACAATATGAGTATACATGTGTACTTGTCAGGTTACATATACTTGCCACCCAAAAATCATGAAAATTGCTCCAAGTCCAACATGTGGAAAATTACCTATATTTTGATGAATAAAGTCCCATAACTCTGGAATGACAAATCGGACAGCGACACAAATCGAAAGGGAGATTCCTTCTATCAACAGATACTTGCAACCAAAAAATCATGAAAATTGCTCTAAGCATTTTCAAGTTATTGTTCGACATGTGAAAAATAAAGTCCCATAACTCTGGAATGACTAATCAAACGGCGACACCAACCGAAAGCGAGCTTCCTTCCATCAACATAAACCACCTACCAAAAAATCGTGAAAATCTCTCGAAGCGTTCGAGTTATCGTACAATGTGTAAAAAATCAACAATTTTCTAAGTAATAAAGTCCCATAACTCTGGAATGACAAATCGAACGGCGACACTAAACGAAAAGGAGCTTCCCTCCATAGATATACACCACCTACCCAAAAATCACGAAAATCTCTCGAAGCATTCTTGAGTTATCGTACGATGTGTGACCGGACGGACAGACAAATGGACAGCAGTATACCATAATACAACCCGTTTTGAAAAAACGGGCGTATAAAAAAAGAGGAAATTGTAATTTTTTTTAAAGTGATCCAAATTGTTGATGGACATTCACATGTAGTTTACTTCTGCAGCAAAGACTCTTGGGGAATAAATTTCATATGAGCTCTTGAACAAGATGCCATTAGTTTAATCCACAATTTTAAATGTGGAATACTGTATGCTAATCATAAAAAAAAATGCTTTCAAGCCACACAAAATGAGGAAATCCTCTTATAAGAGGAAAACTCACAGGCCTGCACAATAAACAATGCTTCATTCACAGGGGTCCCTATGGGGACAAACCACCGGAGTGGATTTACACCGTATCCATTAGCTTGTTTACTCAAGAGTGGAAACAAAAATGTTCATTTAACCCTTTACCCAATGCAGACGATATATCAAAATTTATTTTAAATATCATTTTCTCAAATTTTTCAAAAAATTTCAACAAAACCATATCATGTGACCCCTCGTTGGAACGAGCTCATTCCAACGAGGGGGCACATATGATTTTGTTGAAATTTTTTGAAAAATAATATTTTTTCAACTGCTGAATTTGCATACAGTTAAAACTAGAAGTCCTGTCACGAACTGTGCGCTTATCTAGGCTTAATTGCGCGTAGGAATTGCGCGCAATTGCCATATCGAATGATATCCAAAGCACGGCAGATTCTCCTAGTTACTCATGGCAAACACAGGCAATGTTTCTGCCAATGGACCTCCGGGTTACCCGGAGGTCCATTGGCTGAAACATTGCTTGTGCACAGGCCATATGAACAGAATTTGATAGACTAACTATGGTTATTAACTGTATTACGCGGGCGGATGCGACCGATTCGTTGGGTAAAGGGTTAAAATGTTTTAACAAATATTTATTCACTGGTGTTTATGGTCACAAGATCACAAGGAGATATAGTAAAGTTTAATCAATCTTTTATACCCATGTTGCCCATTTTAAAGGACTTGTACACCAAGCATCGGTGACTTGGGTCCAATTCTACCAGAACAAGAGTTTGTTTATTATAGTCAACAAGCACAGCTTTAGTGTTCAACCGATGATCGAAACCTGCCACTACAATCGGTCGATTGTGGGCAACCGGGTGACAACTGCAACGGCCCCTGGAACATCAGTTAAACCGATTGTCGCCAAGCATTTTGTGATGATTCATAAACCGCATTTTATTATCTTCTGCAATTGTTCTATTGTTAATGTAAAATGATGTCAATAATACTATTCAATGAAGCTGAAAAACCACCACAATGTGTATTCTTAACCTCTCTAGACACACCTTTACAGGATATACAAGTTAAATGACATATAAAGCTAACAATCGAGCACACCTGCAGCAATCGCCAGTTCATACCCGAAAAGTAAAGGTAACACTCCATTGACTCGGGTCGTAGTAAAAATTACCAGTTGCATGCACATGGTTGGTAAATGGCGGGGGCTCTCAGAGCCACGTTTACCACCCAAGTGTGCGCAACTGGTAATTTTACTGGTCATGAATCAACGCAGTTTAACATTGTTGAAATATGTTCAATTTAATGTAGTTCTTCAAAGTCTCGACTTACCTAGTACTGCACGGTATTACAATCTGAATCAGTCAATTGTGAGCTCAAGTAAACAGTAATCGCTCGGTGGCCATTTATGGTAATCGGTTGAACACTACACTGCTTCACTTATGAGGATTCCCAAGTCAGGAAGTGCAGTTTAACAACTGGGGCAGTAGCGTGGAGTGATGAAATACACACAATTCATCAGGTGTCATTGATCAATACTTTATTATTCAGAAACATCAATATTAAGTGTGGATGCATATGTATAGATATACGAATCGCGAAAAAAATGCTGCAATCACAAAAATGACTCGAACTATATATACAACACTACCTATCCAAGTACTGTTATGATAAATGCCGATTACTGGAGCATTAACAAATTACATAAAAATGATAATTTGCAGTTTTGTACATAAGGAACTGGAACATAGCAAAAAACCTTAAATTCCACTTACTCACCCCAGGATATCAAAAACCAAGACCAATCACTGTTCATGTCTTCAACACGTGATAAATCACTATAAAAAAATAGTATCAGTGGTCACATCTAACATCCTACCTCTGAACGTTTACTTGCAGAAATACTCAATACAAGACTTACCTTCATGTTATAAGTGTTCATACTAATTTCCACATCAACTGTTTCTAAGACTTTTCACAATTATTCAATTATGACCAAATTAGTTTTCAAAGACATAACCTCATATCAGTAACAGATAATACCTCTTGACTGGTAGAGTGCCGTTTTTTGTTATCGAAATTTATTCAGATGTCTTTACCTTGTTACAATTTGTGGGAGAGAAACTACAGTACAAGTCAAAATAAGTTGTAGGATAACCACTTTCAACTTTGTATCTTTCTCTTCCTATACTGACAAGAAGCTGGCATCATTTTCTGATCTTGTCAGCGCAGCAGCAGCAGTATACTTAAGTTTATTGCAGTTAAGCTGATACAACTTATTTTGACTTGTACTGTAATTGTAGCAAGGAATATCTATACCGATGAAATAATTTCACTTTAAAGATAAAATGAAACACATCCAGAGAATATGAACACTTTTTAAGTTGAGTTACTTGCATTTCAGATTGAAGTTTTTCAAATATGGGCTTCCAGAACTCATCAGTTAGGCCAAAACAAATAAAATGTTTTCTCATGCAATCCCTCATTTAAATTGACAATCCTTATTGAAAGTTTTTTTTATTGCTTTGCAAGACAGGAAACGTTTCACGGTTTTTTGACTGATGTATGTTCATGGAACTAGAGTCTACATCCTGTAACTTTGCAGTTGTTTCTAGTTATGTCTTGGCTGCCAATGTAGAGGATTAAAATTAAATGAGTTGGTATAATTATGTACTTTCTGTATGTACTCTTTGTGCGAAGACAGTGGAAAGCCTCTCAAACCCTGCTCATTATATACAAGAAATAATATAAAAATTATAAATAAAACCCCTTCCTTACCGATTTAAAAAAAAAAAATCGCCGGAGAATCAATTTATTGGTATGGCCTTAATTCCTTGTGAATTCGTCCGTCCCCCACCCCCACAAAAAGAGAGCTTCCCAGCTATTGGCATGTTCTTTGGTTTGTTTATAGATGTTTATTGATTTGCTTATTGCTGTTTAAGACAACATATTTCTTCAAAAAGGCTAATTGTGACCACAACATCGATATATGCAGACTATCATGATAATGAGGTAGTGTCCAGAATGGGATCACGAGTTGACTTTGCACACAGAACCTGACATTGAAATATTTTTTTCTCTCTGAATATGGTGCTCCAAGCCAAACAGCTTGGAATTATGTTCTTCTGTCACCTAAGTCAACAAACTACAATAATGAACGTATGACCAATCACACATGTGATACTGAACAAGTTTCAATGGATAGAATGATTGGAATCCGCAGTAATTGCTCTCATCAGGCAAGTCAGGGACTTGATTCAGGAATCATGTTAATCACCACTACCAGCATGGTGATGATTTTTGCCGCCATTTATAACTGCAATATACAGGACACAAGACAGTTTTGTTTTCATTCAGTTTAGGAAAAATCAATGTTTAGAAAACGTTAACATTTTCCATCTGTGACAATTTAACCCAATTCTGTGAAGAACAGACAAACTGACGGATGTGTTTTGCACAGGGTTCCTGCAGGCAGGGACTGATAAAATTCAAGGCTATTAACCCTTTATCCAACAAAACAGCCACATCCGCCCGCGTATTATGCAAATTCAGCAGTTGAAAAAATATTTTTCAAAAAATTTCAACAAAACCATATCAGGTGACCTCTCGTAATGAGCTCGTTCCAACGAGGGGTCACATATGGTTTTGTTGAAATTTTTTGAAAAATTTCAAACCATTGTATTTAAAATAAATTTTGATATCATCTGCATTGGGTAAAGGGTTAAAGGCCATTTCTCGATAAAAGTCTGCATTTTTCAATGCCCCAAAATAGCTAAATTCAAGGGATTTTCAAGGCCCTGCCTTCACTAGTCCCAACTAGGACCCTCAGGTCATTACCCCATCCTCCCCACTTTCCTACAAGAGGGAAAATTGGATAATTACTGTAAGATCAGAGTTAGAACTACAGTTAAAACTAGAAGTTCTGTCATGAAATGCTCACAAATAGCAAGTTGATATGCGCGTTAATGTATGCGTTATGGCCCAAGTAAAGCTATCAAATTCTGTACATATGGCCTGTGCACAAGCAATGTTTCAGCCAAAAGACCTACGGGCAACCCGGAGGTCCATTGGCAGAAACATTGCATGTGTTTGCCATGAGTTACCACCAAGAGAGCCTGCCATGCTTTGGATGCCATTCAATATGGCAATTGCGCGCAATTCCAACGCGCAATTAAGCCTAGATAAGCGCACTATTCGTGACAGGACTTCTAGTTTTAACTGTATGCCTTCATGAACACTGACACTTAAAGATATAGTTACGATTACGTACTTCATCAGCATTCTTATTTTGTGAATATTCAAGGCTGTTCCTTGAATCCAAGGCCCCACAGGAACCCTGTTCTGTTGATTTAAGGTAACTTAGTATTTGTGGCTACATCACAGCCGAAACAAAAGTATGTAGTCAAGTTTAGGCCCCACAAAGTCAATCTTCTATTTCTCAGGTCATTTTTTTGTAAAATCGCATGAGGGCAGGCAGGTGTTTTTAAAAAATTTTTTTTAATTATTTCTTTTCCATCAATAGTTCATGTCCTTGGATTGTTTTCTCTTTTAGGCCTCATAATCTACTGAATAGCATGGCTGGTGGTGTATTTCGTCACTTGAGTGCAACAAGGATTTGCAATGCTAAAGCATTGCAAAGTGTTGTTGCACTAAAGGGACAAGTTTATCAATTTGGGTAAAATATCAAGACATAAATTTTATTTCTTTTAAGTTTGCACTCGTTATAAAAGAAAAGAGCATGCGGCCACCAAAAGGACCATGCGGAGGGCTTGAGAGACAGACTTTTGGCTTTTTTTTTTAGGCCTCAGCCCATTGTTTATACTCATGTGATCCATTAGATGTTTCTCACCCCAGGCATTTGGTTACCAGGTCAAATACCAGTAAAACATAAGTTGTCTTCCATTACCCACAAACAGATCAACTGATGCATACAGTGTCAAGCCACTATAGAGGTTTTCAACACTTTTCAATAAAGCCATGATAGTGGCTTCTAGCACTCAACTAGTTAATAAAATTCACAGGAACTAAAAAAAATTCAAATGTTCAATTTTGGCAACTGTCCAGTTGAACACTTAATTGAATAGCCACTTTGCCATTGATAATCATTCAATGAACATCAGTATTCAATCAACAGGGATTTGGTCACATCCTTTTATTTTCTAGCGATAAATTGAGAATTTGTTTTCTGGTATATCTTGTTTGACAGAGCTTATAAAACTCCATGAAACAATATATAATGGATTAAATGTCGGGAGATTTGTTGAGGTAAAAGTGATGAATGAACAAGTGGAATTCGGTCACTATTTATTTATTGGTGTTTAAGCTCGCATACTTCTGCACAATGGTTAATCGTGACTGCCATATTGAAATATAGTCAAGTTCAATCAATTGTTTACACCCAAGTTGTCCATTTCAGATTACTTCCACACCAAGCGTTGGTATGTCAAACAGATAAATACTGGTATTTAAACCAGTATCGATTGAATACCTGTGTAATCACAAAAATATTGATTTATCTTTTATTTTTACCCACAATTTGATTTTCACGATGTCTCGAGTTTTAACTGTGTATTATCCATTTACCCAATGAATCGGCCAATACCGGTATTCAATTTACAATACTGTGCAGCCCTAGCAAACAAGCACTGCCTCTCTTCAGGGGGTCCCCATTGGGGAATTCGGTCACTGTCAGGATGATTTTTTTTATTCAATTACTCTTACTCGTACACAATTAACAGGTTAAATTTATATTGAAGATATTGTAAATGGTTGTGTGTTTGGAAGGTATATTCAATATTGTTAGAAAATATTCATGAGCAAAATAAAATTTTAAAAAATATGAAAACTCTTTCTTGTCTTGGTATGCAACAGACTTAACATATTCACAAGTACAAATCAATTATTCCAAATTGCAGCCTTCAACCAATCAAAAAGGTCTTCTTTATTTAAGAAACATGTTGAAGGGGGACTGTTAGAGGAAAAACTATGTAACTGGTGTTCAGGGATTTTTAAAAGCCAGGGTTCTGGACAAGCATACAACTGATGTCAATGATGGAAGAGTAAATTCAACACAATAAGTTAAAATATTGTAGTCATGCTTGTCAAGTTAAATTGTCCGGTTAATATTCCTGTAATGAGAGAATATGTAAATTTCCTACCACTTCAAAAACACTGCATGAAAGTAATTACACCCAACAAAGTAGCTCTGTTTCTCAGGCAATTTTTTTGTAAAATTGCATGTGGGCGGATGTTTTATTTTATTTTTGAAATTATTTGTTTGCCTTCCAAGGTTCATGTTCTTGATTTCTTTTATGTTTTAGGCCTTATAATGTACAGAATAGCATGGGTGCAGTGTGTTTGGTCACTTGAGTGCAAGAAGGCTTTGCAATGCTAAAATTGCCAAGCCTTCTTGCACTCCAGGGACAAATTTTTCAATTTTATTAACTTGGGTAAAATATCAGACATAAACCATTTAATTTTTATTTTTTTTTTAGTTTGCATTGGTTATAAAAAGAGCTTGCGGCAGCCAAAAGTATCATGTGGGATGCCCCGAGAAACAGATTTTTAAACTTTTTTTTAGGCTTTATAAATATTTTTTACAATGAACAAGGCTATTTATACAAAGTCATATCCTAAAAGTATGAACTGTGCTGCGATGATTTAAACATAAAACAATTGATACTAATTTATAATTTCAGCATTGCCATAAATTTAAAGAATAAAATATGCGTAGTTGATGGCAATCAAACTATTTTCAATATAGTATTTGTGAAAATTTATCAAATAAAATTTGGTATCTCAAACAAATACACAAATCAAATAATGAAAATGTCAACTGAAATTTGTTGGAATTACGGTTTTCTCAAATGAACCCAAAAATGTCATGGATTTCAATGAATTTCTCATGGAAGCATGAATTCAAAACAAGAGATAAAATGATATATTAGTCAAGCTTGTAAAGTAAAATTGGCTAATTAATTCCTATGATGATAGAATACCTTAACTTTCCATCACTTCAGTAACCCAGCATGAAAACAGAATTATTAGAAATATTTGCAACAAAGAAAAAGGCTATTTAAATATATACGTGGTGATGTCAGTCAATGTAATTGCTACGATTTGTCAACTTCAATACATGATATAAACAAAAAAAAATAAGTGATATCAATTTTATGATTCAAGCAATCCCATAAATTTAAAGAAAACTTTTATGTGTTGTTAATGGCAAACTTTTTTCAATATAGTACATGTTAAAATTTATCAAATGAAATTTGGTAGCTTGAATGAACACACAAAATCAATAATATTAAAATGTCAATTGAAACTTTTTGGTAACACTCATTATGTCGCGGATGACAAGTATTTTTCTGACAACAAAAAGATAAAATGATATTTTAGTGAACCCTACTGAGTAAAATTGTCCAGTTAATTCCTGTAATGATAGAAAACGAAAACTTCCCACCAGTATGAAAATATGATTATTGGAAATATTTTTTGACAAGGAAAAGGTTATTTATATTATTACATGTCCTAACATGATCAAAAAGGTAAATATATTGTGCTGCGATTTGTCATTTTCAATACATGATACAAACAGAAGAAAATGTGTGATATAATGTTTATAATTCAAGCATTCTCATAAATTAAGAAAAACGTGTATGTGTTATGACAATTCAACTTTTTTTAATCTAGTACATGTGAAAATTTATCAAATACAATTTGGTAGCTCAAATGAACATAAATATTCAAAATACGTCAATTGAAATTTATTACTCAAAATTTCTAAATTTAAGGCAACACAAAGTAGATCTTCTGTTTCTCAGGCCATTATTTATAAAATTGCATGCAGGCGAGCGGTTGATTTTATTTTATTTTTTATTTCTGTAATTATTTCTTTGCCATCAAAAAGTTCATGTCCTTTGTTAATGTTTTAGGCCTCATAATCTATGGAATAGCATGGGTGATGGTGTATTTCGTCCATTGAGTGCGAGAAGGCTTTGCAATGCTAAAGCATTGCAAAGCCTTCTCGCACTCAAGGGACAAATTTATCATTTTTTTTGACTTGGGTAAAATATCAGACATAAACCATTTAATATTTATTTTTTTTGAAGTTTACATTAAAGAGAGCAAGCAAAAGCCAAAAGGACCATGTGGGAGGGCCTGAGAAACAGATTTTTAAATTTTTTTAGGCCTGACCTGTATAATTTAACTGGTGGAGTGCCATATTATTCTTCACGTGATTTAAAACCGCAGTAATTTTATTCAGAGATATTTTGTAAGTTGAACCTCAGTAGCAAATTCTTGTTCATGTTTTGTTAACTCTGCAAAAATGTTCAACAAAATTTTATATAATTTTTTTTTCAAATGCTGAGCAAACAAGATAATTCCTATACCATAAAGCAACTGAGGTGGTTTTCTTCACTTTCAATGGAGATGATGGTGGCTTCTAGCACTCCACCAGTTAACCAGATTATGATAACTACTTCTATACTTTTTTACTTCGTAGAAAGAGTCATCCTATTTTAAAACATTTTTTTAAAGAAAAAAAATGATATTACTATTTGAAAATGAGCATTAGAAATTATCGTCATCATATGCATAATAAAAAAATATATAACTGTTCAATTTTGTAATGGAATCTCCACACTTGCAACTTGCATAACCAAAGTACCTATAATTTCATATGATGAAAAATGTGAGAAAACATAACAGGATAATTCTTTACACAAAACAATTTTAATATGTGGAAAGATTCTATTCATCAATTGTACTGTGCTAAAGCATAATGAGATAATTCCAATACTGAATTGACCACAATGATGAATTTAAAAATTTAAAAGTATTCATACATGTTCATTTGAGAAGGCAATCAAACATTAGAATTTATATAAAAAAAAACAAAAACAAAAAAAACTCAAAGCTTATAACTCGTAAAATTATCTGAAAATGTGTCATGAATATATGTTCATCGAATTCACAGCAACAACAAATTCAAATGATCGATTTAGGAAAGTGTACAGTGGAACCTTCTTAACTGAATAGTCGCTTCGCCAGTAAGAATTATTCAATGAACACCAGTATGATCCCACAAAGTTTATCTTCTGTTTCTCAGGCCATTTTTTGTAAAATTGCATGTGGTCGAGTGTTTTTTTTTTTTATTGAATTTTTTATTTTTGTCATTATTTCTTTGCCATTAAATTTCATGTTCTTGGTTTCTTTTATGTTTTAGGCCTCATAATCTATAGAACAGCATGGGTGGTGGTGTATTTTGTCCCTGGAGTGCTAGAAGGCTTTACAATGCTAAAGCTTTGTTGCACTCAAGGGACCAATCAATTGTATTAACCCTTTACCCAATGCAGACGATATCAAAATTTATTATTTTAAATATTTTTTGAAATTTTTCAAAAAATTTCAACAAAACTATATCATGTGACCCCTCATTGGAACGAGCTGGACAAGCTCGTTCCAACGAAGGGTCACGATATGGTTCTGTTGGAAATTTTTTGAAACATTAGTTTTCTAACTGCTGAATTTGCATATTATGCAGGCGGATACGGGCGATTCGTTGGGTAAAGGATTAACTTGGGGAAAATATCAGACAAAAATCATTTAATTTTTTTATTTTTTAAAGTTTGCATTGGTTATAAAAAGAGCATGAGGCAGCTGAATGGACCTTGTCGGAGGACCTGAGAAACAGATTTTTAACTTTATTAGGCCTTACCTGTATGCAATCAAAAGGTCAAATTTGTACTGAATGTAGAGTAAATGGTCTTGTGTTTGGAAGCTCTATTCAATTAACAAGGTTATTCAATTTAGAAATAAACAATTAAGTGGGCTCCACTGTGCAACACATGAAAACAGTTTTGTGATATTACGCCATTGAAAGAATGTCTTGAATTGCAAGTCGAAATATCAGTTTACCATTCGAATGAGAATTTAAATGATTTGAAATAAAAGTTTATCCCTCAAAGAAAAATATTTAATTACATTTCTATATCACACAACCATTGCAAAAAATCCTACATTTAATTTATCGAATAATCAATGAAACTCAATATTCTTCAGCTCCTCCAATTACATGTTATATGGTAAACTTACCCTCAACAAACTGATTCAGTGCTGCAAGCAACTTTCTGAACTCAAAAATTTCTTAAAGCTATTACAGTAGCTTCCCATTGCACACATCGATAAAAACACACGTTACAATGCATAATGTTGCTATTTTCTGTGAACTTTAATTTTTTTTATTTTAATTTTAAGGACACTTCTTTCCAAGCTTCTTTATATGTTATGTTTTATATTTAAACTTGACAGTTAGATGTGGAATAAATGGATGTCTGTAATTTCTTTATAGGATTCGTTGTATAATTTAGGCATCAAAGGACAAAAAATCCAGAACTCATTAGTTGTAAACAGCCCATTTGACATTGCAATTAGTGGCAGCAGTGCGTACCATCATGCACTAAATGGGCTTCTCCAACTGCTATTGATGGAATTCGTACTTGTATTCCATTCTAACAAACAGCCTTCAGTGGAAGAGAATGGAAACCATCACTCAAAATGTGCACAGTATACAACCGGCCCCACAGAAGTAATGCCCAGTTTTCCTGGATTTTGCTGTACCGCTGATTGGTGTACGTTCCCTGTCGTTGATAATCTAAGTAACAGAAATGCACTTATTCTGCTTTACAGTCAACACAAACTTCAAACCTTTCAATTCTGAAAGTGCTATGTGCATTCTTGATTTTTCTCATATTTAGTCATGGCTGCCATTTTTTTTACTGGGGTGGGGGAGATATCTGGGAGGGGGTGGGGGGTGGGGGGGGTGTAATGCCACACTGGGTCCTGTTTTGCACTTAAAGCAGAACTTGTTTACTGCAGTAAACAATTACTCCACTTCCCGGATTTACAAAAGGGGAAGTAGCAAGGATTATACCTTCACAGGGAACAAGGTATTTTTCAAATAGGCAGGAAAATCTGCATGCAATAACTAAAGAGTCGAATCATTATTTTTCACATTTTAAATTTTGGATGGAATGTGTTGATATGCTTAAAGCACTGTCCAGCAAAGAAAATGCCAGGATAAGCTATTTATGAATGACAGCAGCAATGAACCAGTTTGCATGTCCCAAAATATTTACATGAAAATGCAAAAAGTCAAAAACAAAAATTAAAAGGATATATTTATATCATGCCTCATAAAATGATATGAAGTTCAATGAAATGAAATTACAGGGTTTCTGCAGGCAATGAGCAATAAAATTCAAGGCCGTTTCTCGATATATTTCAAAAGTTTTCAAGGCCTTATAATAACCAAATTCAAAGGATTTTTAAGGCCCAGTCTTCACTAGTCCAAACTGGGACCCTCCTGTCATTACCTAATCCTCCACTTCCCTGCAAGGAAGGTGGAAGGATGGGGTAATGAGCAGAGGATCTGAGTTAGGACTATGCCTTCAGGAAGACTGACATATAAAGCTGTATAGATATGATCACGTGCTTCGTCAGCATTTTTATTTCATGAACAGGCCTCGACAATTCAGGCAAACTTTCGTTCCGTTCCCCTTGAGGTTATGCAAATAAAAATTAACATGAACGGACTATCGGTTAACCAAAATGATCCATCAGTTAACCAACTTTTCAACGATCGGCATATTAAATGCCTCAACAGAAAGTAGTACACATACAAATATTAAATTTGTGCTTATTATTTGACTGTAAGCACAGTATTATTCGGCTGTAAACACAGTCCAAACATGGCCTGAAAATCCGTAATATCATTTTTTGGTTTCATACATCCTTGAAAGGACATACTACAGACTTTCAGACATGTTACAGTTTATGGAAACGGAAATGCACTGCGGCCTGATGTATGATGGGGCCACAGCCGAATCAATTCTGGACCTATTCACCGCCATATGCAATGCTGCCAATAGAAGAGGCACAACTCTATTGTTATAGTGATTGCGTATTTCTGTTTCGTTGATATTTTTAACATCGAAAGTCATCACATGCTACCCACAGAAGGGGCATAACTCTACATTTCCCTCCCACCAGTGCAGGCCAACAGCTTTCGGGAGATGCCTGTGGCATATCGTGTTTGGATTTTTGGTTGAGGAACAGGTTAATGAAAGAAATTTACGTAACCTTCAGAAAAGATTAATGAACAACTAAATAGGGAACCTGTAATGGGATAATCAAAAATATGAAATTGTCAAGGCCTGATGAATATTCAAAGCTTTTGAAGGTCTCCCGACATTTTCCAAGTTATCAAGGCGTTGAATGACCCTTAGTTAAATCAAGGCTGTTCCTTGAATCCAAGGCCCCTCGGTAACCCTGAAATATTTAAAATGGTAAAAGATGCAGACATTGATAGAAGAGCATGAATGTAGTTTTTTTTAAATTTGTATCGTCGTTTTATCAGTACACAAGACATGAAAATTCTTGGCAAATGTGAATTAAAAGAAATTCTCTGATCTATGAAGTAAATAAGGTGGTATTAAAGCAGCCATCAGTACATGTACTTCAAACAATTGGGTAGGTTATTTAAAATCCTGTTAAATGTGAAGTATAATTAAAACTTGTAACTGTTTATGATATATGGATGAGTGATTAATGCTGGATAATAAAATCAGTGAAATTTGTTTTAAAGAAATATGTCATTCAAATCACATTTCAATATTTGCAAATAGAAAAAATACAGTTCACTGATCATATTCAAGGAGCAAATGAGTAAAGAATGAAATCAATTTTATGAAGTTATGAAATATTAGATGAATTATATAGTTCAACAAATGCAGTAACAGGGAAAAAAATGAGTTAGGTTGGCTCATTATGCAGAATCACTTGTCAATGGTAATGCTAGAAATGAAAATTTTTTGAAAAATAAAATGCAACACAAGTAAAATGAATATGGATTGAAAAATGTTGAGCACACAATGAAATATATTTGATGCCTATAAACCATGACAAACTATTCATGTCAATCAGAAATTTTAAGGCCCCACAAAGTAACTCTTCTGTTTCTCAGGCCATATTTTGGTAAAATTTCATGTGGGCAGGCATTTATGTTATTTCTTGTTTTTGTAATTATCTCTTTGCCATAAAAAGTTCATGTTCTTGGTTTGTTTTATGTATTTCGTCCCTTGTGTGTAAGAAGGCTTTTCAATGGTAAAGCGTCGCAAAGCCTTGTTGCACTCAAGGGACAAATTTATCAAGTTTATTAACATGGGTAAAATATCAGACATAAACTATTTAATTTTTATTTTTTTTTAGTTTGTATTGGTCATAAGAGCATGTGGCAGCCAAAAAGACACAAATGTGGGAGATCCTGAGAAACATATTTTAACCCTTTTTCTCCTAAAACACGATTGATTGATATATTGGAGGATGAACAAAATTGGAAATGTTTGGAATAAATATTCAAGAACTCATGTACATTTCATAAAGCAAAATATTTCAACCATTTAGGCCTATTTGTGTGATGCAAATGGGTTTCCAGAAAACAAAGTTAAGTTTGATTTATTAGTATTTATGGTCACTTTCTACAAAGAAGTTATAAAGATAGCAACACAAGTATGAAGTTAAGTTTGTCCACGGTTTTATATCTATGCGTACCACTTCAAAATTCTTCTAGTAATACACAATACACATTATCAGAAATACAGAACCCGTTTTCCACTACAAGTACTATCCTAATTTACAAGATTCTTGTATTACTTCTGATGTGAACCATAGAAGCTAACAAATTCAAAGATTTATGACAAGTTGGGAAAGAGAAGAATAAACAAGGATTTATTTTGTCCCAATGACCGACAGATGCAAGTTTCACCATTTTTTTTTTTTTTTTTACATTAATAAATTTAATGGCAGT
This sequence comes from Pictodentalium vernedei, assembly GCA_031216915.1. Taxonomy (NCBI): domain Eukaryota; kingdom Metazoa; phylum Mollusca; class Scaphopoda; order Dentaliida; family Dentaliidae; genus Pictodentalium; species Pictodentalium vernedei. The sequence continues at coordinate 464,663,453 of CM062291.1, forward strand.
TCAATGAAGGCATCTCGGAAACAACCTGTCACAGAATGAAAAAAAAAATTACAAATTTTATACTTGAAAGAATCAATTTTCTCTGCAAATGATACAAATATGAAAAAAAAAAAAAAAAACAGGTAGAATATTACGCATGAGAAATCAGTTTGGTAATGAAATTTAGGATCTTGTTTATTAAAATGATTAAATCTTTGTAAATAATTAAAGAATGTATTTGTTTGCATACTTGCCTACACACAAACAGGTTCTTGAAGATATCCACCTAGACCTTAAAACCAGTAGAACACAAACTTTTGGTGCAAAAGGAGGTACAAAACATGTGATCAATGTAATCAATAATCAATGCAGATAGTGTAGAAACCCTTTATCCAACAAATTCAATAACAATACATGGAAACAAATGAAATGTCGCACAAATATACCCTGCCCCCACTCCCCCCCCCCCCCCCCCCAAAAAAAAAATGGTGCCAACACCACCTTTTAATTGAATAACCCCATTAATTGCATAAGACTTCAAAACAACAAAGTGAGAACTTATTCCAACAAATTCCATAGATTGCAGTGGCTCAGTGGTTAAAGCACTGAACTGCAAACAAAAACATCAGTTTGATCCTGACTAGCAATAACTCTGTCTACATGGGCAAGGCACTTACTCCTGATTGCCCACATGACAGCATGGTGGCACTGTACTAAGGCGAACTGCACAGTGAATGTACACTTGCCTTCAGGCTATGCTAACCCTGCTTGTGGAGAGTTAATATGTTCTGGAGTCAGACAGTTGCTCGCTGCTGCTCAGGGGTAATCTCTGGGTACTGACACAAGGTTACCCTGGTTGTCGAAAGTGTCAAATCCCAATAAATGAATCAATAAATAACTGAATTGCCCTTTTTCATTCCTTGGTTTTGCAGTTGTTTCTGGGCAGCCAAAAACTTGTCTAGAAGCAAGCAGTGTTCATGCTGGCATGTGCCCAATGCACATTTTAAAAAATTATGAGTGTTCGGCACAAAAATTCAAACTCACGAACCAGGTATATTCTTGATTTGCCCACATAATTAATTACAAACAAGAGGCCCCAGGGGGCCTGAGGGCGCTCACCTGACATGGTAGCCTAAATATCAACCCAGAGAATTGATTTCCACAAGTTGCATCTGCTCCTCCTAAGAAAAGCTGAAACCAAATATCCAAATATTCTGACCAGTGGATCTAAAAAAAAGATTTTTAAAGAATATTCCTCATACTGAACTAAGTCATAATTCGGGCTCCCACAGGAAACCCATATATGAACCCAGGGACTTGGCTTTAACAAACCTGAATCTCACACCCCTAAGGATTCTGCACACCAAATATCAAAACATTCCAACTGCTGGATCTGAAGAAGAAGATTTTTAAAGAAAATTCCTCATTTTGAACCAAGTTACAATTCGAGCTCCCACAATCAGCCCAAATATGGACCTAGGGACATGGCTTGAACAAACTTGAATCTTACCCCCCTAAGGATGCTGCATAAAAAATATCAAAAGCATTCATCTGCTGGATCTGAAGATTTTTAAATAAAATTCCTCATTTTGAACTAAGTTGTCATTCAGGCTCCCATAGTGAGCCCAAATATGAACCAAGGGACTTGGCTCGAACAAACTTGAATCTCAGCCCCCTAAGGTTGCTCCATGCCAAATATCAAAACATTCCAACTGCTGAATCTGAAGAAGAAGATTTTTAAAGAAAAATTCCTCATATTGACTAAGGTATAATTTGGGCTCCCACAGGGAGCCCAAATATGGACCCATGGACTTGGCTTTAACACACTTGAATCCCCCCCCCCCCCCCCCCCCCCCCCAAGGATGCTACTCACCACATATCAAACCATTCCGACTGCTGGATCTGAAGAAGAAGATTTTTTAAGAAAATTCCTCATTTCGAACAAAGTTACAATTCAAGCTCCCACATTGAGCCCAAATATGGACCTAGGGACATGGCTTGAACAAACTTGAATCTCACCCCCCTAAGGATGCTGCATACCAAATATCACAAGATTCTGCCTGCTGGATCTTGAGAAGAAGATTTTCAAAGAAATTTGCCTGAAATGCACTAAGTTCGAATTTGGGCTTCTATAGTGAGCCCAAATATGAATCCAGGTGGCCGATTTGAACAAACTGGAATCAGATCCACCCCACAATGTTGCATACCAAATATCAAAAGATTCTGCCTGCAGGATCTGGAGAAGAAGATTTTTGAAGAAATTTGCCTGAAATGCACTAAGTTCAAATTCGAGCTTCTATAGTGAGCCCAAATATGAATCTAGGGAGCCGATTTGAACAAAATAGAATCAGATCCACCCCACAATGTTGCATACCAAATATCAAAAGATTCTGTCTGCTGGATCTGGAGAAGAAGATTTTTTAAGAAATTTGCCTGAAATGCACTAAGTTCAAATTTTGGCTCCCATACTGAGCCCAAATATAAACCCAAGGGGCCGATTTGAACAAACTTGAATCAGATCCACCCCACAATGTTGCATACCCAATATCAACAGATTCTGCCTGCTGGATCTTGACAAGAAGATTTTCTAAGAAATTTGCCTGAAATGCACTAAGTTCAAATTTGGGCTCCTATACAGAGCCCAAATATAAACCCAAGGGGCCGATTTGAACAAACTTGAATCAGATCCACCCCACAATGTTGCATACCAAATATCAAAAGATTCTGCCTGCTGGATCTGGAGAAGAAGATTTTCAAAGAAATTTGCCTGAAATGCAGTAAGTTCAAATTTGGGCTCCTATACTGAGCCCAAATATAAACCCAGGGGGCCGATTTGAACAAACTTGAATCAGATCCACCCCACAATGTTGCATACCAAATATCAAAAGATTCTGCCTGCTGGATCTGGAGAAGAAGATTTTTTAAGAAATTTGCCTGAAATGCACTAAGTTCGAAATCGGGCTCCTATACTGAGCCCAAATATGAACCCAGGGGGCCGATTTGAACAAACCTGAATCAGATCCACCCTCCAATGTTGCATACCAAATATCAAAAGATTCTGCCTGCTGGATCTGGAGAAGAAGATTTTTTAATGTTTTTCCCATTGCCTACAGTGTTAAAAAGTGCTGACTCAGCACTTTTTCAATGTCCCGAAACTGTACCCTATGATAAAACCGATGGCAATTTTTTTTTACCAATTCTTTCTGTTGGTCCTAAGGAAGCTTCACACCAAATAAAAATTCTCGGTGCCGTGCAGTTTTGGAGATATGGGCGTTTTAATTTTTTTCTATTTTTAGCTCCTGCGGTTCCCATGGAGCTACGGGAAAAAAAAAATCAGCATAAATTAGTTACTTATGACCCAATAAGCCCTCACATAAAATTTGGTTCAAATCAGCCTCTCGGTTTGGAAAATAGAAATTTTGGGCGGGGCCAAAAATTTGGCCCCTCCCATAACGAAGCCAAGTATAGCCCCACAAACTTCTCTTGAACAAATCTGAGTCTACACCTCAAAAGGAAGCTGCACACTAAATATCAAGTCTCTGCTACTGCTGGTTCATGAGAAGAAGATTTTTTAAGATTTCAGCACACTTTTTGGGTGTGGCCCTACCCACGGGCGGAGCAACTTGATTTGAACAAAATCGAATTGCGATGTCATAACAAACTATTATCTCAAATATCAATTAAATTGGTTCAGCGGTTTGGGAGGAGAAGACGCAAACACCATGTTCACGGACGACGGACGGTGAGTGATCACTATAGCTCTCCTGACTGAAAGTCAGGTGAGCTAAAAAAGTAATCTCGTTCAACAGTGTACACAATGACCAGTCACTCTCCAATTGTTTTTACCGGTAACCTCGGCTTAAGAAGTTGTGTATGGTGCAAACAACGCATATGTTTCTTCAGCCAGCGAACAGTAGACCAGATTATCAGTTGTTGATGGTACTTTCCCTATTGACCAAAATCAAAGATTAACACAGTAATAAAATGACAAAGGATTCAATTCACATGTCAATCATTTACCATATACATCATATGCAGGGACCGATCAGGACTATTTAAAATACGCTCTCGCCTAGGAGCCTATTTTTTCAATTCATGCGCCAGATTTCAATTTACGGAGTCACACTGTTTGTAACACACAATGCAAGTATGTAACAGCTCTCATACTTTTCATTTAGTACACTATAGCAAACATTAATCTTCACTGTGGTTTCTGATCAAGTCTTGGCTGCCTATTTAGGCAGCCAAGACTTGATCAGAAACCACAGTGAAGATTAATGCTTGGTAATTAAGACTTGAAGTATCAACTTAAACACTCTACAACAATGTTAAATGATAATCATATATATAATACATGTAAGAGTGTCTCTCGATTATCCATCGAAAGAATATCAAAATATGATCTGAGAAGTTACGCGCCAACTGAGAAGCCTATTTCTGAGATTTAAGAGCCAGGTCCTGATGTTTTAGAACCAAATGCGCACTGGTGCATCCCAGGTCGGTCCTTGATCATATGTTTCATGATACTTTATTTTATGTTCCGTTTTATGTTAAATTTGATTTTAACAAATTTTATTCTTTTGACCTTTCTTGTATACTTTATGGCCGCCGTGAACTGGTCATAATGCACACGTGGATGGTGATGTTCACACCTGCATTTACAAGGTGATAAAAATCATCACCAGCAAAACTTTTATTAATGAAGCACCGGGTTGTACCTGGTGCTTCATTAATTAAATGTTTGATGAGTATTCCTATAATTAGTGTTTGGAATCTAATATTGTTTCTGTAGTAATATTGCCTACCCGTGGAAAGTGACCAATCCACGGAGACTGTACTGTAGTTCTCCAATATAAAATACCCCTGGCACAAAAAATACTCATTTGACACAAAAAAAATACAGCTTGGGCACATCAAAATATTGAGCCAGCTTGAACAGTGGAAGCAAGTACCCAAGCATTTAGAAAATTAAGTTTATCCCAAAACCAGGCTTCTATTTAAATACCGGTGTTTCGGGTCACATTTCTGGAATTAAGCTTTTAAGGGTTCAAGTCTTTATAAGCTTCCATAACTTTTCAACACTGCAGAAATGTAGGCTTCTAGCATGGTGCCAACTGAGGAGACATGAGGACAAGGTAACTTCTCAGATCATATTTTGATATTCTTTCGATGGATAATAGAGAGAGACACTCTTACATGTATTATATATGTATGATTATCATTTACCATTGTTGTAGAGTGCTTAAGTTAATACTTCAAGTCTTAATTACCAAGCATTAATCTTCACTGTGGTTTCTGATCAAGTCTTGGCTGCCTAAATAGGCAGCCAAGACTTGATCAGAAACCACAGTGAAGATTAATGTTTGCTACAGTGTACTAAATGAAAAAGATGAGAGCTATTACATACTTGCAGTGTGTGTTACAAACAACAGTGTGGCTCCGTAAATTGAAATCTGGCGCATGAATTGAAATAGGCTCCGAGGCTAGAGCGTATTTTCAATAGTCCTGATCGGTCCCTGCAAAGATGGTCTGTACAATAAATGAATGAATTTGGTCAAGTGGTTTTAAAGAAGACAAGTTTTAAAGTAGTTGATGAAGTACAAGAAGATGAGGAATCAGCATTTTCCCATTGCCAACAGTGTTAAAATGGGCATCCCCATACGACACCCCATGACAAAATCGATAGCAATTTTTTTGATCCATCTGATTCCACTGGACCTTAGGAAGCTGCATACCAAAAAAATGATGTACACCAAATATCAAAAGAATCGGACTGGTGGATCTGAAGATTTTTTAAAGAAATTTTCTCATATACAAAGTTAAACTTTGGGCTCCAATAAAGAGCCCTAATATTAACCCAAGGACACGATTTCAACAAACTTGAATCTGACTCCCCTAGGGATGTTGTACACCAAATATCAAAAGAATCTGACGGGTGGATCTGAGTACATTTTTAAAGATTATTCCCCATATTGCAGTAAGTTAAAATTCGGGCTGCCATAGGAAGCCCAAATGTCAACCCAGGGACACGATTTGAATTAACTTGAATCTGACCGGTGGAAAGATTTTCAAATCGTATTCCCCCTGGGGTTCCCATGGAGCTGTAAAAAAAATGTTTGCATCAATCAAGTACTTTGGACCCACTATACAACATGCCAAATTGGGTTCAATAAAGGCCCATCGGTTCTTGAAATACAAATTTTGGGTGGAGCCCGAAATAGGTATGCTCCCACAGAGAGTCCAAATATTGACCTACAAACTTCCCTTGAACAAACTTTAATCTTCAACACCAAGGGATGTTCCATACCAGATATATCCAGGCATTCTCTGGTGGTTCATAAGATTTTTAGGCTTTTGAGGCATTAACAGCTGAAAGATGGCAGCTGCTTTATTTGAAAATAGAAATGGTCTGCTCCAAAGATGGTCTGTGGAATAAATGTCTGAATTTTGCCCAGTGGTTTTGAAGAAAAAGGCAAGTTTCCAAAGTTAACAGACAACGGGTGCCAAGTGATGGCAATAGCTCCCATGGACTTGTAGTGAGGTGAGCTAAAAAAAAAATCACAAATTAAGAAAAAGTGCTAAAGAATTTGATAAAGATTAAATTTGTTTATTTATTGGAGTTTAAGGAAACTTTTTTTTACAAGCGGAGGACACTGGAGCACCTGAAGCCAACCACCAAGCAATAGCGAGCAACTGTCAGACTTCCCAACATACTAACTTCATGCAAGCAGGGTTATCATTGGTCAAGTGCATCATCGATGTGCAGTACACCTTTGTACACAGCACCCACATTGCCCCACTGTTGGAAATCAGAATTAGGTGAATTGCAACAAATTTCTTGGGTAAAATGTTGATTATTAAACAGAGAACCCAAAATGTCATATGAAGGAGAATGAACAAAAAACTTGAGTAATTTTCTCATAATAAAAATGCATTGTCTTTCCTATTTCAACATGCCCATTTCAATTCAATATCAGACAATAGAATGTAATGCAGGAATGAAATGAAGATTATGTGATTAGTAATATGATCATGATGTCAGGTAACGTCGTTATCAACTAAACTCCATAATCACTAAATTCATAAAATGGAAAGTACACTTTCAATTGTTAACTCATAACCCTTTACCCAACGAATCGCACACATCCGCCTGCGTAATATGGAATTTCAGCAGCTGAAAAAGTATTATTCTTTGAAAAATTTAAATTTCGTTGAGCTCGTTCCAAAAAGGGGTCACATGATAGTTTTGTTGAAATTTTTTGAAAAAATTAAAAAAAATGATATTTAAAATAAATTTTGAAATTGTCTGCAATGGGTAAAGGGTTAACCTGCAGAGTATTTTCTAAATATTTTTCATCAAATCTAGTCATGGCTGCTATGAAGCAGCCATGACTAGATTTGATGAAAAATTTATCTAAATTTAACTCCAAGAATTTTTGGTAAAAAGTTTTATACAACTGACAGGGGTAAAATTTGTTTAATTAAATATGCTCAAACTATACTTATTTCAGCAGCAAGAGTAATCTTTTCCTGGGCAGGAATATCTGCCAGCAGCATGCGAAGAGTTAAATATGACTAAATGTTTGTAGTTCAAAATATCCGAATTCAGAATGTATCACATGAACAGAAATACTCAAGTTATGTAAGAAAAGATATAAGCTTGATTAAAAGTAAATATATTGACGATTAGAAGTCAAGATTTCATGTTTCAATTTGGTCAATGTTAAGGTAATTCAATAATTACACCTCTGCGCACTGATGTGAAAAGAAAATTTCAAGCAGTAAATTTTTCAAATAATGCAAGTTGCATTACGTAAACAAGAACCCCCACCCAGTGTTGCATAATACGCCATCAGGCTTTTTCGAATTGTACAAAACTACGGTTTTCATCCAACCAATAACATCGCCCAAGCCCCAATCCAAACTTAACCTATATTTTAGTATGACCAAGACAAAAACCAATCTGGTTAACCCTTTACCCAATGCAGAAGATATCGAAATGTATTATTTTAAATATTTTTTTAAATTTTTCAATAAGTTCCAACCAAACCATATCAGCTTGTTCCAGAGGGGTCACATGATACTGGTTTGTTGAATTTTTCTGAAAAATGTTTTTTCAACTGCTGAATTGGCATTTTACACGGCCGGCCGGTCGGCGGATGTGGCCAATTCATTGGGTCAAGGGTTAAAAAAAAATCCAATCCTACTTAAAACCACACTTGAACAGGTTCTAATGGTGGTCAACTTGTGCGCAAAGTTTGAAAAGGATCAGACAAGAAACGGCAGAGAAACGCTCCCGACAAAAATGTGTCCACAGACTCTAATTTGCAAGTCAAACTGTACCATCACTCTGTTTCGAAAACTTCAATCAAATGTAATATCACACTTACCCAGGTCCTCATGGTGGTTCATGTGCAAAGTTGGAAAAAGATTCGATAACATATGACCGAGAAATGTTCCAGACAAAAAACAATTTGGATGGATGGACACTCACTTAGATAAATACTACCATCTTTTCGAACGGGCATATAAAAATGTGCAAGTTGAAATTTTTCATATTTCGACATCAGTACAGAGGGTTAAATCAAGTATAAACCATGCACATACCAGACTGATAAGAACTCAGGTTTACAGTTCCAGCAAATATTGCAGATAGGATAAACATGTTAAACCGAATGGCCATCATTTTTTCAGTCAGGATATTTCCGTCTAGATTTACTCTTTTTTCAGTTATCAAGTACTTTCTCACGAGACTAGTTTTGATGATACTATTTTATTTCTTGTGTCTAAGGTCACATATTCCTACACTATGGTTAATCATGACAAAAACAAGGCTATAAAAATCAAGCCTGGCCAACCATTTATACCCACATTGCTCATTTTAGAGGACTTCAACAACAGGCATTGATTACCGGCAAGCCTGAAAATAAGCAGTCATCTGCAAAATGAGGTCCCGAGAGGGTGAATTTGGTGATGCTACCCTGCACAGCAGGGTAGGATCACAAAATTTACCCTCTATGAACCTCAGTCTGAATCAAGGTCTCAAGCCAAAACAAAGATGTACCTAGAGGATAAATTGGCCCACTGTATGGGATAGCATCAGCAAATTCACCCTCTGGGGACCCCATTTTGCAAATGACAGGTTGCTTATATTCAGGCTTGGTTACCGGGGCTCATTTTACCAGTAAAACAGAGCATGTTTTCCACAGTAACCAAGCACTTCAATTCCTGGGGTTCCCAAAGCAGGGGTTTGGATACCTAGGAATAATGTCATACATACAGTCGGTGAAACAAATGGATGTCTCTGGAGCCTGATTGGGCTATTGGTGGAAAAGCATGACAAATTTGGAGTATGGCCTATACCAATTAAACGCGGGCGATGGAGATGAAGTGTTTTGCCCAAGGACGCAACGCGATTGCCGCAGGTGGGATTCGAACCAAGGACCTCTCGGCTTGCAGCCTGCACCTCTACCCACTGAGCCACCATTCTCCCTACCAATTAAATAGGAATTGGGCAAATACCCGCATCATGATTACTGCATATATTGAATCCACAAATGAATATCCAATAACTTCAGGTTTGTACTCCAGCAATCCCGGCTAATATTCCAACTGCACAATCAATGTATTCCTTTGACAAAGACATGCATTCATTTTGTTGGAGAATTTTATCAGTTGGGACTACAGCCATTTGTCTGGACCAATCAGATATTCACGAAGCATGTGCCATATTCAAATTGGAAATACTAGGCACAAAACAGCCCATATTACGTGATAGACTTTCATTTATAGAACCGAATCATCTGTCAAAGTATCAAATCTAATAGATTTACTGTTTTTTTTTTTTACAGTACTTTCAACAGCCAGTGTCACCTCGTGTCTTTCAGTTTTATGGGGTAGAAACCGGAGTGCTCAGAGAGAACCACCAAGCAATGGCAAGCAACTGTCAGACTCTCCAAAATACCAACTCCACACAAGCAGGGTGAGCACTGGTGTGAAGATAAGTGCACTATCGACAAGCAGTACACCCAAGTACACAGCTTTACTATACCCCCAGGTGGGCAATCGGGATAAGTGCCTGGCCCAAGGATACAAGTTACCACTGGCGGGGATCTAACTGTGGACCTTATGGTTTGAAGTTCAATGCCGTAACCACTGAGCTTCTGCACACCCATCTAATATCATATGAACACAAATGACAACTAGCAACACAAATTCAAAATTTAACTCCAATCAAGGTGAAAAATGTCGGGACAAGAAAAAATTATCGGCGGAGGGGACCAAATTCCCCAACTCCCCTCCCCTTTATTTATACCCTTGGGTCTGTCTCACCAAATCAGTATTTAGGTATTGTACATACTATGTGTCAAACTAAATTAGGATACAGACTTTCATTTCAAGCTATTAGGCCTAAAAAAATTAAAAATCTGTTTCTCAGGCCCTCCGGCATGGTCCTTTTGGTTGCTTTTTATAACCTATCCAAAACTTAAAAAAAAATCAAAATCGAATGGATTATGTCTGATATTTTACCCAAGTTATTGTCCCTTGAGTGCAAGAAGGCTTTGCAATGCTTTAGCATTGCAAAGCCTTCTTGCACTCAAGGGACGTAATACACCACCCATGCTGTTATGTAGATTTTGGGGCCTTAAGCATAAAACATGAACTTTTTAATGGCAAAGAAATTACAAAAATAAAAAAAACGCTCGCACGCATGCAATTTTACAAATGAAAGAGTCAATGACTCTGTAGCTCAACTTGGATATGACAGGAATTAGTACTTGCTGTGACCAAGACAACTGAATAAAGAATATGACAGGAATTAGTATTTGTTTTGGCCCAGTCAACAATAATAAAAGAATTACAAGGTGACTGTAATGGACTACAGATTAAGACCAATCATTGTAGATTATTATTTTTGTGTGGTAATTTTCAGTCCCAAACAAAATATTTTCAGACTAAAATTTTTTCTTCTTCTTCTTAAAATTGACCAAAATGCATCAAAACACAAAAAACTAATTTCCGGATTTTGGTCCAAAATTTTCTAAGTCCCAACCAGACCCCTAATTTGCATAATTTATTCACGAGAAAAACTCTGTATTATATGTAATGTATCCCATGGTACTAAACATTCATACAAAAATTTATTCAAATCAGATCTTTCATTTGGAAGTTCTGCGCAAAAATCTGATTGCACTTAATTTTGAACAAAATGGCTGCTAGCGGCCATCTTGAATTTCAGACTGGACCCAAAAACAGTCCTTCTCGTCCCACAGTGATAACAAAGGTACCCAAGAAGTTTCGTGAAGATCGGTTCATAAATACGGCCTCTAGCCCGAGCCGTATTGGGATTTGCACTCACAGTGCTGAAAGTAACACTAAATAAATCAAAGTTAGCCTAATTTGCATAATTTACGCACAAGAAAAAAACCTGTAATATATGTAATGTATCCCATGGTACTAAACATTCATACAAAAAATTATTCAAATCAGAGCTTTCATATGGAAGTTCTGTACAAAAAACTGATTTTTGCATCATCGGTACAAAATGGCCACTGGCAGCCATCTTGAATTTTGGACCACACCCAAAAACACTCGTTCCCGTCCCAGGGTCATAACAAAGGTACCCAAGAAGTTTCGTAAAGATTGGTTCATAAATACGGCCTCTAGCCCGAGCCATAGCAGCTTGGCACTTACAGCTCTGAAAGTAACACTAAATAAATCAAAGTCAGTCTAATTTGCGTAATTTACGCACGAGAAAAATACCCGTATTATATGTGATGTATCCCATGGTAATAAACATTTATACAAAACTTTATTCAAATCAGAACATTCATACAGAAGTTCTGTACAAAAAACTGATTTTTGCATCATCGGTACAAAATGGCCGCTGGCAGCCATCTTGAATTTCGGACCACACCTAAAAACACTCGTTCCCGTCCCAGGGTCATAACAAAGGTACACAAGAAGTTTCGTAAAGATCGGTTCATAAATACGACCTCTAGCCCGAGCCATAGCCAATTGTTGACGTACGCACAGACGGACAGACGGCCAGACGGACGACGGGCCATGACAATAGCTCAAATTTGACTTCGTCAAAGTTGAGCTAAAAATGGCCTGAGAAACAGATGATCTACTTTGTAAGGCCTTAACACTTTTTTTTTACAAACATGATGAAACATTTGAAATGTTGCATAACATGCTTAGCTGTACCAAAGTATGTAAACTTGGAAAATGAACCATTGAGCTAACGGATAAGCTTATGTCACAACCCCAATCCCTGAACATTTCAACTGAACAGGCCTCTGAATTAACTGGTTGAGGGCCAGATTATTTTTGGTGGTCTGTATTAAATATTTGTTCTATTTCAAATTATCACCAATCACCCAATATGTTTTAACAAAAATTTATATAAACAAAATATTATTTGCGTTTGACTGAAACACGAGCAAAGAAAATGTTGGGTTTTGCTCCGGTACCTCTCATTTTTTTTGAAAGCCCTGATAGTGGCTTCTGGTACTCAGTTAAAACCCAATGATCTCACAACAGAAAGGGTTTGGTTGGAAATAAAGAGTCTTATCGACAAAAAGAATTAGAATCATTACTTCTAGACAAAAGGATCCTCACATATTCAGTAATAGCATTTGCATTTGTTGATTGATCTTTTGATGTAAATATTTATTGGTGTTTAAAGTCACATTTCTACACAATGGCTAATCGTTAAAACATGTTACAACATGATTCAAAGTTACATATAGTCAATCGTTTATATCCATGCAGACCTTTTTGGAGGACTTCCACCCCAGACATTGCTTCACTTCCTGGGGTTCCCATGGGAATGATAAATCAAGTAAAATTTAATGAATATTTATTTATTGGTGTTTAAGGTCACATACTTATGCACAATCAATGGCTAATCATACCCGGGACAGTTTTACGGGTGGAGTATGCAGAGAGAACCACCGAGCAGCAGCCAGCTCCCCAACATCGTAACTCCGCACTGCAGCACAGGCATGATTAGATTGGTTGGACACGCACACCATTGATGTGCAGTACGCCTTAGTACACGGCGTCATCATGTCTCCATGTGGGCAATCAGGGTTAAGTGCCTTGCCGAAGGACACAACGCAGGAGTCTGAAACGATTGCAGTTGGACACCCATCCGAGGACTAACCGGGCTCGACGTTGCTTAACTGCAGTGATCTGACGAGAATCGCAATGCCACCACGCCCCCAAAATTTAATGAAAGAAAAACAACTGGAGAAACATGCCATGTCCTAAATTAAGTTCAATACTTGTTAAACAATTATTATGTTAGGCTGCAAAAATTATGCAAGTGGAATTAATACAGCATTTCACCCTTCACCTGACGCACAAGTTATCAATTTATTAAATTTCAATAAAACCATACCATACGACCCCTCATTGGAACGAGCTCGTTCCAATGAGGGGTCACACATATGGTTTTGTTGAAACGTTATGAAAAATATATTTTTTTCAACTGCTAAATTTGAAAATTATGCAGGCGGCTGCGGTCAATTCAAAAGGTAAAGGGCTATTCCAAAGTTTGATTAGACCTGCAATAGCTGGTCAGTTATTAACAAAGGTACCTTGTATTTGCAATGTTATTTATTTACTGATGTTTGAGGTAACATTTCTGTACAATGGCTAATCATGTCCGCAACAGAGATCGTCAAGTTTGGTCAATCGTTTATACCCACTTTAGACTTCCACCCCCGACATTGGTGAGCGGGTCCTATTTTACCAGTAAAATCAAGCTTGTTTAGAACAGTAAAGCAGAACTGCCTCAATTCCCAGGGTCCCCATGGCGAGTTCCAACTGGATTAAATACTAAATTTATCACCAAAGTGTGGAATAATCAGTCTTCTTGTTGAACAAATATTCTATCAAACCATTTACATGATGTTTGTTGGCCAACAAATTATATTTCAATTAACTGGTCGTGTTAAATTTTTGGGGATCATCAAAATTTGTTCACAACTTTACCTGCCTACTATTACAAGGCTAATACATATCCAATTGAATAGTATTACTTCAAAAAATAATATGAAGCACATCCATAGAACGAAACCTTTTGATTGAAGTACCTATACTTTGGAAATGAAGCCAAAAAGATAGGCTTTCGGGAAAAATTTCCCAAATGTGTAAATAATAAAATTGTGTACAGTCGTATGACTGAAGACTACATGATTTTCAAGATACTATTCTGATACACTTACAAACAATTCCTGGGACAGCACACGATCTAGTAAAAATGTTGTACATGCTTCAAAATGGTGTTGCCAATTTGCACTTTCAGGTTGTTACATGAATGAGAAACATCAGTTATACCTATAAACCACTTCACAATCCAATTCATGCCAAGAAAAATATGCTTTTCGGAGTAACATGTCAAATTTCTTTCCAAACTGATCTGTAGCACAACTTAACCTTTTGAACACTGGTGGTATCTTCAATGCCAGTTAAATGGTGGAAATTGGACGAGTCCATATCCATTATTTGGGGGTAGAGCCATTATTTTTAATGTGCAGCCTTCAGACATTGAAAATATTAATTGTTCTACCACACAAGTTCACTTAGTAGCCATCCTAGTTAATGAAATTATGACATATGTTCCTGGACCGGAAAAGCAGCCTCTCATGTTGAAAGAGTTAAAGGGCAAAACCATTTCAACAATATTTCACTCAACCCATTTTTTCAGTGCAGACATTGTATTTACCGGTCCAATTTACTTTCAACAAACAAGATCTTATGATTAGAAGTTTGCAATAGTTCCAGAAATAAATCAAGAGCTAAAACTGTTTCAAACTGGAACATAAAGCAATTCAAGTAATTTAGTTGCATTATGATTGTGTATTTTTCTCCACAGCGCACAACTTTGACAGCCGGATGTTTGTGAATGGAGTCTGGTCATGAAATAGACAATAATTTAACCATTTGTCAACATAATTGTCCTGTATCGCTTGCTCTGTTCACAAAAATCACCATTAATATATCTTTGCCTCCAAAGCAAAGCTCAGAACAAGCTAATTCCAATGAAGGTTCATAAGCTCTGTTTTGGTTAAACAGACGATTATTGAATATACCCCCTGCTGCAATGTCTACATGGGCAAGTATGAGTCAAATTGGAAAACGTTAGTTCAATTTATGGCATAACTATCGAAAAATTTGGCCAGGCCAGATTTTAAACTCGCTTTCAAAAGACCTGTATGGCAGATATTAGTCAAATTGGAGAATGTTTGTTCCAATTTATTGCGCTAACAGTGTGAGGTCGTCGGGACACTTGCCTGCCCGGCCAGATGCACACAAACCATAGGTCTC
The DNA here is from genome assembly GCA_031216915.1 of Pictodentalium vernedei. Taxonomy (NCBI): domain Eukaryota; kingdom Metazoa; phylum Mollusca; class Scaphopoda; order Dentaliida; family Dentaliidae; genus Pictodentalium; species Pictodentalium vernedei. The sequence continues at coordinate 464,678,771 of CM062291.1, forward strand.
GCTTGTTAACACAACTCAAAAAAAAAGCCTCCCTTCATAATAAACGTATGGGAAAATTTCCCCAAAAAACTTTTTTTAAATAGGGCTTGTACATTGGAGCCCACTTAATTGGATATCTTGGTAGCCCTTTACCTAACAATGGCCAAAAACAGCCAGAACATTAACCAGAATGAGCCTGCCACAGCCCAAAATATCCCTGATGAAGTTTGTCCTTAAAACCAAACAAATATGGATATCATTAGAACCAGCTCATCGAGCTAGTTCTAATGATATCCACATGTGTATGGTTTTACTGAAAAATTGTTAATTTCGTTTTCGAAAAATGTAAAATTTAATTCATTTTCTAATACTGTGTTAGGTAAAGTGTTAACTCAACCGTTAAATGAATATAATTTCCCAACACAAAACCATTTACCATACCTCCAGCACAAATCTGACCTGCTAACTGAATATAGATTATAGAACAAACTCCTGTTTATTGTATATAAAATCTTGTAACCTGTCGAGAATTTACCAAGACTCTCCTCAGTTTTCCTTTGTTTATAGACCCATTTGGCCTCTGTGCATCCCATACTGGGATTTAATATATTATATCTTGTTTGACAGAGCTCATGGGGCTCTGTCAAACAAGATATAATAGAATAAATGCTAAGTTTATCCCCAAAATACAGGAAAGCGACACAATCCCTGTTGAGTACTCCTGTTAATTGAATAATTTCCAATGGCTAAGTGGCTATTCAAATAATAGGGTTCCACTGTATTCAGATTGTTTTTAAACAGGAATAACAAAAGATAAGATTTTAACCTTTAATTTTCAATTGGACAACTGACTGCTTTGAAACCACTCACCAAATCAGACATTCCCCTCATGAAGGATGAGCTGACAAGTGGTCTTCTGGAGTCCTGCATCTTTTCCACTGTTAGTCCAACAGTTTTCAAAAATGGGTGGTTACATCTTCAAGCCTTCTAGAAGAAATAATAAAGATGCGTACAAATAGGTCTTGCAATATTTATTAGTTTCCAAAGTGTGATTTACTGGGATTTCCCGGTTTGATTATAAACGATAACTTCACAAGTGAATTATGCAATCAATTAACTGGTAGAGTGCTAATTTTTTGAGGTGTTAAAATTTTGTTCACATGTTATTGCTTTGCTACAATTTATGGGAGAGTGCCTACAGGCACTCTCCCATAAATTGTAGCAGGGCAATTTCATCCAGACTAAATAATATCACATCAAGAATTAATTGAAGCACATCCACAGAATATCAAGCCTTTAAGCTGTGCACCTGCACTTCAGGATAAAGCCCAAAAATGGGCTTCCAGCACTCTACCAGTTAACAATTGGATTATGTATCCGTGCGCGCAAACAAAGACGCTTTGCTGTCGGTTTAATGCAGACTTCATTGTTTTTGTTTTTTTTAACCTTTTACCTAACATGAAAAGCCAACGACATTTTCCAAAAAAATTCTTGAACTAATTTTCAAAAACATAGCTGATGACCCCATATTGGAATGAGCTCGTCCCAATGAGGGGTCATAACCTATATTTTAGAGACAAAAAAATTGGCGATTTTTGAGAATAGCGCTGGCTGGTTTTGGCCTTTACGTTAGGTAAAGGGTTAAATAATATAATTATCATTAACTAGAGGCTCTACAGAGCCTGTAATCGCTCACCTGGAAATATATATAAAAAATGTGATTTCCCATAGGCTTTCCATGGTAACTGAGCTGCAATTGTGGCCATGTTTTGCAAGATTACATCAACATTACATGAGGATCATTGGTAGGAGTCCCAGTCTTCAATCACTTTAAGTTTCAAAACATTTGAATCCATCAAACAGAATCATAGAATGTCTCTGGTGGTCATATTTTCTAGCAAACGGAAACAAAAATTTAAAAAGAGGATCATTTGTAGAGGGCCTCCTATAGACCATTCTTGCCAAGTTTTTGGTTCATGTCAGCTCAACAGTTCCAGAGAGAAGATGAAAATGTCATTTCCTATAGTTTTTTTTTCTATAGTAACTATAAACCGCAATTGTGGCCATGTTTGCAATACGATCAACATTAAAATGAGGAACATTGGTAAAGGGTGTCCCAGTTATAACCATGCAAAGTTCCAAAACATTTGGCCCTGTGGTTTCAGAGAAGAAAGAGTTTTCAAAATTGACCAATCAGAATCAAAGAATGCTTCTGGGGGGGGCCAAGTTTTTTCACCCAACAGGGATAAAATGAGTGACAGTTGCAGAGAACCTCTCATAGACAATGCCTGTCAAGTATGGTTCACATTGGCTCAGTACTTTCAGTGAAGATGATCAAAATGTGATTTCCCATAGGGTTTCTACAGTAACTATAAGCCACAATTGCAGTCATAATTGCAACCTGATGAAGATTAAAATGAGGATCATTGGTAGAGGGTGTTACAGTCATCAGTCACACTAAGTTTTCAAACCATTTGGCCTTGTAGTTTCAAAGAAGATTTTCTTGAAAATGCACACATTTATGAATTCTGTTTTCAACAAAAAAATCAGTAAAAGAAGGTTAAATATTTTTGAAAAATTACAACTTTCTTCAGACAGTATTCTCTTTTCAAAATAGCATTGGATAGGTAAAAGGGTTACAGGAAACGCATTACTCCAATTTTTGTCAAGACTTAAAAAGATATACAATAATTACTGTCATGTAAGCTGACATGACTGCAAGAATGTTAGCAAAATCTTCTCCTGTTTTCTCCAAACACCTGTCAACAACCAAGATTATCTGATAAGTAACATGAGTAATAAGCATATATCAGCATCCATGTACAGTTCCAATAGTTAAGTCAAAATACATTGTAGGATAATCCTATAAACTGTATCTTTTTCTCTTCCTACACTGATAAGACCAGAAGCTGACATCATTTTCTGGAAAGCTCTCACTGATAGCTTTCCAGATAATGTCAGATTCTGATCTTGTCAGTGCAGGAGCAGCAGTTTACTTAGTTTATAGCAGTTATGCTACAGCTTATCTCGACTTGTCCTGGAAACACCTTTTTTTTTTTTCCAGTTCTCAGTGGAGAAAACTGGAACCAACCCTTACCAGATTCTCGAAAAACAAGTATTTTTGCTGACAGTGCCGATCTTCATGCAGACAGGAGAGGCATTGGGTTAAGCATTAGAATATAGCCTCTGGAGGTCACATACTTCCATCCTCTCATAGACCATTCCTGCAAAGTTTGGCTCATGTCGGCTCAGTAATTTCAAAGATGATGAAAATGTGATTTCCCATAGGGTTTCTATAGTAACTATAAGCCGCAATTGTGGCCATGTTTACAACCCGATCAACATTAAATGAGGATCGTTGGTCGAGAGGGTCCCAGTCATCACTTATGTTAAGTATCAAAACATTTGGCCTGGCAGTTTCAGAGAAGATGATTTTTGAAAATCCACCTATCAGAATCAAAGAATGCCTCTGGTGGCCATGTTTTTCAACCCACGGGAACAAAATGAGGATCGTTTGTAGAGGACCTCCCATAGACCATCCCTGCCAGGTTTGGTTCATGTCGGCTCAGTAGTTCCGGAGAAGATGAAAATGATTTCCCATAGGGTTTCAGTAACTATAAGCCACAATTGTGGCCATGTTTGCAACCCGATCAACATTAAATGAGGATCATTGGTAGAGGGGGTCCCAGTCATCATTTATGTGAAGTACCAAATCATTTCGCCTGGCAGTTTCAGAGGAGAAGATTTTTGAAAATCTACCAATCAGAATCAAGAATGTCTATGGCGGACATGTTTTTCATCCGACGGGAACAAAATGAGCATCGTTTGTAGAGGACCTCCCATAGACCTTTCCTGCCAAGTTTGGTTCACACCGGCTCAGCGGTTACAGACAAGATGATGAAAATGTTATAAGTTTACGGACGTCGACAGGTGCCAAGTGATGAGAAAAGCTCACATGGCCTTTTAGGCCAGATGTGCTAATAATGAAAAGTAATAAACAGAGTAATCGCTTGACTGGACTGGTAATGTGAAATAATTCATTCGAGACAAGGGAATATATTGTAAAACACTCGTGCGCATTCGCACACTAGTGTTTGTACAATATCCCTCACCTCTCATGAAATATTTCACGTAACCAGTCCAGTCAAGCGATTACTCTCTATATATTATATGCTCCAAAAATGCCTTTCTGCCATAGAGGTTATCCTAATGAAGCATAATGGCATTACATTTGAGATCTTGAAAATGGTTACCCATTCATAGAAAGTGGATAATATTAAAGTATTCATAGTTTTAAATGTACATGAAACACTTACATGTTCAGACCGGCCTTGTCTACAACACCAATACAATTCATTAGAACATTAGCAAACTTATTGCAATACAAGCAATATGAATGATAAAAGCGAGAGACTGTGTTGATGGCTGTCAAATCAAAAATTTAATATCCTATTCGTCTCATCTGAACTATTGTCATATCTTCCATTTGGTCATATTCATTCGTCTGTATGTGTTTGTAAGGATGGATGGACAAATGAAACCCAATATATCGCCCTCCAACTTTATAGTGTGGGTAGAATTATAATTTTAGATGTTTCACTGGAGATGTTAGACAAGGTTTGATTATTGTCAGTGTTCTGCAGCACGACAAAAAAAATTACCACACTGCATGCAAATCAAAACACACGATTTCAAATTTTTAAAAAAATTTTGACAATACCAAATGCGACACCTCTTTGGAACAAGATTGTGAAGCTCATTCCAATGAGGGGGTTCACACATAGTTCTTTCTCTTTCACCGCTCCATTTCTAAATTACATGGGAAAAGCAGCAGATTCCAAAGGTGAAGAGAACAAGACTGAAAGGAAATATTTATGTATTTTTCTCAATTCTATCAGTTGCATTGCATGCTTTATTCACTGAACTCTGACCTATAAACATTAAAGTATATCTCAGTAATGTGTTCATTCTGCCCATTCTGGAGACAAAACCAGATGCTTTGAAGAAAAAAAGGCTGTGAAACATACCAAACATTCACACATAATTGATGTCAACTTCCGAGTTAAAAAAAAAAAGGAATTAGGTGGACAGGATAAATTTAGGACGTCTGGAATGTGAAATTCCACAAGTGGAAAAAGTTGCTTAGTTAGGCAATATGTCATATGCATTTCATGCTGTTATTTCTTATTCCTACACATTTCATTAACCCTTTACCTAACATGAAAAAGAGACAACACTTGCAAAAAAAAAATTCTTGAACAACTAATTTTTTGTCTCAAAAACATAGGTTATGACCCCTCATTCCAATGTGGGATCATAACCTATGTTTTTGAGACAAATGAAAGTGTCAAGGACACTGTAGCTCAACTTGTCAAGACATGTACATGTATAGTATGTAACACAGCAATGACAAACATCTAGGTAATGACCTGATAACAAAGGTACATATAAAGTATTGTAACGGTCTGTACATAAATACTGGCCGTAGCCTGTAACAAATGTATAGGTAAAGTATTGTAAAGGTGGGTGACAGTCAGATGCTAAACTAGAAAGTCCCAGAGTGGGTCTGACTGAACCCCAAAATATTTGTTCTCATAGCAGTGATAACAAAGGCACCCCAAAACACACTCATTCCTGTCCCAAGGTGAAAACAAAGGAACCCAAGACGTTTCATGAAGATCAGTTCATAAATACGAGCTGTATAGAAGTTCTGACAGAAAACTGATTGGACCCAATTTCGGTACAAAATGGCCACTGGCAGCCATCTTAATTTTGGACCGCACTCAGAAACACTCGTTCTCGACCCAAGGTAATAACAGAGGTACCCAAGAAGTTTCGTGAAGATCGGTTGATAAATACAGCCTCTAGCCCGAGCCGTATTGACATGTGTACTTATTGTGTGTAAGTCGCACTGAAAAAATCAAAGTTCATCTAATTTGCATAATTTCTGCACGAAAAAAAAACCCTGTATTATATGTGATGTATCCCATGGTACTAAACATTCATTCAAAAAATTATTCAAATCAGAGCTTTCATGTGGAAGTTCTGTGCAAAAATCTGATTGCCCCTAATTTTGACCAAAATGGTTGCCAGCGGCCATCTTGAATTTCGGACCGGACCTAAAAACACTCGTTCTCATCCCACGGTGATAACAAAGGTACCCAAGAAGTTTCGTAAAGATCGGTTCATAAATATGGCCTCTAGCCCGAGCCGTATTGGCATTTGCACTGACAGTGCTGAAATTCAGAAACACTAAATAAATCAAAGTTAGTCTAATTTGCATAATTTAAGCACGAGAAAAAAACCTGTATGATATGTGATGTATCTCATGGTAATAAACATTCATTCAAATCAGAGCTTTCATATGGAAGTTCTGTACAAAAAACAGATTTCCACATCGTCGGTACAAAATGGTGGCACCCAAGAACACTCGTTCTCGTCCCAGTCATAATAAAGGTACCCAAGAAGTTTTGTAAAGATCGGTTCATAAATACGGCCTCTAGCCCGAGCCGTATCCAATTGTTGACGTATGAACAGACGGACGACAGGCCATGACAAAAGCTCAAATTTGGCTTCGCCAAAGTTGACCTAAAAATGAAAAAATAAAGAAAATTAATCGGCGATTTTTGAGAATAGTACTGGTCGGTTTTGGCGTTGCATTGGGTAAAGGGTTAAAAGCAATGAAAAATGTTAGCAGGTTCAAGAGGAGAAAGGTTGGAAAAGGCTAATAAAAAATTAAGGGCAGTGCAGGAAAGCAAATGCCCGACAATGGTCCACATATATTTCATACTGTTACCTCTCACCAGATTTGATTAAATTCCTCCAGTGAAACAAGTTAAAAGGAATTGTGCAAACCTATTTTTTCTCACCGAAAAAAAAACTTAGGCACATGCCTGGAAAAAGTTGACCACAGATTTTCAACTATGTCAAAAAACTATCAACTATGAGAAAACCATTTCGAAATGTAGGCAGAGTGAAACGTTTGATGGACAATCAATAATTTATTTTTCATTTGTAAGGTCACATTTCTGCACAATGGCTTATCGTGACAACTTGAGAAAAAGTCAAGTGAAGTTAATCATTTATTTTAGAGGACTTCCATTGTAAGCATGGGTGACTGGGTCCTATTTTACCAGTACAAAAAGAGCTTCTTTAACACAGTAAGCAAAGCACAACTTCACTTCCTGGGGTTCCCACAAAGGGTCTGGATGTTTGTAGTTGTTTGTTGGTGGTTAACGTCACATATTTATGCACCATGGCTAATCGTGACACAACATGGAGATGAAGTCAAGTTTAGTCAATCGTTGATCAACATGTTGCCCATTTTAGAGGACTTTCACCCCAAGCATTGGTGACTGGGTCCTATTTTACTAGTAAAGCGGAACTGGTTTACCAAAGTAAACAAGTGCTGCTTACTTCCCGGGGTTCCCACGGGGACTGGATGTTTGTAGAAACCCCAGATGACATGCACAGCCCACCTGACACTAGTATAACAAAACATGTTATATAACAATGTAAGTTGATTTGCTGTTGAAATATAAATGATCTTTTTACAGAAATGCAAGATTGCATGTCAAACAAGAGATTCACTCGTGACATTGCGCCCCTATGTGGCAATGACCTTGATCTGTGACCTTGACCTCCATCAAACAAAAAAATTTGTAAAAAGTTTAATATTTGTATTTTGGTTCGTTTCTGAGTTATGGCGGAGACATGAATATTGATGATTTTCATGAATATTGATGAATTGTGACCTTGACCTTACGGACCTGGCTGTAGTGTGTGACACATCCACCAGTTTTGACATTACATTAGGTAAGATTTAATTACACATTATGTGAGAAAAAGAATCTCAAAATTCATCACGATAGGACATGAAATTTCTCAAACATTAAAATCAACCCCGAACCTTGGTAAACCTCAGCTCAATTTAAGATTTTACTGAACTTGGTCCAAAAATTTCATATGAAATCGCGACTCACAAAGAGATCAATTTCCCCAGCAAAAAATGTTAATTTTTAGTTGGAATTATTTCTGTTGCAAGTGTTGTCTTTATGTTGGGTAAAGGATTAAACGTGAAACGTACATCCTTCAATATTGCAATAATTTATGTTTACCGCTCATTAACATGTTACCAGATCGAAGGAAGACTTCATCAAAATAAAGCGTCTTCATCTTCCAAGTCGATGTTGTTATATGGTACAATCAGAAATAAGATTTATGCACCTTTACATATTCTTTGAGAGAGCTTTCCAAGTCCCGTCACGGAAGACAAAGCGTCATATTCCCAATTCTCAAGGTCAAAGGAATAATGGAATAAATGAACCTCACATTACAACATAATAAGCCAACTAACCCATGTCAAATACATGAGAGAAAAAAAATCCAAAACTTAAAAAGAATTCTCAAGCACATTGCAGGGCCTTCATCTAAAATGAATGTAACCTTCTATGCACAGATGTCCTTGCATCAAATTTTAAGTAGAAATTTTTTCACATAATGCAATTGGGAGCTTACCAAACAAGATTGAATTGTTTAAACTTCCAGTTGTATTAGGGGGGAAAATTTGCCGTTTGAAATTTTGACAATTTTCTGATAAAAATCCAACTGTACTTGGTGGTCGGGTAAACAACCAATAAAATAGCATAATTCTCAAACACAAATATACCAAAAATCTTCAAATTTGGCCCAATTAACAGTGAACCAATCCACAAAAAAAACTTTTCAGGTGCTTCAATTTTTAACAAGATTCCACTCAAACTGAAACAATGCCAACTACATGTTCTGCCATCTTTGAAGTGCGAGATTAGCTGTCGTATCTAGAAATAGGACAATGCAGACAACAGATGCATCTGTACTAAAATAAAAAAAAAAAAAAAAAAAAAAAAACTGATTCAAAAATAGTTGATTTACCCCCAACTGTCAAGAGTTTCTCTTAAGCACTTTTCTTTTATTGGTGATTAAGGTCACAGTCAGCATCTATATATACTCATCATTTGTGTACAGACAAGTTTAGCCAATTATACCAATGGTGTCTTCTTTAGAGGCCTTCCAATCCAAGCATTGCTTTTCATGCAGAATAAAAAATTCTTTAATTACAGTGGAACCCCGACAATTGAATAGCCACTTTGCCAATGAAAATTATTCAATTAACAGGAGTATTCAATTAACAGGGTCATATACTTATGCACAATGGCTCATCATGACCATGACAGTTTTACGGGTGGAGGAAGCCGGAGTACCCGGAGAGAACCACCGAGCATCAACGAGCAACTGTCAGCCACTGAACATTCAAACAGGGTTACAGCGGTTGAAGACATGTGCACCATCGGCGTGCAGGACGCCTTCGTGAACGGCGCCATCATGCCCCCATGTGGGCAACCGGGATAAAGTGCCTTGTCTAAGGATACATGGGTCGTCCCGGACGGGGATCAAACTCGGGACCACCAGCATAGAAGTCACAACAGTCTACCACTGAGCCACCGCGCTCCCTATACAATTAACTTTGTTGGGACGGATTTTCCTCCATGTTGAGGGACAAGCAAAGCAAAAAGTATTTGAATCCGACAAATAATGGCTTTGCTAGAGCAGCAAACATGTTGGACGGACACATTTGTGTTACAAACGTATGAACATATGGACGCAGTTCTCCATTAGATACCCCCTACAACCAGATCGGTCAGGGGCATAACAACAGGGGCACTGTACATGGGATAGACATAAGATCCACTTGCATATCAAATATGATGTCATTCCATTATGTATTTTAAGTTAGTGTTTAAAAACTTAGTCACAGGCCGACAGACATTACATTTTAGAGCTGCAAATTGCAGCTAAAAATTCGGTATCTATTCTAAAGGTAGATATACATGTGAACTTGCCAGCAAGATGGATAATTTTTCAAGATGCAACCTTATATTTATGTGCATACAGTAATTTTCAGCAACTTTGGCTATATCATTACAAAGTAAACAGGAGCTGTTTCTGAAGGCATTCCCCCCATTGAAGTGCTGGACCGATTAAGCATAAATTAATTTATTTGGGTTTAACGACACTTGAGACAGCCAGGGTCACCTCATGTCAGACAGTTTTACGAGTGGAGGAAGCCAGAGTACCCGGAGAGAACCACTGAGCAACTGTCAGATTCCCAAACGTGCCAACTCCACACAAGCAGGGTTAGCATTAGTTGACAAGTACACCATCGACGTGCAGTACGCCTTAAGAGCACATCACCCCCCCTCATGGGATCAAGTGTCTTGCCCAAGGACAACACGGTTGCCACAGGTGGGATTTGAACAGAGTATCTCTCAGCTTGCATCTCTACCCACTGAGCCAACGCATAAATGAATTAAAAACAAAATAAGGAACCCAAAATTAGGAAAAATTGACTAAGTAAGGCTAGTAACTGGTGAAAATATGCAGGACTTTTTTAAAAATATTAATAAGAGTGACTTTTCACAAGGATCCCTCACACCAAATGTCACTGAAATCCATCCACACACTACTGAGATATTGCTGCGGACAGATGGACGCAGATAGTCCAGTATACCCTCCCCCCCCCCCCCCCCCCCCCCCATTCTCAATTGAAGAGAGGGGGAGTAAAAATCAAGATTAACACCTTTACCTAACGAATTGCCTTCATCTGCCTGCATAATTTCCAAACAGTTGAAAAAATTAATTTTTCAAAATATTTCCGCAAAACCATATCATGTGACCCCCTCATTGGAATTTGGAACAAGCTCATTGTTGTTTAAAATTTTTTTAATAGTAATAGTTTATACAGTACTTATCCTCACCCCCAGGTGCTATTATACAAATAAAGGAGATGTGTACCACAGTAATATAGCACTGCTACACTTCCCAGATTTGCCAAAGAAAAAAAAAACCTTGCAGCTATAGGCGAGCAGCAGGTTATTTTTTAATACTCATTTATTTATCGATGTTTATGGCCATTTTCAGCATCTTTGGCTACATCATGACTGCAACACAAGTATTAAGTCAAGTTCAGCCATTTGTTGATACCCATGGTAGAGTATTGCAGCCTAAGGTGTTGGTTCCGGGTCCTATTTAACCAGTAAAGCAGAACTTGTTTACCAGTCAAGCACAGCTCTACTTTCTGGGGTTCCACAGGGAAAACAATAAGTTCAACTTTTGACATAATATAAAAGGCTGTTTGGTCCCCCCCCCCCCCCCCCCCCCCCCTCCAATCCGGGGAAAAAAGTGCAATTCGAGATATTTGAAACAAATTGAACTTTTTCGAAGTCGAAAAAGGAACATAACTCTGGCAAAAAATGTCAGACCAAACATCAATTAGAACTTTGCCTGTATATTGATATACCTATATACCAAATGTTATTTAATGTTATATAAAGTTATCATTGAGAAATCCAAAAAGAGAAGAACGTTTGATGTCGATAAAGATGCATTTTACTCTGGCAAAAATTGTCAGACCACACCCCAATTCGAACTTGACCCGTTATGTTGATACACCAATATACCAAATTTCATTTGATTTGGCCAACTATAACAAAAGTTATCGGGAAACCAAAGTGGGATGGATGCACAGCAGCTATTTTAATCGTCTTATGGGGAACAAAAATCTTATAAAGTCTGATTGAGGTCTTGGAGCCCGTCAAAGCAAACAAAATGATTGTCCTCAAGGCATAATGGTTCAGTTTTAGACGATCAAAAAAATTTGTTAACACGCAATTTTCTCTATTTTATGAGAGCAGGAGGCTTTTATTTGTTTTGATTTTTGTTAATCCACACATCAGTTAGTCCTGAAAATGGCTGGAATTTGAAATTTAACTTCTTACACTATTATGGGGAAAAAAAAAAATTTTTTGTTAGCAGTGAAAATTTTCCACAATGCAGCTGCAAATTTATCCTACAGGTGCAAAATAATATCAGTGAAGAAATTTCTAGGTAATAATAAGAAAAGCATGAGGCAGCTGCTTTTGAACCCTCTGCACTCCAATGTCAAAATGCCAGTTTTCAGCAGCAAATTTTTCATACAATAGAACTGAGAATTTAAATGAAAGTGTCAATGACACTGTAGCTCAACTTGACAAACTTGAACTTGGTAAGTTATAAATGAAATGGAAAATTGAAGATCATTGGTACCAATGTCATTTTTTTTGCCAGTGGCAACATTTTTTGACAGAAACCGAAGAAGATCGATAGCTCCCATCTAGAGGCCTCCCCAAACAAGCATGCCAGGTTTCAAAGCAATCCGATCATAAATGTGCCCTGTAGGGTGTACAAAAGGGAAATATTGTGGTCTGATTAGACTAAATTCTAAGAATATTGGCAGCGGCAAGATTTTTTGCCGGAAATTGAAGAAAATCGATAGCTCCCATCTAGAGGTCACCCCAAAGAAGCATGCCAGGTTTCAAAGCAATCCGATCATAAATGTACCCTGTAGCGTGTGCCAAAGGGAAATATTGAGTCTTCTGACTAATCTAAGTTCTAAGAACGTTGGCTGTGGCAACATTTTTTGACAGAAATTGAAGAAAATCGATAGCGCCCATCTAGAGGTCTCCCCAAACAAGCATACCAGGTTTCAAAGCAATCTGATCATAAACGTGCCCTGTAGGGTGTGCCAAAGGGAAATATTGTGGTTTGACTAAACTAAGTTCTAAGAACGTTAGACGCGGCAGCATTTTTTGACGGAAATTGAAGAAAATCGATAGCTCCCATCTAGAGGTCACCCCAAACAAGCATACCAAGTTTCAAAGTAATCTGATCATAAATGCGACCTGTGAGGTGTGCCAAAGGAAATTGTGGACGTACGTACTAACGTATGTACATATGTACGCCGATGGACGAGAAGTGATGGCAATAGCTCAGCTTGACTTTGCCAAGTTGAGCTAAAAAATTAAATCTTGTTTGACAGAGCTCATTGAGCTCTGTCAAACAAGATTTTATTTTTTCAAATTTTTCATGCCGCATGGGCAATAGGTAGTCAATGACGAAAAAAAATTTGTGACACTACCAGTGTGCTAAGAGTTAATGATGAGGGAGGTGCCAGAGTTTTAAAGAGCTTTTGCATGAAAAGCTTCTGTTGTCAAAAAAATTTCCATGAGATGTACTTTTTTCTATTGAGTTCACTGTAGTTCCGTTATAACAAAAGACTGAGCATGAGATTTATTTCTTGGGTGTTAAGGTCACATATTTCTGGAAAATGGTTAAGACAGCAACATCAATATAAAGTCAAGTGCAGCTAATCATACCCATGCTGCCCATTTAAGAGGACTTCCACCCCAGGCATTGCTTACCTGGTCCTATTTTACCAGAAAAAGAGCTTGTTTACAACAGTGAACAAGCACTGCTTCACTTTGTGGTTCCCACACGAAAGAATATACGAGAAAAATATGTTCAGTCGAGTTTTCAGTATTGTGGGTGGTCACATGAGTGGTCCAACTGATCTAGAAGTTGAGATTTTTAGTAAAATCCTGTGCAACTAAGACCATGTGGAAAAAAAAAAAAAAAAAACGAAAAAAAATTTGGGCCATCATGATTATTTGACAGTATTTATTTTTAGCCGATCGTCATTGATGTTCCAAGTGGTACAAGTTGGGTTTAAATTGCACTGTATAATGAGGCAAGTGAACAGATATTAATAAACTGATTAATAAACTAATTTGCTGCTCTTGTAACCATTATCAAACCAAACTGCAAGAGCAAGAAATTTAGCACAAGACTCGCCAAGGACAGTTCACTTCTCGTATGACACTGGAATATTTTTAAGATTTGAGGGAGGTTGTATGCTCACAATTTCTGGAAATTAGTTCTAGAAATGAAACATATGCAAAAATGTCCTGTTTGAATTCTTCTGATCAATTGGTGATATTCTTGTGTTCCTATTTTATCTAAACAGACATTCACATATTCATATACCATCACATTTAAATTTTTAAGTATATTAGAGATGGTTGCGGAATTCAAGGGAAACGACTCAATAGACAAACCATCTATCTATTAATGGTGCCAATTTGTCGACTATGAAAATGGATAGTTGACGTAGCCCTATGAAAACAGCATCTCAGAATGAATGTTCAAACACTACTTTTTAACCCTTTACCTAACACAGTATTTTGAAAAAATAAATTAAATTTCACATTTATCGATGAATTTCACAATTTTTCAATAAACCCAAATGAATATGAATATCATTAGAACCAGCTCGACGAGCTGGTTCTGATGATGTCCATATTTATATGGTTTTATTGAGAAACTTCAAAGATATTTTAGGCTGTGGTAGGCTAATTCTGGTTAATTTTCTGGACGTTTTTGGCCGCTATGTTAGGTAAAGGGTTAAAAGGTGACATTCCTGTGTTGCAGGGAGAGAAGCAGTCGGAGAATTTCAATTGGATCAAGAGACAGTCATGATCAAGTGAAACTTCTGTTCACTTTTGTTGACCCTGTGCTGCGGTGCATGAAAATGTAGTCACCTTGGATATCATATTAATCTGCATAAAGTTTAGGCCCCACAAAGTAGATCATCTGTTTCTCAGGCCATTTTTTGTAAAATTGCATTCGGGCGGTTTTTATTTTTGTAATTATTTCTTTATTGGTGATCAAGGTCACATATTTTTGCACAATGGCTAATCGTTACCGTGACAGTTTTACGGGTGAAGAAAGCCAGATTACCCGGAGAGAACCGAGAATCGACGAGCAACTGTAAGCTCAACATTCTAACGATGAAGGGTCAAGTGCTTTGCCCAAGGACACAACATGGGTCGTCCGGACAGGATTCGAGTTCAGGACATCTAGCATTGTAGTCCAACAATCTCCCACTCAATTTTTGTAATTATTTTTTTGCCATTAAAAAGTTCATGTTTTTGGTTTGTTTTATGTTTTTAGATGCCATAATCTACAGAATTGCATGGGTGTGGTGTATTACATCACTTGAGGGGAACAAGGCTTTGCAAGGCCTTGTTGCACTCAAGGGACCATTTAATAACTTGAGTAAAATATCAGGAATAAACCATTTGATTTTGATTTTTTTAAAGTTTAGATTGGTTATAAAGAGAGCATGCGGCAGCTAAAAGGACCATGCGAGAGGGCCTGAGAAATAGATTTTTTTTTAGGCCTTAACCAATCATTTTTTTTACCTGTGCTGCTCACTTTAGAGGATTTCCATTACTGATTAATTGATAAGGATTTGCGACCGTCATCTGCTTGCCGATTAGTAGAGCACAAAACCAAAAGGAGTAGTATGTTTAAGAAAGCATAGAACATGGTTAATTTTACAGTACAGTCAGGTTGATTGGTTTGTTGACCTCAAGTGTATGTCAGATTGTGTACTAAAATAAAAATACGACATCAGTGGAAACAAGTTAACAGCGCAGCATCTTCGATCAATGATCAAAGATGCAACGCTGTTAACTTGTTTCTGCTGATGTCGCACTTCATTGAGTCATCACACATGTGGCATGTGTGTCATGGGCAGCAATCAAAGGGAAGATCAGACCAATCTATGAGATTAGGCCAATCTGTATTCCTGCCAATCATTGTGGCAACTTAAGTTTGTTACTGCTTGTATGAGATTGTTAACTGGTCGAGTGCTGGAAGCCCATATTTGGGCTTTATTCTGAAGTGCATGTGCCACAACTTGAAGGCTTCAAATTCTATGGATATGCTTCGTATTATCTTTGAAGTGAAATAATTCAGTCTGTATGGATTTGCCTTGGTACAGTTTATAGGAGTGCCTGAAGGCACTCTCCCATAACTTGTAACAAGGCAAAGACATGTGAGCAAATTTTGATTACCAAAAATAATTCAGCACTCTACCAGTTGATCAAACGTAAATACAAACAATTTTGATCCAGTGGTTTTCCATGTAACCAACGGCATGGGCCTGTTGGTTCCAGGTCTTATTTTACTAGAAAAGCTAAACTTTTTTATCTAAGAAAACAAGCACTGCACTACTTCCCATAGGTGCAACAAGCCATTGAATTACTCTAAATAACGACTGTAAACGCCACAATAATAATGGAATTGTGCTCAATTTGTGTGATGTTTTACAAATTTTTTTTTTAAAAGTTTTTCAGCATTCTGGTTAGATATCATTTGGTCAAGTTTAGGGCTTACCTGTCGACTCAAACAATAAGTTTTAAAACAACAGTTAGCAAGTTAAAGTAATCTGCATTGATAGTTTAGTACACAACACTGCAGATTGTCTTCCAGAAGTGAACTCTGTATCAGCATGTTCTCAAATCTCGACATCTCTTCATATTTGTGGCATATAGAACAAGTTGTCAAACAAATGCGGACTTAACTTCCAAAAATTTTTTCTTGAATAAGGCTGTTTTTTAGGCATCTCCCTCATCATTGAAAAATCTGCCTCAACACATTTTTACATAGAAATTTCTTCACCGAAACTATTTGGAACTTACGGGCTAATAATGTAACCAACTACATCATGTCTGACAACATCTCATTGAGCTATGTTAAACAAGATCTAGTTGGTTAAATTTGCAACTGTAGTATGGGAAAATTTCACTGAAGACTTTCTTTTCACGAACTGTGCAAGAAGTTAAACACATAATTTGGCTGTTTTGTGGATCAAACGAAAAAAACAACCGAGATTGTCACTCAAAAGTGACTATGCCCCTCGACGTGGCAATGACCTTAATCCCCATGGAACAAAAAAAAAATTTGTGCACAACACACCATCTCCCCATTAACAACATGTATGCAAAGTTTCAACAAAATCCAACGAAGCATCTCAGTTATGGAGTGGACACGAAAATCTTCCTGACAGACGGACGGAAATGACAAACACTATATGCCCCCGAAAAATTACAATATGCCTGACTAACAAGCAAATTCAGAGAATTCATGTCTCCCGCTGGGCAGCAGTTTCAAGGGGAATTAATGCATCCAGTGGAATATAGTTGAGTTGCAAGAGGACGCTATTTAGAAGAGACAGAACAGACAGTGCTCCAGACAGTTATCAGATTTATTTTCACGGAGGTTACTGTCAAAGCAAGTGAAGTGATGTGGAGTCTAACTGAGAATGACTATAAAAATTAAGACTGTATGATAAGACATATTACATTAAACTGATATGAAAAGTAATTCATATATGAAATTTCATTGAAATCGGTTGACTCCAAGGAAAGTTCGAATCTGGAAACCATCAGCCAATCAAATTTCAGCAACCTAATTAAATATGCCCGTAAAATGCCCATATTCAAACTTGGACCCACAATTGATGAAAGTGATCTACTACCAAAATTTCATTGAAATCAACTGACTGTAAGGAGAGTTAGAGTCTGGAAATGAAAAACACGGAAGGTGTGCACTAACTGTGTATTAGTAGTAGCACTGAATAAATCAAAGTTTCCCTAATTTGTATAATTTTTGCATGAGAACAAAACCTGTATTATGTTATGTATTGCATGTTACTAAACATTCATACAAAAATTTATTCAAATCCGAACTTTCAAAAAGAAGTTTTGTACAATAGAACTAATTACACCCAATTTCGGAACAAAATGGCCACTGGTGGTCATCTTGAATTTTGGACCAAACCCCAAAAACACATATTTTGGTCTCACAATGATAAAGATACCCAGGAAGTTTCGTGAAGATCGGTTCATAAATACAGCTTTTAGTCAGAGGTGAGTTGACGCATGGAGCAGACGGAGATTTTCGGTACAAAATTTCCCACAATCGAACTTGACCTAGGTATTGATAAAAGTAATCCATATATGAAATTTCATCGAAATCGGTTGATTTTAAGGAAAGTTAAGAGTCGGGAATCTGTCAGCCAATCAAATTTCAGCAACCTAATTAAATATGGGTGGAAAATGCCCCTATTCGAACTCTTAGATCCACAATTTATGAAAGTGATCTACTACCCAAATTTCATTGAAATCCAGTCACTGCAAGGAAAGTTAGAGTCTGGAAACGAACAACACAGGACAGAAAGGAAGGACTGAAGGACACCCCGAACTTAATATCTCCCGTTTTTTTCAAAAAGCGAGAGACAAAAATTTCATTTAATCTCAAATGGCTTACAATCCTCACTAGAACAAGCTCATTCCAATAATTGGCAATAAGCTGTTAGTGAGACAAAAACTGATTGAAGATTAAAATATGAATGACGATTTTTGTGAAGAGGGCTGGCTGGATAGGGTCATTATACAAGGTGTATTTATTTATTGAGGTTCAAACAACCATTTCGATTCCAGGGTTAGCTCGTGTCAGACAGTTTTAGGGTGGAGGCAGCGGCAACTATCCAACTCTCCACAAGTGGGTTAGCAGTGGTTGAGAGCACAAATGACAGGCAGAATGCCTTATAACAAAGTGACATGGTGTCCCCACTCAGGCAATCAAGATTAAGTACAATACCAACAATGCAGTCACTGCAGGTCAGGATATTAATGCTGGTCAGAATCGTATCTTGGACCTTTGGATTTAAGTGCAATGCTCTAACCACAGAGCCACTGTAAATTGCCAAATCATACACGTCAAAAATTAGTACAAAATCCCAGGGACCGACCTAGGCATGCGCCAGTGCGTATTTGGTTCTGAAACATCAGGACCGGGCTCTTAAATCTCATTAATAGACTTGTCAGTTGGCGCGTAACTTCTCAGATCATATTTTGATATTCTTTCGATGGATAATCGAGAGAGACACTCTTACATGTATTATATATATGATTATCATTTATTGTTGTAGAGTGCTCAAGTTAATACTTCAAGTCTTAATCAACTAGCATTAATCTTCACTGTGGTTTCTGATCAAGTCTTGGCTGCCTAAATAGGCAGCCAAGAATTGATCAGAAACCACAGTGAAGATTAATGTTTGCTATAGTGTACTAAATGAAAATGATGAGAGCTATTACATACTTGCAGTGTGTGTTACAAACAGCTGTGTGACTCCGTAAATTGAAATCTGGCGCATGAATTGAAAAAATAGGCTCCGAGGCTAGAGCGTATTTTAAATAGTCCTGATCGGTCCCTGAAATCTGATAATTTGATTGTATCGCACCTGGGTGGTGATCCCGTCAAAATTTTCTGTATACCTTCCTCTCCACAACAATAGAATCTCATCTATGCAAAATAAATGTGTACATATTGCATCTCAGATGACATTTTTGTTTGATTTTCATGATTCATTGTTGATTTCATAATATTTTAGTTGCTAAATCTTTATGTAATGGTACAAGTCTGTCACTAAACACATCTTATCAAGAAAAAGACCTGTTTGTGATCACAATAATCTATCAATGCATTTTTGTTATATTTTTTAACCCTTAACACGATGCACCAAATAATTTTTTATTTCTCCAATTTTCGAAGAAATTTCAACAAAATTATATCATGTGACCCCTAAATGGAACAAACCTGTTCCAATAGGTGGGCACATGGAATGGCTCAGTTGACCTTTTTTTTCTATTTCAACTGCCCAATCTGTACATTATTCGGGTTGAAGCAACAGATTCGTTAGGTAAAGGGTTAACATTGATCCAAGGCTTACTTGAGGCCCTGAATTTACACTCAAAATTCTTTTGCATCTTAATATATGTGCTTGTTTAATGACTTGTCAACCAGGTCCATGTTGTGTTGACCGCTTTATTGGTGGGGAAGGCTGAAGTACTAAATTTACAGAACAGGCAAGTAAATGCCATGGTTTCCAACTTACAAACCTCGACACAAGAAGGCAAATGTACCTTCACCTGAGCACACCGGGCCAGAGTTCCAACTTGGTGAAATGGGAAATGGTTTCTAGTAAAGGAAACAAAACATGACAGCTGCTTCAATAAACTACTCCTGCACCACGGTCACATAAAAGATGAGAATAATTGTCAATTGTCTGAGTTTGATAACATCAGGGACAAGACTTACGTCAACAGCCAAGGTTTGATCACACCAAAGACAAGACTTGTGCAAACTGTCATGGTTTGACAAAAATGGTTTGTAAGAAAAACTGAATGTAATAGAGAAACTACTCTATTCATTACTTAGAAAAACAGAATCTATAATTTTATAGCAATGACTGCTATAAAGCCCTGCAAAGTTTTTAAATTTGATTTCATTTGAAAATGTTTAGATCATTCATTTTGTACAGATTCAGAAAATTTAGAATCAAAAAAGGCCTTTAAATTCTTCCCAACTAACGACCGTAAACGCTCTGCCCAAATAAGATAATTGCACCCAAATTATTAGGAGTTTGAAAGTTTTTCCAAAGTTTTGCAGTGTTTCGGCAATATATGGTTTGGCCAGGTATCCCTGATGCTCGCACTATAGCTTAGAGCTTACCTTCGAAGCAAACAATGCAACAGATATATTTTTTTTTTTTTAAAATCCCAAGTTTTCCATAGAAAAGCAATCGGCGTACACAGCATCGTATATGACACTGTCGACGCCGATTGCTTTTCTGTGGCGAATTCCATATGACCATACACTTAAAGATTGAGATCCATTATATTCATGTTCGGGGCATTTCTCAGTAAACGCCATGTGTAATTTACATTCAAATAGACCTTTGTCTTGACACTGGGAAACTAAGAAGCCTTCGGGTTAGACGAGTAAACTTACATCAAAGGGTGGTGGGAGGGAAACAGTGATAATGGTGAAGACCTGTAACAAGGGGTTGTAAACTAGTGTTTTGAGACGGGGGACCTAAAACCTAAAACAGACGCCAAGTAGAACATATTTGCCGTTGTGCCCATATTAGATTGATCTAAAGGTCTGAATCAAATTATTAAAAAAATCCTACCAAGTATCTCTGCTTGTATTCTTCTCTCAAGAGGTCTCCTGTACAGGAGAGGGGGGTGTCCTGTACAGGAGAGGGGGGGAAGGGGGATTCCTGTACCAAGCCAGAAAATAAGCAGACTGTCATCTGCAAAATGAGGTCCCCAGAGGGTGAATTTGGCGACACTACCCTGCACCACAGGGTAGCATCACTAAATTTACCCTCTGTGAACCTCAATCTGAATCAGGGTTTCAAACCTGAAAAGAAAGAGGTACCCAGAGGATACATTGGCCCACTGTTTGGGATGGCATCAGAACTTTCACCCTCTGGGGACCTTGTTTCGCAAATGTCAGATTCCTAATTTCCAGGCTTGTCCTGTACAGGTGGGGGAAGGGGGGGGGGGGGGGGGAGGTGGCGTCCTGTACAGGAGATCTGACAAGAGAAGAATGAAGAAGATCCTGCTTCCAACTTTGATTCTATTTGTGGAACATTGCACTTTTTTGATTGTCTAATTGGCCTAGTCCAGGTTGAATACATCAGTGGAAACAGAGATTTGCTATATTCCACGGTTCTAAGGTGCAATAACGTGAAACATGGAGAGATTCGATTTGAAATGGTCTGCTGATTCTGTTAGATTTCCAAGACTGCCAACATTTCTGGTTTTTTGAAAATTTTTTAGGATGGTCCATCTTCAAAATTGGTGAGAGAAACCGATTCTGACACCTCAGGGTAATATAACAATAACATGATTTTGAAGGGCATTACAGTGTATTAACGGCTCAACAGAAATGGTTAAGCTCAAGGGCTGTTAACCATTTCTGTTGAGCCGTTGATACACTGTAATGCCAGACAAAGTCATGTTATTTCTATTATTGCCACTTTCGTACATCGGGGACATTACAATTAAATTATATGGGAAATAAGACAAATAAATGAAGTTTGACGTTTTAGTATTAAAAAAAAAAAACAGCGACACTATCGTCTGATTTGTTGACAAACAAACCGGGTAACATGACTATCATCTGATCAGTGTACGGCGAAATTTGGCAAGTTAGATGATGAAATAGAACTTCGAAATGCGAACTTTAGGCAAGGAGTTTATTCATCAAAGATGTCATCACTTACTTTGTGTGTATCGCTTCCTATATTTGATACATTATCTATCCGTGACACAAAGGGAAACACTTGAAACAAATGTGTTTACAAATTAAAAAAATCCGAATTGAACTGAATTTCGATCCAAAGGGAAATCTGGGAAAAATATTGTTGATCGGCTGAGAGATGTGACGTCATTGTCTATATTTAGACGTGTTGGGCTGTTGTCGACGTGTTGGGCTGTTATAGTCAATAACGGCCCAACACGTCACATGACTTGTACTTGTTGAGCGTTGCTAGGTTTCAACGCCCGACAAAACATCGTTAATGTGCTAGGAACGCCCGTAAAAGTGGTAATAATGAAATGTAAAGTCATAGGATTCATCATCACTGATCAACTGGATACCATACCATATCTTCTCGATTGGGTATTCTGTGTGCTGAAAATAATTTCAGTAAAAAACAAAACACAGCACATGCATATTATGTGTACTTTTTAAAATCAATTTATTTTTCAATGTTTCTTACCTGTTTGATCCAGCATTATTCATAGCACTGGTGAGTACAATAATTTTTTTTCACAAGAGAATTATACAATGATAAAATAACAATGCTTTAAGACATACGGACTGGGTGAATTATATAACGAACACTTTACACAATGCATGAACATATGATGAATCGAGACGAGATTTCCAATCCAATAAAACATGGATGTCAAGTTAGTGAACTCTGCATTCAAAAATAAAATGATCTCGTCAGATACTGTCCAGAATGATAAAAACATGATTTAAAAATATCTGCAGGAATGTTCTAATTAACCGAATACAATAACTAAATTATCTATTATCATCATGTGGTGAACAAATAACTTCATGGTCTCCTGTGAACAAACATCAATAGGCGAACTATATAACATTGCAGATAACATCAATATGAAATTATTGTCATCAAGTTCTCGTTACAACACAATTATCTTCCATAGACCTGTAGAAATATAAAAGTGCAAAAAGATTCTATTATGTTACGTCAAATTTATCTCTTCATACTTTATAAATCATACAAGAAATATAAACTGTCATACTCTGTGCCAAGAATGTGGTCAGAACACATTACCTGCCAACAAATGACCATTAAACCAGGTCAATTCTACAACCGATTTGTAGTTGAGATTTGGTCGGGAAGTGAAAGTTTGGCAGTATATATCTGGACAAACAGCAAAGGTTTGATTAAGAAGTGTCGACTCAATTAAACATAAAATGCATATTCTTTGCCCACAATGAAATAAAAAAGTTACATTCGGACACTAACATAACGCAACTTTAAAATGTATTCTATAAAGTGCTGTTAACTCTTTCAAATTGAAATCCATATCAGCACACAGAAGGGGCATTCATAGCAGGCCATTTGAAAGCACTTTCTTTATCTGCACTGGAATAAAACAAGTGTCCCTTTTGAGTCTCGTTTATCAAGTGGTGAACTCAATCCGAAGAGTTTTTAATTTATACAAAGTCAAAAAAAATATATTCAAAAAGATGGTCTACCCGATGGCCAATGCGCTGACCTGGATAGTCGTATCTTTGATCAACTATGGTATCTCTCCATATATAAATGATGGGAAACCGACCAGGTCACAAATGCAACTAATTTTACACATGGGAAAGCTGGCCTCGGAATTAGTGATACAAATATCTGACAAAACCATTCTGCACTGAAAATATAAGTTCAGTTTGCAACTGCTGTATATAGAATATACCCATAGTAGCTTGGTGAACTAAATGTTCACCACTTCGGGTATATTTTATTTATACCACGATCAGATTACGAGTTGCGATTATTTTTTCTCAATTTTACTGAGAAACATACACACGTGTGAATCCGTTTTTGTTCACATGATCACTGGTGGGTGGTACTTCCGCTGTCAATTTTATTGCCAAAATGAAATGGAAAAAGAAACGCACAAATCACGGGGGCATTTCATTTTAATAACGCACTATTTCGAGTTATGGATGCCTGAACATGTGACAATGCATGTTTGTTAATTTTTGGCATCTTATTGTTAATTTTTTTTGGTATCTTATGAGGTAAACTCATTTAAAAATGTAATAAATAATTGCTACTTTAATTTTACTCTTCGCGAGGAGATGAGCGATAAATTGAAACATAAACAAGTCTGCATTCAGGATGAGGTCACTCAAGGTCAACATGGACGCAGTTTCACTGGAGGTGTAAATTAAATATTGAAATCCCATTGCTGGTGTGTTCACCACAGCTGGTGTTTAAAGATAAAATTTATGTCATCGGCTTTTCATATTTTGTAGAATAGGTAAACATGGTATAAAATGTATACTGTGCTGGGTTAAAAACATAGCTAAACGATCTGTTCAACACAAAGAAAAAAATTGTTCAAATTCCTCATTTTTATTATTTATTAATCTTTGAAGAAAAACCCATGGATTCGTCATACATACGTTTTACAATTTGGATGCCACCCATGCCAAATGGCCCCAATCAAATGCTTCAGAGAATGTCTCTGGTGGCCATATTTTCCAACCAACAGGAACAAAAAGGACTTTTTTTTAAAACAAGTGCAACATCAACATGCAGTACGCCTTAGTACACAATGTCACTATGCCCCCACGAATCTGTTTAATAAATAAAACATTCATCAAGCCTTTCACACACCTACATAGAAGCAAGATGTTTCAAAGCTCATGAGAAATTCCAGAATTTTACAGCTTGCAGAATTAACCTGTCTCTGTATTGAAATTTACCAAGCAACAAAGTCAATACACCATTGCTGCCTGATCAGTCAGTGAAATATTAGCAAATTATTTATTTATTGGTGTTTAAAGTCACATATATCTTCACATTGGTTAACCGTGACAACAGCAATTCCTGCCAATCATTTATACCCATTTTTGAAGACTTCCACCTTAGGCATTGGTGACTGGGTCCTATTTTACCAGTTAAACAGAGCTTGTTTGCCACAAAAAACAAGTACTACTTAACTTCCCTGGATTCCAGTGCCATAGCTGGAAACTGCTAAATTCAATTAAATGTAAAAGCATGTCAGTTCTGACTTTTTCCGCATATAATATGACAGTTTACATTCCCTTAAAACATTATCACTTCGAAATATTCACCCCATTTTTTCAATTCTTACCTACATGCCATACCTGTTTGGCCCACTCCTTCTCATGTACGTTCACTCTCAGTTCTACCTATTTATACGTGTGGCACAATTCACTGTTTCTCTGCACAGCATCACCTAAGTAAGTAAGTAGTGTCATGTAGTTAGTTCATATTTACAAGACACAATACAAATAATTGATCCCATGATTCATTTATTGATGGCACAGTGATAAAAACAATGCATCAAATTCATTGTACTTACCTGTTCACTTTCAGGGTCTCCCCTGACCAATAAATAGCAAGAGGTCTCATGTTATGGAAGATTCACAAGAAACTGTCAAGTTGTTAGATGGCCCCTAACAAGACAAGTAACAAATGGATTAGAAGAGGCACACAGCAAATCATTGACATCTCCACAGGAAGCAAGACTAACACCAATTTAAACCAAACTATTCCGACTTCTGTTTGCAAGAGTGCCCAAATGCTGACCGGGACGTCAATTACTTCCATTACAATAAACAGAAATTAGGCCACAAAATGTAGATCTTCCATTTCTCAGGCCACTTTTTGTAAAACTGCATGCGGGCAGGTGGTTTTTTATTTTTTATTTATTTCTTTGCCATCACTAGTTCATGTTCTTGGTTTGTTTTATGCCTCATAATCTACAGAATAGCATGGGTAGTAGTGTATTTCGTCCCTTGAGTACAAGAAGGCTTTGCAGTGCTAAAGCATTGCAAAGTCTTCTTGCACTCAAGGGACAAATTTATCAATTTTATTAACTGGGGTAAAATATCAGACATAAACCATTTTATTTTTATTTTTTTAAGTTTGCATTGGTTATAAAAAGTGCATGCAACAGGGCCTGAGAAATGAATTTTTCACTTTTAGGCCTTAACTCAACAACGTAGTAACTTGAGTTTTTTTAAAACACGTAATTTTAGATCTCCATTGTCAATTTTGATGGATCCTGAAATAACACTTGTCCAGAGAACATCTGCATTCACAATTCATGAGTATGTCCTCAGTACTGAATAGAGATGGGCAATATACCGAAAAACCGAACCGATACCGATATCATGTGGACACCGAAAAACCGAACCGACCCAATCTTTGAATACCGAAACCAACGGTATTTTCAATTTTCCCTGTGCAATCGCTATTTATAAGGCCTTGATGAGGACTGATAGCAGTTGAAGTGTTCATTTTCATGAAAGAAGTGACTGATTTTATTTTTCAGTTTTGTTAAGCCTTAAGGACCAGGGCAGTTGTACTAAATTATCAATAGTCTACGACCTGTACATGTCCAGTTGCTTAGCAGTGATTTCTAGCCAAGTCTTGGCTAGAAATCACTGACCAGGTAATTTTACTACTGTCATCAGGCCCACCTAAAGATGACATCTTCAGGACACACATTCTATGATTACAGACGCCTTAAGTGGAGCTTGAAAAGTTAAGGCGGATTTAGAACAAGTCACCAAATTACTGTAGATATGATCTGTGTTGACAAAAGAATGACAATGTTGAGCCCATCAACAATGGCATGTGTAGCACTGTGATAGAATGATACAAGAACAACTTATTCTGTATTTTTCTGACATGGATTCCCCTACTATCAGTGAATCTGAAGTCACATACCGAATACCGAACCGATACCGTGGTATGCCCACACAAAAATACCGAAACCGATACCGAACTCAAAATTCCAATACCGCCCATCTCTAGTACTGAAGTAAGTTTCAAAAATAATTATGTTGTTTGTAAAACCAGTTACAAAAGGTTCTTAACAGAAGGATTACAACAGCTCCTATAGATTCCTTTGTGTCTAGCACATCAACATTATGTATATCACAAGTGGAGAAGAGTCAAACCTTCGACGCTAAGTCCAATGCACTTACCAATGAGCCAAGGCACCACCTTGATCATTCTAGATTAATGACGAGATATCAAATCAATTATTTTCACTGATTTAGTTATTGGTGTTTAGATCACATTTCTGAACAGTGGCTAATTGTCACTGCAACAAGATTATAAAGTCAAATCCAGTTAATTGTGTACAGCCATGTTGTCCATTTTCAAGGACTTCCACCCCAGGCATTGGTGACCGGGGCCTGCTTAACTTCCCGGGATAACAGGAAGCAAATTATTTTCGTAGCAAGCAAGTGATTAACACCAGTTGAAAAGGCATCTTATTTGCCAACATATTTTATTGATAATGTGGAATCGATTAATAAATGTCCAACATTTTTTCTCAACTTCTTGGCTTACACCAAGCATCTGTCATTCATTTTTAGAACATAACGCACGCAAAAGATTATCAGAGCATTTCTTTGAAAGTTTCAAGAAAGTTCATCTGACCGAATTGTTTTCCAAAGCACTTTGGCTACAACCAGGCATGTCAAAGTACTGCCAAAACCAACATAACCGATATTTGGACAGGACCGAGTCCGCCCCGCTGAAACCAGAATCAGGACAAACCAACAACTGGGTGACATACCACAATCGGATGGGAGAAATTTGCATTTAAATAGGCCCAATCCCCAATATGCCAAGACAATCATGGCATCATACCAATTATTCTGCGGCAACATCAAAGTAATGATGAAGCATTAAGAATAATTTCTTTGAAGTAGCCGATGATGGCGCTTGCACTGTGTCTGATGCCATGTTTGAAAAGTCAAAATTGTCGGCCTTATTGAGGTCGTAGTGCTGACAAAACATGCAACCTTTAATGTTTGGATATAGTCTTTCACAAGTAAGTTGAAACTATGCTGTGCAAGTGTGCCATCGACGATTATCAGCCCGTTTTCCCTCGTTCAATTAGGAATTTCCTCTGAAACTAATTTTGTCCCGGTATCTGCAGGACAAAAGCTTCAGTACCAGTACCAGTTGGAGCAAGAGAGATCCGGTAGTATCAGCAGATACACGTACCGGTTGACATACCTGGCTAAAACTCATTCCGTATTTAATGGCTTTACACATATATCTGGAACTCTCTGTCTCTGAATTCTGTATGGCAACACACATATATATATATATATATATATATAGCATCCCAACATATATTCAGCTTATGCAGAGAAATACAAACATATATATGAAAAAAAAAACTTGTTTATATTCTGATAATACAAATCCGTTTCAAGGGTGCTGGATCCTAAAGCAAAAATATATTGATCTAAATTAAGCAGCAAACTCGGGAAATTTTTTTTTTTAACCAAGCATTTGGCCAGTCCAGGACCTTACAGGTACAATTACAAGAAAATTTACACACCAACGATTACAGGTTTTGAATTAAGATGTGGTAGAGAACAAACTTTTGAACTTTGATGGATACAAGTTTTGACCATTTGCTTTCATCTTGTCAATGAAACTGCCAAAATTTGGGAGGTTTGCCGAATTGTAAGAAATTAGTCAATCTCAAGAGTTAACTAAAATATTCTCAAAAATAAAGAAAATTTCAATAACTTCCAATGTTGTCTCAAGGCTCAGACATTGTTGTGGCAATTATACCACTGACACATGAAAGAAAAAAACCTCCACAATTAAGATGCTGAGACCATAGTGTGTAAACAGTGAATACATGTGCAGTGTAACCCGGCTAACTGAAATTACCTTTTACCATTGAAAAGTACTCTATTATCAGAATTCAACAGGAATTTAATCATATTCCTGTGTAGTGATAAGCTGAACATGTATAAGGCATGGCGCACTGCCCAACAAGAAATAATAGATTAAATGCTTGTAATGGTTATACGGAGGCAAGAAAGGTCTGTGTGGGGAATTCAGTGCTTCCAGCAATCACAGGACTAACTCTACAAGCTATATGCAATTCAGTCAAATTTGGGAGTACAGTGCTCAGTGGTAAAGGCTTTAAACCAAAAGCCTTCACAGATCGATCCCACCAGGGGCGACTATGATATGTTCTTGGGCAAGGCATTTAATCCCGATTGTTCATGTGGGGGCACGGTGGCGCTATGTGCTAATGCAGGGTTTCCGCTAGGGGAAAATTTGTGGGTCCGGTAGTTTAAAGAAAGTGAAACTCAGACGCCAGAGGCATCTGCCACACGTGCCGCAGGCTCTTGCGAAAAAGGGTGGGGGGGGGGGGGGGGTCATTTTTAGGTGCTCTCTGGGGGGCATTCTGGTCGCTAAAATGCTGAATAATTGAAGTGGAAAATATGCCAGTGATTTCGGACCTAACACGACAATTTGAGTCCGAAACTTTATAGGCTGATGTTTAGGATTTGAACTTTAGTTTCCCCCTCTCGCCTGGGGGTTATAAAGTATCAGGTTGTCGCCAGTAATAGTAGGCATAGTATACAACATAATTATGCCTATATTACGTGGAAACAAAGGATTCCGAGTGTCGTTACGATACAGTATTGTATTTGACATTTTAACCACCAACTTTTCTGACTGATTCTAGTATGATCGGCGGGTGAATGGGTCTGGTCGACGGACCCGCAGCCGGTCTAGCGGAAACCCTGGCTAATGCTTACTGCATGTCGATGATGCACTTTCCTTCAACCAATGCCAACCCTGCATGTGTGGAGTTGTTGGTACGGTGAGAAGTCTGACAGTTGCTCACCGCTGCTTGGTGGTTGTCTCTGGGTACTCTTGACTTCCTCCACCCTATGTTCCACTCGTAAAACTGTGCAACTTGATGTGACCCTAGTTATCAAAAGTGTCATTAACCCTTTACGTAACGAATCGCCCGCATCCGCCCGCGAAATATGCAAATTCAGCAGTTGAAAAAATATTTTTCAAAAAATTTCAACAAAACCATATCATGTGACCCCTCGTTGGAACGAGCTCGTCAAGCTCGTTCCAACGAGGGGTCACATATGGTTTTGTTGAAATTTTTTGTAAATTTTTAAAAAATGGTATTTAAAATAATAAATTTTGATATCGTCTACGTTGGGTTAAAGGGTTAAAACTTCAATAATAAGGGGAAAAAAAGGTCAAATTTGTTCTTAAAGTATAGATGTTTTTTTGGAAGTTATAGTCAATGGTTAGTGATTTGGACATTATATTCAAT
Source organism: Pictodentalium vernedei (assembly GCA_031216915.1). Classification (NCBI taxonomy): domain Eukaryota; kingdom Metazoa; phylum Mollusca; class Scaphopoda; order Dentaliida; family Dentaliidae; genus Pictodentalium; species Pictodentalium vernedei. The sequence goes on from CM062291.1 coordinate 464,708,728, forward strand.
TAAAAGGGCCCCAATTACTGGGTTCCAGATATCCAATTATGTGGTCACCCAAGTACTTAAGTAATGTTATCCGTAATGCTAATGACTTTCGCGAAAAATGTTATGGGGTTCATTTCCATTCATAATGGCAAGCCAATTTCTTCAATGAAAGTTTTTTTTCCATTTCATGAGCTACACAATAAAAAACACATGAAGTCAAAGCTAACCTTTTATATGATCCACAAATGAACTCACAATATGCTTCTGGCAAATGTATTTCAGAGAACCACTGGCAGTAGCAAACAATTGTCAGATTCCCCAATGTACAAACTCTGAACAAGCAGGATTAGTCTTGTTTGAAGGCAATTACATTGACATGCAGTACGCCTTAGTACACAATGCCCCTCCCCCTCCCACCCCCCACACATCAGCAGTCAGTCAGTATTAAGGGTCTTGCCAAAGGACACAATGCAGTTTCCGCTGGTCAGGAATGAACAAGAGACCTTTTGGTTTAAGTTCCAATGCTCCTACCACTAAGTAACAGTGCTCACCTGGTAAATATTACTGCCCAGAATGTTACGGTCTTGCTCAGAGTTCTTACTGGCAAAGATGGATAAAATTCAAGGCCCATTCTCAACATTTATTAAGGCCCTACAACAGCCAAATTCCGAGGATTTCAAAAGTTCTGCCTTCCCTTGTCTTGACTAGGATCCTCTCGTCATTACCACCTCCTCCTACTTCCCTTCTAAGGGCTTGGGAGTAGGGGTATCAACCAGAGGGTCGTAGTCGAGACTCAAGACTACACCACTACAATCTCTGGCATATAATATACAGCTGCGCCATGAACGCATGATATGCCCGTTATTAATTACAAGAGGGAAGCACACAATATGAGTATACATGTGTACTTGTCAGGGTTTTTTTATATTCTTGTACAATAATCATAACCAACAACATACTGTGTTCGTTAATTTGGAAATAAATTATTTGAATTTCATGCAGATATCTTATGTCTATAGAGATATCAAGAAAAAATTGTCAGACGTGGAAAATTGCCTATATTTTGACAAATCAAGTGCCATAACTCTGGAATGACAAATCGGACAGCGACACAAATCGAAAGGGAGCTTCCTTCCATCAACATATACTTTCCACAAAAAAATCACAAAAATTGCTCGAAGCGTTTTCGAGTTATTGTACGTGTGGATGGAGGGACAGCGGTATACCATAATAAGACCATTTTTTCAAAACGGGCGTATAAAAATATATAATATAATATACAGTACAGTCGCTGTGGACTGGCCACTTTCAATGCGTGGGCAATATTTCCACGGACATCATAATATTAGATTCCAAACACTAACTACAGGAATAATCATCAAAAATTTAATTAAAGAATACAAAGCGACAATTCATTAATTAAAATTTTGCTAATGATGATTTTTACTACCTGGTAAACAGATGCGTGGATATAACTGCCCACGTGAGGATTACGACCAATCCACGGCGACTGTATTGTACAGTTTCATGCTTAATCCTATTTTTCATTTTGTGAAAATTCAATGCCACTGGTCTATTTTCCTTAATTTCAAGGCCATGAATGGCCCAGTCAAATTCAAGTCTGTTACCAGGGTTCATACAGGCAAGGCAACATCACATTCAAGGACTTTTCAAGGACATAAGACTGCTTTTCAAGGATCTACATTTCACTCTGTGAACACAAAGAATGTGTCTTAAATGCACATGTCTGTAAGGTTGGGCCCTTAACCCTTAAGGCCTCAGATTAATTTTAAAGTTGTTACTGTCATATATGCTTATAAGGTTGTTCATGCAGATGGTTGATGATTTGGCAGTGGTTCTACATCATTGTTGGCTGCCTGTACAGGCAGCCAACAATGATGTGGAACCACTGCCAGGATAAATTCAGCCCACACATGGAATTAAGAAGATAAATCTTGGGAGCACCTGCTTCAAAGCATATACAAGTGGCAGTTTGGGGTTATGTGGGGACTTAAGGGTTAACTCCACAGACAATTCAAGGGCTTTTCAAGACTGAAGGTCAATTTTCAAGTTCTTTTCAAGGCCAAAAATGGATTCAAGGACTTTTTAATACAAAAGGGAAATTCAAGGACTTTCATGGCTCTGTATGAACCCTGTGTTACTTGAATTCAAGGTCCCACAAAAACAGTCATTACTACAATGATTCGAATGGTATCAAATAATAATAAAAACAATTCAACAAGGCCACATAGAATTTTTAACCTCCCAACATTTTTCAAAGACATATCCATTGGATCTTCTTTGACTTCTTTGTTAAATCAAGCAGCAAATTTTATGAATATTACATAAAAACATTCATAAACAAGAGTTATTGCTGAAGGCAATTTATACCCCCACTGCAGTGCTGGAATGATGAAGCATAAAGGAAATATTCCCGGATGGACTCACACATGGACGCATGTAATCCAGTATATCCCCCCCCCCCACCACATTTTCTTCGAAAGTGGGGGTATAATTAAATCTCTATGCATAGCAATACAGTTAACTGCCCCATTTGAATTTTCAAAGATACATCCCAATATGTTATCCATCAAATTTAGTAATTTATCACATGGCTACCCGATACTGGCAAAGGTAGAAATACCGAGATTCGGCAAAGGTAGAAATACCGAGATTCTGTCTGGTGTCTACCGGGGCCACATATGGGACCCTTTCCAAAAGGCATTTGGACATGATTTTTTCCCAATTCAAATCCAAATTTTCCTAATCTCGGCTCCCAATCAAACAAAAATTTAATTCACAATTGGGGTCTTGAACTGTACAGCCCTCAAAAATCAATAATTACCAAGCTAATGAAGCGTAAAAAGCACCCGAATTCAAAGGCAAACAGTAAGTTCTTCTTACCTGTAAACACCTAATTCTTATTACTTTTTAATGCAACAAAACAGTTGCCACAAACATGCAGTTTATAGATACACTTGCAAGTTGCATTATAAGAACCTTTTCAGTTTTCAATTTAAATCTTGGCTAGAAAGAATACAAAGCGACAATTACTGAAATATTAATATGTTTGTTCAATTCGGTGGAATTAAAACTTATAGTGATGTCAAACCATGTTAAACAACCCATTTCACACTTTTAAAACACTCTGAAACATAATTGGTCCGTCCCTCGCTTCACCCCCCACACCCCCTTTTATCCACAAAAAGTTCAGCTTCGTGCCATTCCCACAACCCTTCCAAGAAACTTGACTGAATCTCAAAAAACACTTGAGAGCAACCAATTATTACAGGGAGTATTCTACCTAAAGCATGTATCTTTCACTGACAGCCCTGTTTTAATATAAATGTGCATGAAACAGGAAATAAATCATTGTAAAAATATTTTTTGAAATACAACTTGCATTCATGTCATAAACATTAAAAAAAAATGTATAAAAGAATAAAAATACTCAAGAAACTAGCATTAAATCAATTCTTCAATGACAATTTTCAATAATAAATATTGATCAGTTGCATATGTTTAGTGCATGTTAAAAAATTTTTTCAAGCCAAAGCAAAGCTCTTCAGAAACATTTTTCAAAACCCGAAGACAACATATTTTTGACTAGAGAAATCAGTTCAATAAACATACATTACATTATTGCATTCAAACTGGTGTTTAAATGCAATGAAAATAAAAGGAAATCAACACCAAAATAGACTTGGGTGTGAACATATGGCGAGACCTCTTGCTACTTGTCATCAGCATCTGAGAGAAGAGACATGTTATATTTAATAAGGTTACCTGTAGCAATTGACTTTACTGCTGCATGGGTTGTGGTTGTGAACTTGATCCTCCAGCTGCCGCCTGCTGTGCTTGTTGCAATATCATATTTGCGTATGCGTGATTTCCCTGAGCCCTGTAATATTCTGCCCACGCTTGACTGTAATCAGGTTGTCCTGTCTGTGGATTAACTACAAACAAATTTTGAAACGTTTATGAAAAGCCTCAACAATTTTTTATTTTGCTCAATTCTGATATTTAGAACTTGTGGATCAGTTGAGATTCTCAATAGCAGTGCTTTAATTTTGAAGTGTGCTACGATGAATGCACACCATAGCAGAGGCAGATTTCAGAACTGCAGAGAAATTAACAGGTAGAATGCTGAAAGCCTATATTTGGGCTTTATTCTTGTGTAGGTACCAAACCTGGAAATAAGAATCATCTGCAGTGTGAGGTCCAGACAGTGAATTTGGTTATGCTACCCTGCAGAGCAGGGTAACTGTAACATCACTACATTTTAGAGCTGTAGATTAACCGAAACCTAACCGAGGTTTTTAGTTTTTTTAAAAAAAACGAAACCGTCGATATCCCGTAATCTAAGGTTTTTCATTTTTTATTAAAAACTGTCTTGCTGCAGAAATTCACAGAATGTAGCCATCCCAGAATAGTGAGAGTACCCAGACACTGCCAATGACAGTGTCTGGGTACTCTCACTACTCTGGGAATGCTACATTCTGTGAATTTCCGATATTTCAGTTGCGTAGTGTTTGCAGCTTTCCTAAAGTTGCATGTAGGTGTCAGACCTCGAAAAATGGCCAAGCACAATAAAAGTTCTGTATATTTAGGTAATTATTATATTGGCCTTCCTGATTCTTCATGTATTATAGCTTATTTTGGGCATTCATTGAGTTTCACTCAATTTCACTGCCATTCAGTTATGACTCCGGACATAAGAATGAGTTTTACTGAATTTAATTTGGCCTCATGAACAAACCGAAAACCAAACCGAGGTTTTATTCCACCTGAAAAATCAAAACCGAAATCGAACAAGAAATTTAAAAACCTACAGCTCTAGAATGCACACCACAGCAGAGGCAGATTTCAGAACTGCAGAGAAATTAACAGGTAGAATGCTGAAAGCCAAAATTTGGGCTTTATTCTTGTGTTGGTACCAAACCTGGAAATAAGACTCATCTGCAGTGTGAGGTCCACAGACAGTGAATTTGGTTATGCTACCCTGTAGAGCAGGGTAACTGTAACATCACTACCTTTACCCTCTGTGAACATCAATCTGAATCAAGGTCTCGGGCCTAAACAGAAAGGGGTTCCCACAGGATAAATTGGATCACTGTATGGGATAGCAACAGCAAATTCTCCCTCTGGGGACCTCATTCTGGAAATGACAGATTGCTTATTTCCAGGCTTGATAGGTTCTGTAAATTAAAGTGTTCATATTCAGTGTAAGGGTTCCCACGGATAACAGAGAATCAAATTTCAGCACTTTTTAGGCACTTTTCAAGGACTGAACAAAATTTTCAAGGATTATTGTAATTTTCACATGGACTTAAAACACTGAACATGAATTTAAGACCGAAGGACATATTTATTGGTGTTTAAGGTCCATATTTTTGCACAATGGTTAATCATGACTACAACATGAGTATCAATTCAAGACCAGGGGTGAGCGTTAATAAGCCATGTTGCCCATTTTAGAGAGGGTTTGCACCTCCCAAGCATCGGTGACTGGGTCCTATTTTACCAGTAAAACAGAGCCTGTTTACCGCAGTTAACAGGCACTGCTTCACTTCCAGGGGTTCCCACGGGGAAACGAAGGACATGATTCCTGGAAAACCCAACTAGCTCGATATGTATCATCTCTTGAATGCAAAAAGAGACGGTCTGCAAAGCTAAAGCATTGCAGGTAGTGTCTTGTTGGACTCAAGGGACAATATAGAGATCAATGAGATGTGTGGTTCCTGACTGATTTTGTGACATCGCATGTATGTGGGGAGGGTATCATGAATCTAGAGATGGGCAATATACCGAAAAACCGAACCGATACCGATATCATGGGGACACCGAAAAACCGAACCAACCTAATCTTTGATTACCGAAACCAACGGTATTTTCAATTTTCCCTGTGCATTCACTATTTATAAGGCCTTGATGAGGACTGATAGCAGTTGAAGTGTTCATTTTCATGAAAGAAGTGACTGATTTTATTTTTCAGTTTTGTTAAGCCTTAAGGACCAGGGCAGTTGTACTAAATTATCAATAGTCTACGACCTGTACATGTCCAGTCGCTTAGCAGTGATTTCTAGCCAAGTCTTGACTGCCTGTTAAGGCAGCCAAGACTTGGCTAGAAATCACTGACCAGATAATTTTACTACTGTCATCAGGCCCACGTAAAGATGACATCTTCAGGACACACATTCTATGATTACAGACGCCTTAAGTGGAGCTTGAAAAGTTAAGGCGTATTTAGAACAAGTCACCAAATTACTGTAGATATGATCTGTGTTGACAAAAGAATGACAATGTTGAGCCCATCAACAATGGCATGTGTAGAACTGTGATAGAATGATACAAGAACAACTTATTCTGTATTTTTTCTGACATGGATTCCACTTTGGTACTATCAGTGAATCTGAAGTCACATACCGAACCGATAACGCGGTATGCCCACACAAAAATACCGAAACCGATACCGAACTCAAAATTCCAATACCGCCCACCTCTACATGAATTTTCTTTGAGGTTACAGTTAAGCTGAATTTAAGTATTTTTCAAAGGTTAAGGGGTTGCAGAAAATCAAGTACACTTCAATGACAAAGAAACATTATCAAGTACCTTTCAAGGGAGGGAACAAAGGCCTTTAGATTACCCCAATTTCACACCATTTACAGGTGTGCCAAAATTAGAGAAGGTGAGAAGACATCAGGAAAAATATTCATTCTCTGTGCCTCTTCTACATTTGAGAATAACTTTCATCACAATATGACCATAGAAACACTAAGAAAGGCATGGCAATAACACATAACAGGATAAGACTTATTTCTGGTTTTCATGTGCCCAAATTACGACAAAAAGGTGCACCCAAAATAAATGAACTTAAAGGCTTGACCAGTTGATGGAACCCTTCAAAAAATCCCACCTAAAAGTAGCGTACCTATTTCGAGTACAGAGTGATGCTGCCAGACCAACCACTGCACTAACTCCTGTATGACCTACTTCCACACTCAGCAGGGTATAACCTCACCAAGATCATAATTACCAAGAGGTGTAAAAAATTATTTTAAGAATCTTGTAAAGTAATCATAGTGGTAGGATTAGCTTTTTGTCAAGGTGAGAGAAAATTCTGGTCTGGTTCCTAGTTTGCAGGCCTGAAAATAAGCAGTGTGACATTTGCAGAATGAGGTCCCCAGTCTGCTTATTTTCTGGCTTGCTAGTTTGTAACTAGACTTGATCCAAAACCCATAGACACTTTGCTATGGTCGTCTGTGCCCTCAAAATTGACCTTGAAATTAGTCATACCTTGTGATGTGAAAGCACTTGTGATATGAACAAGATTGCATCAGATTTCTATTAAACATTTCAGATGACATCAAACATCAAAATACATACATTCCTTTCCACATAGAAAATGGAGCAAGCATGATATTTTGCTCCTTTGATTTGCGTTAAGGGAAAAAACTTCCACCTGAAATCGCTTAGGATTCCTGAAGACAAGGACTGAAAAATGCAAGGCTGTTCAGGGCAATTTCTGACATTTTTCACCACTTTTTACGGCTATACGACTGCTAGATCAGACTGGTCATTTTGAGGTGCGCGTTCGACCCGGGCCCAGTCGACAGTCAGAGTTCAAAATTCCGATGAAGGTGCTTTAAATGTCCACCTAATCCAGATTTCTGTGGCCCATTAATTCAGTCGTAGGCATCTCAAATGGCAATTTTCGCAGATTGAAGGAGGTAATGAAGTGCAATTTGTGAAGTTTGTAGTGAGTTGACACAGTCACCCCGAAACAGTAACTTTCCAAATGCGAGAGGTCTGCCAATTACAAAGTCGTAATTAGTTATTACACTGTACATCGGACTGACAACTCTGTCATCATGCATCCAAATATTCAAGCCTGCATCTATACATTACGTGATAATGTACATCATAATTACACAAACCACGTACCTTAAAATGATATTAGTTGTCTACCCAGCAAATAAAATGGCCCCCACAAACCATAAATGACCCTCCTGGGGGCATTTTTGGCGAACCCAAAATGGCCCTCCTGAGGTGATCTGAGGCCGACCATAATGGCCCTCCTGCAATTTTCAACATGACAAGCCTACTAAATACAAGGATTTAAGGTCCCCCACCTTTACAAACACTTTACCATCATACTGTACATCTGAAAAAAATAGGCTGCGATTAATTGTGCATTCTGCTCGAGATGGTATATTGTGATAAATCAAGGCTTTTCAAGGGCACAGACCCCCCCCCCCCCCCCCCCCCCCCCCAATCATTTTCCAGGATTTCAAGGCCTTAAATGACCCCAAGTTTAAATACCAGGTCATTTCTCAAATTCAAGACATCGTGTGAACTCTGTTGCTTAAACTCAACTTTTGCATTAGCTGATCACAACAGCCGGTGGTCACAATTCACCAACTTTCCACTAGGTAGGTATTTACTAGAGGGAACAAATCTATCAATACAAATTTATTGGTGATCAATGTCACTTCCGGCAGATCGTGTGTAGTTGAGTGTTGCAAATTGTTTATACCTCTGTTGCCTATTTGAGAGGACAACCACCCCATGCACAAGTTACAGGGAACCAGTCTTACAGAAAAACTGAACTTGTTTACCAGTAAACAAGCATTACTCTACTTCCTGGGGAACCCACAGGGTATTTGGACATTTGTTTAAGGTCACTTTTGGGATCTTTGGCTTCATGACTGCAAAACAAGAATAATATCAGGTTTCCCAATCGTTTTTACCAGTGCAACCCATTTCAGCAGATCAACACCCCAGGCAGTCGTCACATCCTATTTTTCAGGTAATAGACAATTTTTTACCACAGTAAATAAGCAAATCTCAAATCCCCCTGGTTCCTGTTGGGTTCAACTGCAGAATGCTAATGTTGATGTTGATTACCATCAATATCTTTCAACCTCAAGAAAAGAAACTATCAATTCAAAGAACTGACTTCAAATACTTTCAATGATGTTTTTGAGAAGAAATTCAGGTGGAAGAAAAAATCAAAGCTCTTCAAGTTTGATACCCACATTAGAAAATTTCTGCAACACAAGTCCTGGCCCGAATTTATACTGAGGACTGTGGCAGTCCCCTGAACAGCTGCAGTCTCTTTTTCGTTTTTCTCAGTCCAGATACACCCAAAAGTAACATCAATACCAGAGGCTCAAGTGAGCCTAAAATGCTCACCTAGGCTCAAGTTGTCAAAAGAGACGAGGGTGTCAGTAAGTGATCAACAGCAAGAGAAATTTTTTGATTTGCTATGACACAACCAAAGGCCATTTTTTTTGCCATTCATTTCTACTTTTCATAGGAAAGCTTTCTAGCAAGCTCTGTTCTGTGAATTTTTGTTTCCAACTACTGCGGTTCTCTCTACCACCGACCCCTCCCCCCCCCCCCAAAAAAATTAAAAATTTTTGTTCATGGCATCAATATAATCTTTGGAACCCGCATTGCAGTCTAGAGAAGGTTAAATTAAAGATGTGCACACACAAATCAGATAAATGTTTCCCGCAAAGAAAGGGTTCATTAAACATGAAATAACATATGTGCACAGCAGTGAGAGTTCATCATGAAATAAAATCTTTTCAAAAACACACCGAAGTCATGAGAGGGTAAAATAAAAGATATTCATAGAGGAATCAGATCAATTTTTTTCCAAGGAACCAGAAAACAAGAGGCCCCACGGGGCCTGAAGCGCTCATCTTGTACAGAACACAATTTAAACAGAGTCCAAGAATGAGTCTACATTAAGCAAGCCATCTCCATAGGCTACACTGTCAATCCTTGAGTCCCTCCGGAGTGACAAAAATAATCTGGGCATCATGCCTTTTCTTCAGTTCATCATAAGTAAAATGTAGAGCTCCCCTATGAAGCCCCTTCATAATCTTAGTACCTCTAGAGGGTACTGAATACAAAATTTTTAATTCTTCAGCAAAATGGCCAATTCCGGCTCCCATAGAGAGCCCAAATATTAACCCAGGCTCTTGATTTGAACACAGTTAAATCTGACTTCCCTAGAGATGTTGTGTACAGAATATGAAAGCATTCTGACTGTTGGATCTGAAGAAGAGAAATTTCAAAGAAATTTCTTCGAATTGCACTAAGTTCAAATTTGGGCTACCATAGCGAGCCCAAATATTAACCTATGGATCCGATTTGAACAAACTTGAATCTGACCCCCCTAGAGATGTTGTATACCAAATGTGAAAGCATTCTGACAAGTGAATCTGAAGAAGATTTTTGAAGAAATTCCCTCATATTGTACTAAGTTAAATTTCATGTTCCCATATTGAGTCCAAATATTAACCTAGGCACTCGAATTGAACAACCTGGAATCTGACCCCCCCTAGAGATGTTGTATACCAAATATAAAAGCATTCCGACTGGTGGATCTGAAGAAGATTTTTAAAGAAATTTCCTCATATTGCACTAAGTAAAAATTTGGGCTACCATAGTCAGCCCAAATATATACCTAGGGATCTGATTTGAACAAACTTGAATCTGACCCCCATAGAGATGTTGCATACCAAATATCAAAGCATTCTGACTGATGGATCTGAAGAAGATTTTTTTAAATTACCCTCCATATTGAACAAAGATAAAATTTGGGTTTCCGTAGGAAGCCCAAATATTAACCTAGGGACTTGGTTTGAACAATCTAGAATCTGACCCTCATAACAATGATGTATACCAAATATTAAAAGATTCTGACTGGTGGTTCTGAAGAAGATTTTTAAAGAATATTCCCCATATTACCCTATGTTAAAACTTCGGCTCTTGTAGAGAGCCCAAATATGAACCAATAAGCTTTATTTCAACAAACTTTTATCTGACCCCCCTATGAATGCTGTATACCAAATATCAAAAGATTCTGATGATTGGTTCTGGAGAAAAGATTTTTTAAAATTTTTGCATATATGCTGACTCAGCATTTTTTGGATGCCCATTACAGAACACCCTAACATAACTCATGGCAGTTTTTTTTTATCATTCAATTCTACTGGTCATAAGGATACTTCATACCAAATAAAAGCTCTCTGTTCCGTGGGGTTTGGGAAATATGGGCGTTTGAAAATATTTCTATTTTTAGCTCCCAGGGTTCCCATGGGGATGCAGGAATTCTTTTTTTTGCATGGGTCAAGTACTTATGACCCAATACTACCACAACCAAATTTGGTTCATACCGGATCATCGGTTCAGAAAATGGAAAATTTGGGCGGGGCCAAAAATCTTACCCCTCCAATTACAAAGCCAAATATTACTTCACGAACTTCGTTTGAACAAACTTGATTCTACACCTCATATGGAAGCTCCATAGCGAACATCAAGTCATTGTACACACTGGTTCTTAAGATTTTTAAAATATTTTGGAGCATTTTCCCCCACTCCCTCCCTATGGGGCTGGGCATGCTGAGTTGAACAAAAATGAAATGCCCCTTTGGGACCATCACTCACACAAACTTTCACTTGAATTGGCCCAGTGGCTTTGGAAGAGAAGACCAAAACATGGTGTTGACGGACGACGGACGGAGAGCGATGAGATTAGCTCAGCTTGACTTTGTCAAGATGAGCTAAAAACACAGCATTGAAAGGGTTTGTTTGTTCATGGCATCAATAAAATCTTGGAAACCCACATTGTAGTCTTGAGAGGTTTAAATTAAAGACATGCATATAGTAATCAGATGTTTCCAGCATTGAAAGGGTTCTTTCAACATGAAATAAAATCTTTGCAAAACAAACTGAAATCCAAAAAAATTTTCTGATTAAAATAAGATTCGAATGTTTTCTAGTAGGAATTTTGTTGATTTAAGAACAATGTCAATCAAGGTGAATGAAAATTTTCCTCCAGGATAAACTACTGCAAAAAAATGCTGACTCTACATTTTTTTCACCCTCTACCAGGCACCCTGATTGAACCGGTGGCAATTTTTTTTAAGCAATCCCTTCTTCTGGTCCTAAGGATAATTCATACCAAATAACAGTTCTCTGTTCCTTGTGGTTTGAGATATATGGCTTTTGAATTTTTTTCTGTTTTTAGCCCCTGGGGTTGACACAGGGCTGTGAATTTTTTTTTTGTGGGCGGGGGGCGGGGGGGGGGGGGGGGGAGGGGAGGGGGGCATCAATCAATCACTTAGGACCCACTTATACTACATGTCAAATTTGGTTAAAATTAGCCCACCGGTTCTTAAAATAGAAATTTTGAGCAGAGTCCAAAATGGATATGGAGCCCATATATTGACCTTCCAACTTCCCTTGAACACACTTTAATCTTCTACATAAACCCGAGCCCGAATATGGCAGCTGCTTCATTTGAACAAAATAGAAAGGGAATACTCCATAGATGGTCTGTGCAATATATGTTTGAATTTGGCCTAGTGGTTGAGAAGAAGATGTCAAGTTTGCAAAAAGTTAATGGACGATGGATAAAAGTGATGGTAATAGCTCCCACTGACTTGCAGTCAGGTGAGCTAATAAAAAGACAATGACAGGGTTGTCCCAAGTCACTGTCCAATTACATATTGCTTTCGGGGTGTAACAAATGACATGCCACAACATTAAATAATTATCTCATGTAATCAACAGAAAACTTGACGTTTGTTATTCAGGCCCTATTTTGTTTGATCCCAGTTTTCAATGTTGACTTTTTCATGGCAAGGTCGGAAAATCTGAAAGGTGAGCGGAGTAAAGTGTGTTGGAAGAGATATCAGCAATTTATGTAAAGTAACCGCTGACAACTGGCAATGGCCTCTATACTGAGAAAATACAAAAACAAATACACAGCTCACCACAGAATGTACAAAGCAAAATTTTTGTTTCAAACCTTAAAATTTCTCAAATATCCCCATGGACTGGTCTAAACTTTTTTTCCCCAGCATTACAGTGGAATCATCTTGACAGAAGAGCCACTTTGCCAGTGAAAATTATTTAATTAACCTCTTACCTAACAAAACGCCGGGATTGAGCTATGTAATTTACAAATTAAGCAATTGAAAAAGTATTTTTCAAAACATCAACAAAACCATATCATGTAACCTCTTATTGGAACAAGCTCACTCCAATGAGGGGTCATATATGGTCTTGTTAAAATTTTTTATAATGAAAGTGTCAATGACACTGTAGCTCAACTTGTCAAGACAAAGACATGTACATGTATAGTATGTGACACAGCAATGACAAACATCTAGGTAATGACCTGATAACAAAGGTACATATAAAGTATTGTAACGGTCTGTACATAAATACTGAGCGTTGCCTGTAACAAATGTATAGGTAAAGTATTGTAAAGGTGGGTGACAGTCTGATGCTAAACTATAAAGTCCCAGAGTGGGTCTGACTGAACCCCAAAATATTTGTTCTCATAGCACAGTGATAACAAAGGCACCCCAAAACACACTCATTCCTGTCCCAAGGTGAAAACAAAGGTACCCAAGAAGTTTCGTGAAGATCAGTTCACAAATATGAGCTGTGTAGAAGTTGTGACAAAAAACTGATTGGACCTGATTTTGGTACAAAATGGCCACTGGCAGCCATCTTGAATTTTGGACCGCACCCAGAAACACTCGTTCTCGTCCCAAGGTGATAACAAAGGTACCCAAGAAGTTTTGTGAAGATCGGTTCATAAATACAGCCTCTAGCCCGAGCCGTATTGACATGTGCACTTACAGAGTATAAGTAGCACTGAATAAATCAAAGTTCATCTAATTTGCATAATTTCTGCACGAGAAAAAAACCCGTACTATATGTGATGTATTCCATGTTACTAAACATTCATACAAAAATTTATTCAAATCAGAACTTTCATACAGAAGTTCTGTACAAAAGACTGATTGCACTAATTTTGGTACAAAATGGCTGCTGGTGGCCATCTTGAAATTCGGACCATACCCAAAAACACTCGTTCTCATCCCACGGTAATAACAAAGGTACCCATGAAGTTTCGTGAAGATCGGTTCATAAATACGGCATCTAGCCTGAGCCATATAGAAGTTGTGTACAAAAAACTGATTAGACCTAATTTCGATACAAAATGGCCACTGGCAGCCATCTTGAATTTTGGACCGCACCCAGAAACACTCGTTCTCGTCCCAAGGTGATAACAAAGGTACCCAAGACGTTTCGTGAAGATCGGTTCATAAATACAGACTCTAGCCCGAGCCGTATTGACATGTGTACTTACTGTGTGTAAGCAGCACTGAAAAAATCAAAGTTCATCTAATTTGCATAATTTCTGCACGAGAAAAAAACCCGTATTATATGTGATGTATCCCATGGTACTAAACATTCACACAAAAAATTATTCAAATCAGCGCTTTCATATGGAAGTTCTGTGCAAAAATCTGATTGCACCAAATTTCGTACAAAATGGCTGCCATCGGCCATCTTGAATTTCGGACCGGACCCCAAAACACTCGTTCTCGTCCCACGGTGATAACAAAGGTACCCAAGAAGTTTCGTAAAGATCGGTTCATAAATACGGCCTCTAGCCCGAGCCGTATTGGCATTTGCACTTACAGTGCTGAAAGTAACACCAAAAAACATCAAAGTTAGTCTAATTTGCATAATTTACGCAAGAGAAAAAAAAACGTATTATACGTGATGTATCCCATGGTACTAAACATTCATACAAAAAATTATTCAAATCAGAGCTTTCATATTGAAGTTCTGTACAAAAAACTGATTTCTGCATCGTCGGTACAAAATGGCAGCTGGCAGCCATCTTGAATTTCGGACCGCACCCAAAAACTCGTTCTCGTCCCACAGTCATAACAAAGGTACCCAAGAAGTTTCGTAAAGATCGGTTCATAAATACGGCCTCTAGCCCGAGCCATAGCAGCTTGGCACTTACAGCTCTGAAAGTAACACTAAATAAATCAAAGTCAGTCTAATTTGCACAATTTACGCACGAGAAAAAAACCCGTATTACATGTGATGTATCCCATGGTACAAAACATTTATACAAAACTTTATTCAAATCAGAACTTTCATACAGAAGTTCTGTACAAAAAACTGATTTTTGCATCATCGGTACAAAATGGCCGCTGGCAGCCATCTTGAATTTCGGACCACACCTAAAAACACTCGTTCCCGTCCCAGGGTCATAACAAAGGTACACAAGAAGTTTCAAAAAGATCGGTTCATAAATACGACCTCTAGCCCGAGCCATAGCCAATTGTTGACGTACGCACAGACGGATAGACGGACGACGGGCCATGACAATAGCTCAAATTTGACTTCGTCAAAGTTGAGCTAAAAATTAAAAAAAAACCTAAAAGACGAGGCCCCAAGGGGCCTTAATCGATCACCTCAAAGTGGTTCAAAGAAGATCACATTCAGTCAGTCATGGTTCATCAACACTACAGAGGAATGAAGTCATGAAATTAATCAACTCTAGTGTCCATGTCAGATGATTATCATATGTCTTCCTGACTGCTTCCAATTCTATCAGCTGTGGACCAGCACTGCCACACTTCCAAGAGTTATGTTACTGCAGTTTGAAATGCAAATTTTTTTTTTTATAAAAAACCCCACTTAGGAATGGATTTGAACAAACTTGGACACCAATCTGCCCTGACTATCCCCCTTCCCTCCTCCCAAAGAGAGCAAAAATTTCCAGGCCCTGAATCTGATCTTCCCAGAGATCTTATATACCAAATATGAAGAGATTCAGATTGGTGGTTCTGGAGAATGCCCAAAAGGGGACGTTCTCATCTAGGCATTATACAGAGGCATCCTATCAAGTTACAATGAAATCCCTTCATAAATACGACCTGTAGACTGTGCTAATGGTTTTGGGGTTTCGGGCTCGGGCAGCCATACCGGTTGACCGATCGCTACCAAAAGGGGACGTTCTCATCTAGACATGACCCCAAACCTGCATATGAAATTTCTCGACGATCAGACAAGAACTGCTGTGTGTAGCCCATGCTAAAGGAAAATGTGAAGAGACTCACAGACCAAGACTTCCGCAGTGATGGCAATAGCTTATCTTGCCTATGTCAAGTTAAGCTAATGAAAGCATGCAGACTTGTGGAGCTGAAAAAAAAAAGATTATCTCAAGAAATTTCCTCATATTGCAAAGAGGTAAAATTCGGGTTCACATAGCGAGACCAAATATTAACCCCGGGACTTGATTTTAACAAACTTGAAACTGACCTGACCCTCCCCCCCCCCCCCCCCCCCCCCCCCCCCCCCCCCCACAAAAAAAAAAAAAATATCAATAGATTCTAATTGATGGTTCTGGAGATTTTTAAAAGAAATTCCTTCATATTGCACTAAATTAAATTTTGGGCTCCAATAGAGATCAATTATTAACCGTTCAAGGGCAAAATATGAACAAACGTGAATCTGACCCACCTGGAGATATTATACACCAAATATGCAAGGATTCTGAGTGGTGGATCTGAAGATGATTTTTAAAGCAATTTTCTCATATTGTGTGAAGATAAAATTTGGAAGCCCAAATATTAACTGAGAGACTTGTTGTGAACAAACCTGAATCTGATCCTCGTAATAATGATGTTTACCAAATATTAAAACATTCTGACCAGCGGTTCTGAAGAATATTTCTAAAGCTTAATTCGCATATTGCCGGAGTTAAGATTTGTGCTCGTGTATTGAGCCCAAATACGAACCGATGGGCT
The DNA here is from genome assembly GCA_031216915.1 of Pictodentalium vernedei. Lineage (NCBI taxonomy): Eukaryota > Metazoa > Mollusca > Scaphopoda > Dentaliida > Dentaliidae > Pictodentalium > Pictodentalium vernedei. Next base: position 464,725,359 of record CM062291.1, read on the forward strand.
TAAATTGAACACACTTGTAGCTGACCTCCCTATGGATGCTGTATGCCAAATATCAGAAGAAATTTTTTTTAATATTTCCAAATATGGTGACTGCATCTTTTCAATCCACCCCCCCCCCCCCCTCCCTCTGCAGTACACACTAACAAAACCGCTGGCAAATTTTTTTCACTATTCGATTCTACTGGTCCTAAGGATGCTTCAAACCAAACAACAGTCCTCTGTTCAGTGTGGTTTGAGAAATATGGGAGTTTGAAAATATTTTTCATTTTTAATTCCTGGGGTTCCCATGGGGAACATTGGAAATTTTTTTTAGTATGAGTAATACCAGATACCAAATTCGTTCAAATCAGACCATCGGTTCAGAAAATAGACATTTTGGGCAGGGCCCAAAATCTTGCCCCTCTCATTATGAAGGCAAATATTGTTTTACGAACTTCGTTTGAACAAACTTGATTCAACACCTCACAAGGAAGCTTCATACCAAATACCAAGTCATTGTACCCACTGGTTCGTAAGATTTTTCTAGAATTTTGGGGCGTGGCAACTTTATTTGAACAAACTTGAAATGACACAAGCATCAAGCATATCAAATTTGGCCCAGGGGTTTAGGAGGAAAAGTCAATAATGTAAAGTACACGATGGACAGACAGACGACGCACAAAAAATGATCACTTGACCTCACCCTGACTTTCAGTCAGGTGAGCTAAAAAAAAAAAAAAAAAAAAAAAAAAAAAAAAAAAAAGAAACGTCAAATACAATTTTGATATAACAGGTATCTGGACATTTCCCTAGATTGTAAAGATGAACCGAGAATTATTTTATTATATCCCATTGAACAGAGTTCATGTACCTCTGCCAATCAAGATAAAACAGATTAAATGGCCGTTTTGGATGTACCGAGGCTAAAATGTTCTATAAAAAGAAATTCTGGTTAAGGTCAGTAATCTTTTGACATATTAAAAAGTTTTTTTTATTGAATTAACTGGCAGAGTGCTAGAAGTCTATGTTTGGGCTTTATTCTGAAGTGCAGGTACTGTTAACCCTTTACCCAACATGAAAAGCAGACGACACTTGCAAAAAAAATTCGTGAATAACTAATTTTTTTCATTTTTTGTCTCAAAAACATAGGTTATGACCCCTCGTTGGAACGAGCTCGTCGAGCTCGTTCCAACGAGGGGTCATAACCTATGTTTTTGTGACAAAAAATGAAAACATAATGAAAATTAATTGCCGATTTTTGAGAATAGCGCTGGCCGGTTTTGGCCGTTACGTTGGGTAAAGGGTTAAAAGTAAAAGTCCTGTCACAATTCGAGCAGAAAATTCCCATTGGTTAATGTGCTCCTTACTGCAGAAGAATGAAGTAGTCTGAATTGAATTGCACAAAGGCGTTTGCGCTGTGCAAATACAAAATATGTATTATTTATTAAGGTTTAACGACACTTTAACAGCCAATATCATCTTGTGTCGGTGACAGTTTTATGGGTGGAGGAAGCCGAAATGCCTGGAGAGAACCATCGAGCAGCCAGCTCCCAATCATCGTTACTCCGCACTGGAGTACAGACAGGGTTAGGATTGGTTAGAAAGACATGCGCACCATCGACGTGCAGTACGCCTTAGTACACAGTGTCAACGTGCCCCCATGTAGACAATCGGGGTTAAGTGCCTCGTGATCTCCTGAGAACGGGTTGCCACAATGCCACCGCACCCCCAATATGTGTTATTGGCGAGGTTGGTGAAAGCACGAAATGAACTGAGGAAACAAAGAAAATCTTGAGATTACAGTATGTGGAGGGAGGATTACAAGTAAAGTGCTGTGGGATAGATTCTTTGGCACTCTCCAATAAATTGTAACAAAACAATTTTGAATTAATATTTTTCTTCCAATGCTGAGCCAACAAATTAATGAAAATGGTGTAACGCCATTATAGTGGCTTTCAGCACTTCAGTAAGAGCCCTTCTAGCACTCAACCAGTTAACAGGAGTTTACTCTTGAACCAATATGCAATTAACAGGTCTGAATCTGAAAGAGAATCCTGATGAGGAGGCGGTAGTATTCTCACCTGACTGTTGTGGCTGTGGTTGCTGTGCTGTAGGTTGCGGCTGAGGCTGTTGAGGTTGTTGTGGAGCTCCAGCTTGTGCAGCATACTGACCATATTGGGCGTAATACTGAGAATAATATGCAGCCCAGGCAGCAGCATTAGCATCTTGTGGTTGTTGTGGTTGCTGCTGCTGTGGTGGTTGTTTAGCTGAAGAATAAAAGTATTCTCTGATTATAGGACCCTGTGAATCACATTTTCGATTTGAATCGAATAATGCCCATTACTGAAATCGAATCCAACCTCAAATTGAATCAGTATCATCTTAAAGGTGACCAATGGGGGTTGGGGTGCTATAATCCCTGTTTGTTCAGAATGTGGTGGCTTGAATCCCGAATTATAAAATAATCCAACTGCACAATCAAGACATGCCTTTGTCGAGAATTGTAGAACACCAACAAGAATTATAGATCATCGACAATGCTTGGAAACCTTAAATTTGCATTTAACCATGGTAGCAACTATTGATATTAGAATTAGCATGGCTAGTGGCATGAGTGAAGGTGTTATTTATGTCAGTCTTATTTCAGCATTATTTATGTACGTTTTCCATCTGAACAATACACTCAGCAAGACGACGAAGATGACAGATACCAAGTTATATTATATCTCACGTGAATTCCTTGCATTCTGATTGGCTGAAAGATGATACCCTATTTCGTGTAGTTTGCATCCACAGAACTACCCAGGCACTACTTGTTTTCTATTTTTAGCACACTACTGTATCAGTTTTCTTTTCAGACTGGGCGAATAAAACTGATTAGGCTAAATTTAATGAAAGTGTCAATGACACTGTAGCTCAACTTGACAAACTTGAACTTGGTAAGTTATAAATGAAATGGCAAAATTGAAGATCATTGGTACCAATGTTATTTTTTTTGCCAGTGGCAACATTTTTTTTACAGAAACCCGAAGAAAATCGATAGCTCCCATCTAGAGGACTCCCCAAACTAACATGCCAGGCTTCAAAGCAATCCGATCATAAATGTGCCCTGTTGGGTGTACAAAAGGGAAATATTGTGGTCTTACTAAACCGAGTTCTAAAAACGTTGGCCGCGGCAACATTTTTTGACGGAAATTGAAGAAAATCGATAGCTCCCATCTAGAGGTCATCCCAAACAAGCATGCCAGGTTTCAAAGCAATCTGATCATAAATGTACCCTGTAGGGTGTGCCAAACGAAATTGTGGACGTACGTACTAATGTACGTACGTACGCCGACGGACGAGAAGTGATGGCAATAGCTCAGCTTGACTTTGTCAAGTTGAGCTAAAAATCGATTCACAGAGGCACAACATCCACAAAACGACCCGGAAAGAAATCTTTGTGGAAAAATGTATTGCTTTTCCATTGTTGAAGTCACATTTTCCGAGGCGTTCATTTTATTCCTTGAGAAGCTGATCCATATCTCGTTTTGAAGAGAATGACCCATACCTGGGTCCAACTTTCATGAGAACGCATCCGGACATGAAAAATCGTTTGTTTCGCTGCTCATATTATTTCGCTATTTAATTGTATGTTTTGGGCAGTAAACGAATAAATAATGGAATTCAATTGAATCTTCGGAGTTTGTATCCCATGCTGACCCATTCGGTACTGTATATGTGTGACAAATGTGTGGAAATTATCAAACTGCGTTGTCAAATTTCGAAACTTTTAGTTTTCATTCGCGAGTTGTGTGATTCTAGAACACACAGTTCCGTTTGGGGGAAATGTTTTGTTTACTCTTGCCGACCGATTCAAAATCGGTCTTCTGCTCATATCAATAATCCAAGTTAGCCGTGTTTTGGAAGAAGAAAATGTTTTTTAAAAACTACATGGTATTTTTTTCTATATAACGCTGGTTGGTAGGGCTGCTACCTTGGTAATAGATTAACAAATCTGACAGATGTTTTTCTTGATGGGTGTTCGATATAATATAAGGATTAGTACATGTCTTGTCATTGACTACGTCGATATAGTGCCCAGTGAGGTGGTGTAGTTCCCTCCGCTTCGCACTATTCCCTAAATACAATACTTATATTCCTGTGAAAGGGATTTGAGATGAAATGAATCTGGCAGCAGATTTTGAATAGAACATCAACTTAAAGAGTCAAAATTTAATCGAATCTAAAAGCCTCGAGAAGCCCTATCTGATTAGTCTGTTTCAACAGAGTGTCATATCATGTTGGACAGTTTTATGAGTAGAGGAAGCCAGAGTACCAAGACAGAACCACCAAGCAACTGTCAAGACTCTCCAACTTACAAACTCCGCACAAGCGTTAGCAGTGGATGAAGGCAAGTAAAACATTGACATGCAGTATGCCTTAGTACACAATGTCACAGGATAAAGTGTCTAGCACAAGACAATGTAGATACAACCAATGGTCAAGATAAAACAGTCAACCTTTCAGTTTAAAGTACAATGCTTTAACCACTGGGGTAAAGTCTGCTGATAACAAAACATAAAACACTCTAAATGGTTTCTGTAGACATTTCCAAGTTCTAGTCATTCTCGGTGGAATGAAAATTTCAGAAAATGTAAGATAAAACCTTTATGAAAATTCTAGAAGCTTAACAAACCCAGTAATCCAACCTCAGTGTGTTTACAACCAATGACAGCAACGATCAGTCATTTATTTATTTTTGGTGTTTAAGGTTATTTCCGTCATCGATGGCTGATGACCAAAACATATCAAGTCATGGTTAGCTATTGTTTTATTCACATGCTGCTTACTTTTGAGGACTTCCTCCTCAGGCCGTGATATTACCAGGTCCTATTTTACCAGCAAAACAGACCTTGTTTACCACACTAAACAAGCACTGCTCCACTTCTTGTGGTTCCCAGGATTGTGGCCTTAGTAGTAAATGAAATTAACTATACAATAGAGTTGGGAAGTTATGGGATTTACACTGCAGTAGCAGTTTCGTTTTTTTTAAAAACTTGGTTGCGGTTTTGGTAGTCCATGAGCATATAGAAACTATCTGTACACACCTAGGCCCATCAGATCGACCCTATAATTACATCTTCCACTAACAACTAACAAGGCATCCAGTGCCAAAACGATTATTCGGTTAACTGAGAACAGAACAGTTATGGGCATATTACGGTTAGAATTTTACTAACTGGTTAAACAAAGTAATGACGTCACAAACATGGGGCAAACTTTCCTGCGGATTTTGGCTGGCAGGTAACTGAACATCAAACTGTCCTTAATATTACTTTTTATGTGTTATCCCACATCAAACAATAAACTGTCCTTAATATTACTTTTTGTTATGTTTTATCTTTTATCCTGCAGCTGTTTCTATAACATGTAGCTTTGATGATTGATCCCAAAGTGACGATATTGTTAATTTCAATTGTGAAGGTGAAGGGTCGAAAGTTAAAACTGTTGGCTGCCTTTCTCCAGGATTATTCCAGGTATTTTTCTTTTATCGTTCATCAATGCATACCCATTACCCAACTCCATGTCTCGCCATGCATCAGTGTATGGTTAACCAGTAAAAGAACAATTACGTCTGAACGGTTAACCGGTTACAAAATTTACTAACCTTTTCAGCACTAAAGGCATCTTCTGTTGATCATATCAGTTGAATAAATAAATGTAACATATCTTTGCCTGTATTGTTGAAAAATACCAGACCCCCAAAAATCCAAAACTGTTTTGGATAACCCGTACAGATCCTAAAAAATTATGCCGACCCTCAAATTTTTATCCAGTAAAAGTCTCTCATTGAGGTCACTGAAACCCTAAATTTCCATCAGACTTCAACTGTGAATATGAAACTGATTTTACGTGTAGAAATAAATATATCGGACAGTACAAATGAAGAGCAAGTGGTAGGTTATATATAGTCCATTAAAGGAAACCGCATTTGATAAACTGAACATTTTACAATGCTTCAGCTTTGATGTTGACAGGTCATGAATATTAATGAAAACCATGTTGAGTTCCGTATATTGATACTGAAAGCCTCAGATCTTGGCTTACAGTTAAAACTATAAGTCCTGTCACGAACAGTGCGCTTATCTAGGCTTAATCGCGCGTTGGAATTGCCATATCGAATGGCATCCAAAGCACAGCAGGTTCTCCTGGTTACTCATAGCAAACACATCCAATGTTTCTGCCAAAGGACCTCCGGGTTATCCGGAGGTCCATTGGCTGAAACATTGCCTGTGCACAGGCCATATGTACAGAATATGACAGCTTTAATTGGGTCATAACGCGCATATCAACATGCTATTTGTGCGCATTTCATGACAGGACTTCTAGTTTTATCTGTACTGTCTTGAAAATGTCATTGGTGCAAGTACAGTGTACACTAGTTTTATTTTTTAATTCCATTCGAACGTATAGAGAAATAATTTGACGGTGGCCAGCTGAGTCGTCAATATATAATAAAGTATTATGTGGTTATTCTGGCAATTCGATACTATGCGCAGTGTCTTAAAATGAGCTGGAATTTTAAAACCGAATTTGTGATTGTGTTTATTTTTTTTTTTTTTTGGATTGCAGTTGTGATTTTCGGTTGTCTCTCACTACCGAACCCAACCTGTGGTTGCAGTTAACCTCCCGGCTCAAACAATAAACAAAGATAGAATTACTGCATTATATCAAACGCAAAACAAGAAAGGAATTCGTCATGTGACACACTGTTAAAGGATTTGAAACAGCCCTTCCCAACAATGGCCATTCAATGAGAAAGAAAATGAAAACAACGCCAAGTTGTCAAGTTATGTGAACGATCTCTTCTCGCAGTGCTTTCCGGACATTTCTGCACAAGATAATGCCAGTTAGTTATTTCTCGAGTTTATCCCGATTCGATTCGAGATTCGATTTGATGTTGACATCAGTCCCGATTCGATTCGAGATTCGATTCGAACATAAATTTCCAAATGGTTTTCGGCAGCCACCATGGTTGACCGATCGCAACAAAAAGGGGACATTCACATCTAGACATGACCTCAAACCTGCATATGGGGTGTAGCCTGTGCTAAATGAAAATGTGATAATACTCACAGATAGACTGACAGACTCCCGCACGCGTGATGGCAATAGCTTAACTTTGACTTTGTCAAGTTAAGCTAAAAATCACACCCCTGAAACTGGAAATCCACAGGATGTATTCAGAGAATATGACAAGACTGTATAATTATCTCCATACTGGTTAAATCACTTAAGAAATTGCACACAACCACCCCCCCCCCCCCCTCCCCCCAACGGCTGTTATGCTCTCTAATTCAAGATACTTTTCAAGAACAAAGGACATTGGTTACCAATGCAAATTTGTTTAAATATTTAAGGACATGGGTTAATAAATTAAATATTTACAATCTGCAGCTGGATCTGCCTGTGGTTGTGCACCTGGATATTGACTATAGTTTCCTCCCCAGCCAGGTTGATTACCACCATAAGGATTCTGTTGCATAGGAGCTTGAGGACTGAAAAAAAAAAAGCAAGCCAACATTTTACTATATTTATAACAATCTATTCAAGAATTTCACAACATTTATCCGTTACATATTGGACATAAATCATGATAATTTAGTGTAAGGTACAGTTAAAACTAGAAGTCCTGTCACGAACTGCGCGCTTATCTTGGCATAATTGCGCGTAGGAATTTCGCACAATTGCCATATCGAATGCATCCCTAGCATGGTGGGTTCTCCTGGTTACTCACAGCTCATAGCAAACACATGCAATGTTTCTGCCAATGGACCTCCGGAATACCCTGAGGTCCATTGGCTGAAACATTGCTTGTGCACAGGGCATATGGACAGATATGATAGCCTTACTATGGTCATAACGCATAGATTAACATGCAAATCGACGTGCTATTTGTGCGCATTTCATGACAGGACTTCTAGTTTTAACTGTAAATCCACTGATCTCTATACATCTGGATTGCTGAGACGTCAACAACTGAAAGTGTAAAGAACTTTTCTTGATAGTTTTCAATTTTTCCTTGCTGACCCACACTCCACCACCATCACCACCATTGAACTAACAAGTAACTCACAACCGGCTAGTGATATCACTTCGATAGTTTTTAATTTTTCCCTGCTGACCCACACTCCACCACCACTGAACTAACAAGTAACTCACAACTGGCTAGTGATATCACTTGATAGTTTTTAATTTTTCCCTGCTGACCCACACTCCACCACCATTGAACTAACAAGTAACTCAAAACTGGCTAGTGATATCACTTGATAGTTTTCAATTTTTCCCTGCTGACCCACACTCCACCACCATCACCACCATTGAACTAACAAGTAACTCACAACTGGCTAGTGATATCACTTGATAGTTTTCAATTTTTCCCTGCTGACCCACAATCCACCACCATTGAACTAACAAGTAACACCCAACTGGCTAGTGATATCACTTGATAGTTTTTAATTTTTCCCTGCTGACCCACACTCCACCACCATTGAACTAACAAGTAACTCAAAACTGGCTAGTGATATCACTTGATAGTTTTCAATTTTTCCCTGCTGACCCACATTCCACCACCATTGAACTAACAAGTAACTCACAACTTTTCACACAAAACAAAAATATGATGCTCATTATTTTTTTTTTCTTTGCATTATGCATGCAGACTTGCATATTCACTTTACAACAACCTTCCTACATTTTCCTGAAAAATCTCACTTTTAGCAAGTATGGCGCAGTTTGAGGTGTACAATAGGTTAATTACACAGAGGGTTAATGACAATGACACTTTCAACAACCAGGTCTTAATTTCAACTTTGATAACTTTTCACTGCTACAGAGCAGATTCCTCAACATGCCGTCTCCCAAATTAACTCTTAAGGCTCAAGGGATGGACAATTTTGTTGAATTCACACTGGACAACAGTCTGTACACAGAGTGGCTCAGAGATTTCTAGTCAAGTCTTGATTATTTATTTATTGATGTTTAAGGTCACATATTTATGCACAATAGCTAATCATGACCGTGACAGTTTTACGGGTGGAGGAAGCTGGAGTACCCGGAGAGAACCACCGAGCAACGACGAGCAGCTGCCAGCTCCCCAACATCGTAACTCCGCACTGCAGCACAAGCAGGGTTAGATTGGTTGAAGACATGCGCACCATCGACGTGCAGTACGCCTTAGTACACGGCGTCATCGTGCCCCCACGCGGGCAATGGAGATGAAGTGTCTTGCCCAAGGACACAACGCGGTTGCCGCAGGTGGGATTCGAACCGAGGACCTCTCGGCTTGCAGCCTGCACCTCTACCAACTGAGCCACCGCGCTCCCAGTCAAGTCTTGACTGCTTAACAGGCAGCCAAGATTTGACAAGAAACCACTGCCTCTAATTTGTCAGCAGGACCTGCTCATGATGGCATGTTAAGGGTAGCTGTTTTGAGGTCATAAAAGTCAGAAATAGGCCTTTAAGACTTGAATCAAAGGTTATATTCTACAGTTAAAACTAGAAGTCCTGTCATGAAATGCGCACAAATAGCACGTTGATATGCGCGTTATGACCCAATTAAAGCTATCATATTCTGTGCATATGGCCTGTGCACACGCAATGTTTCAGCCAATGGACCTCCGGGTAACCCGGAGGTCCATTGGCAGAAACATTGCATGTGTTTGCTATGAGTAACCAGGAGAACCTGCCGTGCTTTGGATGCCATTCGATATGGCAATTTCGCGCAATTCCAACGCGCAATTAAGCCTAGATAAGCGCACTATTCGTGACAGGACTTCTAGTTTTAACTGTATGTACTACTGAGGCAGCAAAGACTTGCCTAAAAACAATTGCGAAAAGCACAGGATGTTGACGATAAAAGTTCTGAAAAAATGTAGAAAAATCTCCAGGCCTTTAAAGGTTCACACAAAATTATTCTTGTCATCTAGAAACTAAATCAGCAGACACCAAATTTGTGTCAGGCAAGTCCATTTGATGTTGATCATGTATATATTTTAATGAAAGTGTCAATGACACTGTAGCTCAACTTGACAAACTTGAAATGGTAACATCATGATTGATTGATTGATTTATTGGTGTTTAAGGTCACATACTTATGCACAATGGCTAATCGTGACCGTGACAGTTTTACGGGTGGAGGAAGCCGGAGTACCCGGAGAGAACCACCGAGCAACGACGAGCAGCTGTCAGCTCTCCAACATCGTAACTCTGAACTCTGCACCGCAGCACAGGCAGGGTTCGATTGGTTGAAGACAGGCGCACCATCGACGTGCAGTACGCCTCAGTACACAGCGTCATCGTGCCCCCATGTAGGCAATCGGGGTGAAGTGTCTTGCCCAAGGTCACAACGCGGTTGCCGCAGGTGGGATTCGAACCGAGGACCTCTCGGCTTGCAGCCTGCACCTCTACCAACTGAGCCACCGCGCCCCCGGTAACATCATGAGGTGCAGTTCGTAGAATTAAGTACTTAGATGCAACTATCTGATGAATAAACGAGTATTCCATTGTTCTGTACTTGCCTCGTATATTCTTGGTTAACTAGTATTCCCTTTATGGGGTCTGTCGGTGGTCGAGTGCGGTGTGTGGTTCAGTATAGTTTCGCAAGGCAGTTGGTACCGAAGGAAACACTCTCAGCGTGGGTTTGAACCCCCGCCATGCCAATATAAACAAAACCAGCGTCCTTTCTTAATTCTATGGCATTCGGGAAATTTTAAAAAGACAAGTGTCGCTGATTTCTTCTGAGGTGCAGTTCATAGAATTAAGTACTTAGATGCAACTATCCAAGGAATAATTGAAATGGTAAATTTGAAGATCATTGGTTCCAAAGTTATTTGGTGAAACTTCAACATAACAGCATTGTGTGTGCACAACATCAGAGCAACTAATGCGTGTTTAAATGTAAACTGTAAGGCTGGCAAAAGAATGTTGATTCACAAATGCATAAGTTCAGAGGTCATTGTAAATGGCAACTTTTCCCACAGAAATGAATCTATATGTGGAGGTTTCGCCTAATAAGCACGCCAAGTCCAAAAACAATCCTACGATAAATGTGCCCTGTAGGTCATGTCAAAAAAGAATGTAAATGCACAAATGCAATAGATTCAAAGATTGTTGCTAACAGCCACAGTTTTTGAAAACCAGGGGGCCTGAGGGCACTCACCTGACATGGTAGTCTAAATATCAAACCAGGGACTTGAATAAGCTGCATACGCCCCTCTCAAGAAAAGCATATACCAACTAGATGAAGCGATTGTTCCCACACAATACATAGGATTTTCCTTCTATTTTCAGTTCCTGCACTTTTACGTCCCAAAATTGAGATAAACGCATAAAAAACAGATTTTTTTTCCAAAAATATTTTCAGACTAAATTTTTTTTTTCTTCTCAAAATGCATAAAAAGCAAAAAACAAATTTTCTAAGTCCCACCCGGACCCCAAATAATATTCAGTGCAAAAAAAAATAATTTTTTTTTGTCTTACAATTGACCGAAATGCATAAACAAAAAAAAATCCGGATTTTGGTCCAAAATTTCCAAGTCTGCAACGGGACCCCACATTTTCAGCCTAAATATGAACCCAGGGACTTGGCTTGAACAAACTTGAATCTCACCTCCCTAAGATTCTTATTGGTAGATCTGAAAAAGATTTTTTAAAAATATTCCTCATACTGCACTAATTTAAACATTTGGGCTCCCATAGAGAGCCCAAATATGGACCCAGGGAATTGATTTAAAAAAACATGTGAAACAATCTTCCAAGGATGTTACATGTGAAATTTTAAAGCTTTTGGAGCAGTGGTTTGGGAGAAAAGTAGTCTTATATGTTTTTCCCATTACCCACAGTGTTAAAAAATGCTGACTCAGCACTTTTTCAAAGTCCCCAAAAAGTACCCCATGATAAAACCGACAGCAAATTGTTTTTGACCATTCCTTTCTGTTGGGCCTAAGGAAGCTTCACAACAAATAAGAATTCTCAGTGCCGTGTAGTTTTGGAGATATGGGCGTTTTAATTTTTTTCTATTTTTTGCTCCTGCAGTTCCCATGGGGCGACGGGAAAACATTATTTTGTTTGCATAAATTAAGTACTTATGACCCAATAAGCCCTCATATCAAATTTGGTCCAAACTTGCCTCTCGGTTTAGAAAATAGAAATCTTGGGAGGGGCAAATATTCTTGCCCCTCCCATTACGATGCCAAATATAGCCCCACAAACTTCTCTTGAACAAATCTTGAGTCTATACCTCAAAAGGAAGCTGCACACCAAATATCAATTGCAAGTCTCTGCTACAGCTGGTTCATGAGATGATTTTTTAAGATTTCAGCACACTTTTTGGGCGAGGCAACTTGATTTGGACAAAATCATATTGCGATGTCATAAACTATTATCTCAAATATCAATTAAATTGATTCAGCGGTTTGGGAGGAGAAGACGCAAACACCATGTTCACGGACGACGGACGGTGAGTGATCACTATAGCTCTCCTGAATGAAAGTCAGGTGAGCTAAAGGAATGAAAAGAAAATCGATAGCTCCTATCTCTGTCACTCTGAATAAGCATATGACGTTTCAAAACAACCCGATAATGAATGCGCCCTCTGAGGTATGCCAAAGGAAGACGTTAATGCAGAAACGCACTAAGTTTGATGGTTATTGGTGATGGCAATGTTTTTTTTGTTTTTTTTTTTTTTATGGAAATTCATAAATATACCCTGAAGAGAGTGCAAAAGGGATAAGTTGCTACAAAAATATACTAAGTCCAAAGGCTAGTGCCAACAACAATAATTTTTTATGGAAATGAAATCAACAGACATCTAGAGGCCACCCAGAACATGCATACCAAGTTCCAAGCGATCCTATCATAATTGTGCCCTGGGGGCATGCCAGAGGAATATATGGATGCCTGACAAAACTAAGTTCAAAGGTCATTGCCAGCGGCAACATTTTTTGACAGAAATGGAAGAAAATCGATCAGTCCCATCTAGAGGTCACCCCAAACAAGTAAACCAAGTTTCAAAGTGATCCAGTCAAAAATGTGCTCTGCAGAGTGAGCCAAATGGAACAAGAGCTGGACTTTTGTACGGTGCGTACCCCCACGTGGTGGACCGCCTAGTGTGGGCATACCTATGACCAACAAATATTATGAATATTCTCTGACAGACCGATGCACAGACAGACGGATGCAATCCAGTATACCCCCCCCCCCCCCCCCCATTTTCTTCGCAAGTTTTCAACAATTTCAAAAGGTATGGTAAATTGTTTGTTTGGAAGTTTTATGCAATGAGGCAGAAGCCTTTGTCATAGGCAAACCGCATGCCATATTTCACTGAAATCCGATAACCCATACCCGAGATACAGGCTGAGCAGACAAATGTCTATTTCCTACAATTTCTAAGTCAAAAAGGGGGATAACTCTAAAAAGGAGAATGGGAGAAATATCGCTTAATCTTTTTTTTTAAAGCCTATACCATAAGCAGTGTTCACGGCAAATTTCATTGCAATAGAACATTTGATACCCGAGATACAGGCTGAACAGACAAAATTTGGCTCGGACGGATACAATTTTCTAAGTGAACAAGTAATGAAAGTGTCAATGACACTGTAGCTCAACTTGTCAAGACATGTACATGTATAGTATGTGACACAGCAACGACAAACATCTAGGTAATGACCTGATAGCAAAGGTACATATAAAGTATTTTAATGGTCTGTACATAAATACTGACCGTAGCCTGTAACAAATGTATAGGTAAAGTATTGTAAAGGTGGGCGACAGTCAGATGCTAAACTAAAAAAGAAATCTTTGGAGTCCCCGAGTGGGTCTGACTGAACCCCAAAATATTTGTTCTCATAGCACAGTGATAACAAAAGCACCCCAAAACACACTCATTCCTGTCCCAAGGTGAAAACAAAGGTACCCAAGAAGTTTCGTGAAGATCAGTTCATAAATACGAGCTGTATAGAAGTTGGATTGGACCCAATTTCGGTACAAAATGGCCACTGGCAGCCATCTTGAATTTTGGACCGCACTCAGAAACACTCGTTCTCGTCCCAAGGTGATAACAAAGGTACCCAAGAAGTTTCGTGAAGATCGGTTCATAAATACAGCCTCTAGCCCGAGCCGTATTGACATGTACACTTACAGTGTATAAGTCGCACTAAATAAATCAAAATTCATCTAATATGCATAATTTCTGCACGAGAAAAAAACCCGTACTGTATGTGATGTATTCCATTTCACTAAACATTCATACAAAAATTTATTCAAATCAGAACTTTCATACAGAAGTTCTGTACAAAAGACTGATTGCACTAATTTTGGTATAAAATGGCTGCTGGTGGCCATGTTGAATTTCGGACCACACCCCAAAACACCCGTTCTCATCCCACAGTGATAACAAAGGTACCCAAGACGTTTCGTAAAGATCGGTTCATAAATATGACCTCTAGCCCGAGCCGTATAAAAGTTGTGTACAAAAAACTGATAAGACCTAATTTCCGTACAAAATTGCCACTGGCAGCCATCTTGAATTTCGGACCGCACTCAGAAACACTCGTTCTCGTCCCAAGGTGATAGAGGTACCCAAGAAGTTTTGTGAAGATCGGTTGATAAATACAGACTCTCGCCCGAGCCGTATTGACATGTGTCCTTACTGTGTGTAAGTAGCACTGAAAAAATCAAAGTTCATCTAATTTGCATAGTTTCTGCACTAGAAAAAAAAACTATTATGTGATGTATATCCCATGGTACTAAACATTCACACAAAAAATTATTCAAATCAGAGCTTTCATGTGGAAGTTCTGCGCAAAAATCTGATTGCCCCTAATTTTGAACAAAATGGCTGCCAGCGTCCATCTTGAATTTCGGACCGAACCCAAAAACACTTGTTCTCGTCCCACGGTGATACCAAAGGTATAACTTGGGAAATATTGTTAGTATTTTGCTCCACAATATATCAACAACCAAACCAACCCCACCCTCCTGCCTGACATATCAGGTTCAGTATATACACACTCAAACTGAGCTGGAGTTGAAAAAATATAAATATATATTATAAATATATATATTATGGATACAAGTAACAAAAATATAAAAGAAACTACAAAAACAAAGAATAAACTTACTTTGGTTGTCCCCACTGCCCATATTGATCGTATCCAGGGCCACCTTGTTGTGGACCAGGTCCCTGGGGTCCCTGTGGACCAGGTCCACCTTGAGGACCACCAGGTGGACCACCAGGACCAGGACCACCAGGCTGTTGCTGAAAATAGAGAAAAAGAATGCCAGGTTTAAAGAATAGTAAAAAAAAAAATAAAAATTGCAATGGTCAACACTGCTAAGTACGCCCACTGAACAATTCTAGTTGTAGCAATTTTTCTTCGGAGAGCAGTGAAAAATCCAACTCTGCCCGGTCATAACTCTGAACGAGTTAATCGGATGAGCCTCTGAAGCAGAGGTGCCATGTTCCAAAAGTGGTTATTATTCATGCCCTGTTTGGAGAGATAATCGGTTAAAACACGAGACCGAGAAACAAACAAACTAATAGCCTCCAGCACTAGCTGTATTGACATGTGCACTTACAGTGTATAAGTAGCACTGAATAAATCCAACGTTAATCTAATTCGCTGAATTTCTGCAAGAGAAAAAACCTGTATTATATATGGTGTAATCCATGTTACTAAACATTCAGATAAAAATTTATTCGAGCCAGAACTTTCATACAGAAGTTCTGTACAAAAAACTGATTGCACTAACTAAAGTACAAAATGGCTGCTGGTGGCCATCTTGAATTTCGGACCGCACCAAAAAACACTTGTTCTCGTCTCATAGTGGTAACAAAGGTATCCAAAAAGTTTTTAAAGATCGGTTCATAAATAAGGCCTCTAGCCCAAGCCGTGTTGACGGCGCGACCGACAGACAGACAGATGATGGGCCATGACAATACCTCAAATTTGGCTTCGCCAAAGTTGAGCTAAACAGTTTCTTGTACAGAATTACAGGAAGATAATTCACTCACCTCTCTATCACTTGGCATTCCTCCTCCACCACCACCTCCCCCACCGCCACCTCCTACTAAACCGGCTTTCTCACAAATCAGTTGTATTGCATGTTCTATTTGTGGTGGAGTACCACGGATTAGAAATAGTTTTTCATTTGGATTTGGTGGTGGATTCCTTTGCAATTCCACATGAGCACCAGATATTCTGTTTATTTCTCTTATTGCTTCACCACCTGTACATAAAATATGAAAAAAAGATTTATCAGTTTGAGACCAGTTGCAAATATATTGCTGAAGTTGTACACACACCACTGGAAGAATCTCAGACAAGGGCTGTCGCGACTATCATTTTTTGTAATCGACTAATCGTGACCAGTAATCGACGGTTAGTCAATTAATAGTCGCTTCCCATGATTTTTTAGCAAATCATTCTTCTGTTCGTAAAACTCTGAAAATGACAATGGCACCAGTGTGTTCAGACGAAGTGGGGTTGTGGAAACAACAAATCGGTCCCGACTGAAGCTACATGTAGTCCAATCTTCGACCCACAGTCCGTAATATAATTTTTGGGGTTGGTACGTCCTGTAGGACGTACCAACCCCAAAAATAATATTACTGACTGCTGGTCCAAGTTTGAACTAGATTGAAGCCGATGAATTAAAATGAATTTACCAAAGAACGTTCCTGCATATGTTTCCTTTCTGCAATAAGTTTCTCGAAATTTTGAACATTGAGATATATACATTCCCTCGTCAGTTGTTAAAATTGGATCTTAGTCTGAAGTTACGAACTTTGAGAAGTGATCTGACGTTCTGACTTTCGTCATAATTTTGTCACTTCCGCGCTTTGGGTTTTCCAATGGGTGCATTCGTGTGTACAAGACTGGAGAAATTCAGAAGAATCTATTCTTCTCGAGTAACTGTGAGTGTTCTTTCTTACAGTCAGTGACAGTCGTACAGTCTTCCGGATATGAATGTTAACTATGGTTAGATATTTAAAGTTATTCACCTTCATTGCTCATTCACTTCACAAAACGATGCAATTTAGCCCCGACGTGTAGTAGACGTGTACCACCTTGAAAATGAACGACGATCGACTAAAAATAAAAAACGTCGACTACTTCAATAGTCGACAGTTGACTAATCGAATAATCGCGACAGCCCTATCTCAGACTTTCAATGATTGTTCTTGAAAAATTTGTAACCACATTGCAGGATCTGTTTATTTATTGGTGTTTAAGGTCATATCTACAGATTGGCTAATCGTAACAGCAACATAGAAATAGAGCCTAGTCCAGCCAATCATTTATACCCACATTGCCCAATTTAGAAGGCTTCCATCACAACATTGGTGACTAGGTTCTATTTTACCAGCAAAACAGAATTAGTTTACCACAATAAACAAGCACTGCTTGCTTGTGATGAACCGATTATCAAAACTTGAAATCAACCGATTACCGATTATTTCTCTGCTGATTATGCAGATTCCAATGGTTGAAATAGGACAGAAGAAAATCTGTTGGTTCCTGTTATACAACAGAATTTCGTTGATAAATCATCAATTATGAAAGCTTAATACCACATAAGTAGAGTATGCATATTTAGTGCTGGGCAATATTAGCCAAAATAATATTTGCTTGTTGGTTGGGGTGTGGGGAAAAGATTGTTATTAACGATACAATCACATGATATTGTTCTCGTGAAGATTGTGTTTTATTCCAGTAAATAGTGTTAATATGGTTTTGTGTAAGAAAACAATACACTTGGCTGTATTAACCAGGAATATACTGAGTACACATACTTTGTGTCTTAAATGAATAATAATTTTGATGTTAATGTGTGTTGTGAAGTCATATGACGCATGGTTTACATGTATGGCAGAATGTATTATTCAATGTTCTTTTTTCAACTTGTTACTTCCCTTGAGGTGTTTCTCCAATGTTTCCATGAACTCGACAATCTACTGAAAATGGTGGCGATCTCTCGTACCGATTGCAGTTGGTAAATTCCGTAATATCTCTGCTCTGCAAATCCCTAAATTTTCTATGCACTACACACGTTTTTAATGGGGATACTTTATTGAAATGGCCAGATATCAAAGGGATTTTCAATAGTGTTAAATATAGAATAACCGGAAACGGACGGTTGTCAATCGGCTGATGCCCCATAACCGGCAGGTTACGACTTCCAATTATCGGTTCATCACTATTGCTTGCTTCACTTCCAAATATTCCCAAAGGGCACAGGATGTGTTTAAATATCTGTTCGTATTCATTGGTGCCCGTGTTATATTTAAGCAGTAAAACAGCTTGTTTTCCAAACTAAAAAACAAGAGGCCCCAGGGGGCCTGAGGGCACTCACCTGACATGGTAGTATAGATATCAAACCAGAGACTTGAATAGGCTTCATATGCCCCTCCTAAGAAAAGCATATACCAACTAGATGAAGCAATTGTGCCCACACAATACACAGGATTTTCCTTCTATTTTCAGTTCCTGCACTTTTACGTCCCAAAATTGAGATAAACGCATAGAAAACAAATTTTTTTCCCAAAAACATTTTCAGCCTAAATTTTTTTTTTCTTCTTAAAACGCATAAAAAACAAAAAAAAACTAATTTCTGGATTTTGGTCCAAAATTTTCCAAGTCCCACCCGGATCCCAAATTTTCAGTGTAAAAAAAAATTTTTTTTTTCGTCTTAAAATTGACCGAAACGCATAAAACAAAAAAAAAATTCCGGATTTTGGTCAAAAATTTTTTCTAAGTCCGGAACAGGGCCCCAAATTTTCAGCCTAATTATGAACCCAGGGACTTCTCTTGAACAAACTTGAATCTCACCCCCCTAAGGATGCTGCATACCGAACATCAAAAGATTCTTATTGGTAGATCTGAAGATGATTTTAAAAGATTATTCCTCATACTGCACTAATTTAAACATTTGGGCTCCATAGAGAGCCCAAATATGAACCCAGGGAATTGATTTCAATAAACATGTGAAACAATCTTCCAAAGATGTTATATGTGAAATTTCCAATAAGCCCTCATATCAAATTTGGTCCAAATCTGCCTCTCGGTTTGAAAAATAGAAATTTTGGGAGGGGCAAATGTTCTTGCCCCTCCCATTACGACGCTAAATATAGCCCCACAAACTTCTCTTGAACAAATCTGAGTCTACACCTCAAAAAGAAGCTGCACACTAAATACCAAGTCGCTGCTACTGCTGGTTCATGAGAAGATTTTTTAAAGATTTCAGCACACTTTTTGGGTGTGGCCCTCCTACCAATGGGCGAGGCAACTTGATTTGAACAAAATCAAATTGCGATGTCAAACTATTATCTCAAATATCAATTAATTTGGTTCAGCGGTTTGGGAGAAGACGCAAACACCATGTTCACGGACGACGGATGGTGAGGGATAACTTTTGCTCTCCTGACTGAAAGTAAAAAGTACTGCTTCACTTGCCATGGTTCTCATTGAGAATATTTTGACAAAGTTGTTGTCTTGTAATGATGATGCAAAATGATGTAGAAATGACTAAACTACTTAGGTCTTTTAAAATGAAGAAATAGTTGAAAGTATCTATGCTATTAAAAAGAGTTCTGAAAGTGCCAACTGACTAAGGGATGTGAATGGCATCCAACTAAACCCGAACTGAAATTGATCAAAATTCTTATCGTTCCTGTCACAAGGTGATAACAAAGGTACCCCAAGAAGTTTCGTGAAGATCGGTTCATAAATACAGACTCTAGCCCAAGCCGGATTGACATGTGCACTAACTGTGTATCAGAAGCACTGAATAAATCAAAGTTCATCTAATTTGCATAATTTCTGCACGAGAAAAAAACCCGTATTATATGTGATGTATTCCATGTTAAACATTCATACAAAAGTTTATTCAAATCAGAACTTTCATACAGAAGTTCTATACAAAAAAAAACTGATTGCACCTAATTTTGGTACAAAATGGCTGCTGGTGGCCCATCTTGAATCTGGACACACCCAAAACCACTCGTTCTCGTCCCACGGTGATAAAGGTACTCAAGAAGTTTTGTTAAGATCGGTTCATAAATGCGGCCTCTAGAAAAAAACCTGTATTGTATGTGATGTATCCCATGGTACTAAACATTCACACAAAAAATTATTCAAATCAGAGCTTTCACATGGAAGTTCTGCGCAAAAATCTGATTGCACCAAATTTTGTACAAAATAGCTGTCAGCGGCCATCTTGAATTTCAGACCGGACCCCAAAACACACGTTCTCCTCCCACGGTGATAACAAAGGTACCCGAGAAGTTTTGTAAAGATCGGTTCATAAATACGGCCTCTAGCTTTGCCAAAGTTGAGCTAATAAATCTTTTAACCTGTCAAGAAATTACCCTGACTCTCCTCAGTGTTCCTTTATTTATAGACCTATTTGGCCTCAGTACATCCAATACCGGCATTTAATCTATTATATCTTGTTTGACAGAGCTCATGGAGTTTATCTCTAGAATACAGGAAAGTGGCACAATCCCTGTTAATTGAATACTCCAGTTAACTGAATAATTTTCATTGGCAAAGTGGCTATTCAACTAACAAAGTTGTGTAGAGAAATTATATTCAATTAACAGGGTTATTCAGTTAAGAGATATCCAATTAAGTGTGTTCCACTGTAATATGAACATATAAACTCTTGGGCAATAACAAGGGAGCTCCTCCACAGAGATATACATAGTAATATAAACAAACAATTTTTCCTATTTTACTGTCATATGAGATCACAATCATATTAACAGTCTAATTGGGCCCATACAAAGTCCATCTGTTATTCAGGTTATTTTTTGTAAAAATTGCATATGGGGGGGTGGGGGGGGTTGGCTTTTTTATTTTTGTTATTTCTTTGCCATCAAAAGTTAAAGTTCTTGGTTTGTTTAACCCTTTACCTTACGTGACGGCCAAAACCGGCCAGCGCTATTCTCGAAAATCGCCATTTAATTTTCATCATTTTTTTGTCTCTAAAACATAAGTTATGACACCTCATTGGAACGAGCTCGTTCCAATGAGGGGTCATAACCTATGTTTGAGAAAAAATGAAAATAATAGTTATTCACGAAATTTTTTTGCAAGTGTCGTCTGCTTTTCATGTTAGGTAAAGGGTTAATGTTTTATTTCGTTCCTTAAGTGGAACTAGGCTTTGCAATGCAAGAGCAAAGCCTTGATGCACTCCAGGGGCAAATTTATCAATTTTATTAACTTTGGTAAAATATCAGATATGAACCATTTAAAAATTTTTTAAGTTAGCATTGGTTATAAAAGAGCATGCGGCAGCCAAAAGGACCATGCAGGAGGGTCTGAGAAACAGATTTTTAACTTTTTTAGGACTAGACAATATTTCCTTTTTTATCACAACCATATCAACCGTCTAATTATTCTCAATCTTTTCAGCCAACATTCCACTAGGCAGATCTGCTTCAGCAATCTTCAGCTTGCTGCGAGTTGAGCTGAATATTGTCAAAGAATCGCCTCGATTACCAGATATCACATTTTCCACGGGTTTTTAAGGAAGGCTTCAACACAGAAGGACTTTCAAGCAACTTCGTAAAATATTAAATTCATGGAGCCATGCGATACTTGCACAACAATTTTGAAATTTCTGATATACATGATAAAATTTCAGCTCACTGATCAATAAATCTGGACAAGTGGTCGATCAGCTTAAAGTATTGTGCTTCTTGGGCTTTGTATTTAGTATAGGCCATACTTCTCCCTTATGATTTTGTAGTAATCCACCCTTTCTGTACTTCAATTTACCTACCATTTACCCAATGCACACAATATCAAATTTTAATTTTCTTCCAATAATTAAAAATTTCACTAAAACAACATGTGACCCCTCAATGGAAGGTGCACTCCAAGGAGGGTTCACATGTGATTTTGCTGAAATTGTTTTTAAATTTTCAAATGCTCAATAAATCACATGGACAGATGTGGCCAATTCGTTAGGTAAAGGGTACAAACATTGCATCCATCAATAGAATAACATATCCAGCAGTTTACCTACCTTTTCCAATGACAAGACCACATTTATCTGCAGGAACAGCATACGTTGTTTCATCTTGAAAGTTTGGATCAAATCCACGACCACGTCCTCCACCTGGTGGACCACCAAATGGACCTCCTGGTGGACCACCGGGACCTCCTGGACCACCCCTGCCTCTTCCTCTTCCACCGCCTCGACCCATTGGAAAACCACGGCCCATTCCACCAGGACCTCCCTGTAATTCATACTGAAATTAGACAAAGTTCCTTGAGCCATCCAAGTACGAGAAGATGACTACTAGATATCAATCTTGGGTTCCAGAAAAAAAAAAATTCAATTTCCGATTTCATCAGACCTGGCATTTTCGGGAGAGCAATTTATTTGCACACCTTAAAAAAATTAAGGCGGGCAAAAACTAGCCCTCCTGGCCTTAGAAAATTATGATTACCATAACAGCCTATTCTTAAAACCCACCTTTTCAGATCTCTTGTTATGATAGTGGTCTCTGTAAGATGGCCACACTGCTCCACCCACACCTTTGGGCCTTCCCGAGGCTCAGAGGTGTGGGAGAGGCAGTGCAGCCATCTCACTTCAACTACCCTGTTAGCAGTACCAAATAAAATGTACAAACTCTACTAGGAACAATTCATTAATAGTAAAACTTCTTTTGCTACTTTTAGCTTTTGTAAGCTTGAGGAGAGCTAATCGCTCCTCTTCGTCATGCTAGAGGAGTGATTTTTAACACTCCTGCATTTTTAAGAATGCCAGGCCTGTTTCATTACAATAAACTAAAGCAAAATTCCACAGTCACCCTTGCTGAAAACTGCATAAATGGTACTTTCCTTGTAAGACTGTAAAGGTACTAGCATTTTAATAACTAATCATTCACTATAACTCAATTATTGCATATTATTTTCAGCATGTCAAAATACTGCCAGAACCAGGATGGGACAGAGTCTGACCCCCAAAAACTGGTACCAGGACAAATCAACAAATGGATGACATATCACAATCAGATGGGATAAATTCACATCTAAACTGCTTCAGTCCCCAAGATCGCAAGACAAACATGGCATCGTGCCAATTATTCTGCAGTGACAAAGTAAACAAAGCATGAAGAGCAGGACTTATATTTCGTCTAAATTTATGAGAATCCATTTGGATTCTCGTGAAAATGGTTGCGAGAATCCATACCTACTATGAGTGTCCCTGGATCCCATGATGCCACCATGGTTCAACCACTGTTGTATACTGATAACACATGTTAACCTTTTACCCAACACACCTTTTTAATTTTTAAAACTAAATTTGATAATTTTTAAACAATAAATAATAAATAAATGATAAAATAATTAAATGAACAATATTTACCAATAAAATCTTACAAATATGGCTGTCATTGGAACCGGCTCAATGAGCCGGTTCCAGTGACAGCCATATTTGTGCAATTTTATTGACAAAGTGTCAGGATATTTCAGGTCATGTTAGCCTTCTACTGGTTAATTTGTTGCCGCTGTGTTAGATAAAGGCTTAAATTGACTCAATTCTTTTCACGTGAATCCTAGCAGAGGTGCAGCGAGAATCTACATGGATTCTCGTTGGTTTTATTGCGCGAATCTTTGTGCGAATCGATTCTTGGATTCTCGTCAAAATGTAAGCCCTGAAGAGTAGGCTTTGATTGCTACGACGCCACTTCAGAACAATTTCTTTGAAGTAGCTGATGACGGCATTTTCAGTGTCTTTGATGAGACGTATAGAAAGTCAAAATGGTGGGCCTTACTGAGGTCATGGTGCTGACAGAACATGCACCTGTAGAGTGTTTTGATATGTTCTTCCACAAATGAGTTAAAAGTATGTTGTGTAGTGTGTCATACATGATTATCAGCCTGTTTACATCGATTCAATTAGGAATTTCACAAAAAATAATTTTTGTCCTGATACCGGTGGAACAAAAGCTTCAGTACCCGTACAGGTTGGGAGCATGAGAGAACTGACGGTACTGGTGCACATGCCGCATTATTACCACTTTAGCAGGCATTCCTAGAACCTTGACAGAGTTTAACTCAACAGGACATGTGAGGTGTCTGGCTGTTGATGGGTTAACATGTCCAATAACAGCCTGACGTGTCACAAATTTGATCGATCGATAATTCCTCTTCCCACAAATCTTCAGCGCTCCAAAAATGAATTCAATTTTTAGTGTAAACACATAAGAATTCTGTTAGTTTTCTTCTTTGTCATGAGTAAATTACACTGCAGGATTATAAATAGGCTGTTAAAGAATCTGATTACTTTCAAGGTATGGATGCACTAAACCTTGCAATCTGCCCAAATTTTTATCGTTATGTTTTTTCAATTTCGAAGCAATTAGGTCATGTGACTTGTTTGACAATAAAACCACATGGCAGACAATAAAACCACATGGCAGACAATAAATAAGAGGGGCACCACAAAGTGTGTGCCAATGTCCCGACCCGCCAACAATTTTTTTAAGTCGAAAGAGTGAAATTAAAAGTGACAACTCCGAGAAACTCGAGTTAGCCGCCAAGGGTGATACAGTAACCTTGATAATATATTACATTAAATTAACACAGCCACTGTTGGTATTATTTCTCAAATAATACAGATGGGATTATCTGTATTTGATGACATGTCAACTTTGGTTTCGATCAGGACAGATAAAATTTCAAGGTCACTGAGACCTTGACTTTTGGCACAGTAATCTAAAAACATGTAGGGTTCTTCCAGTCATCATGCTCAACCCACATGCCAAGTTGGGTTTCGATCAAGAATGCATACTTTCATTTTTATTTATTGGTGTTTAAGGTCACATACTTATGCACAATGGCTAATCGTGACAGTTTTACAGGTGGAGGAAGCCAGAGTACCCGGAGAGAACCACCGAGCATTGACGAACAACTGTCAGCTCCTCAACATTCTAACTCTGTTCAAGCTCCACTCAAGTAGGGTTACAGCAGTTGAAGGCATGTGCACCATCGACGTGCAGTATGCCTCAGTACACGGCGTCATCATAGACAACCCGGATAAAGTGCCTTGTCCAAGGACACAACGCGGGTCGTCCCGGACGTGGGCATAATTTTAAGAGCCGAAACAGCTCTATCAAATTTCAAGGTCATTGTGACAGTAACCTTCGGCATTATAGCCTAAATAAATAGGGTTCTCTCCTTTCATCATGCTCAACCCATAGGCCAAATTTAGTATCAATCAGGCAAGCAAAATTTCTAATTAGAGAAGCAAACTCTGGCAAAATGACCTCAAAATAAAAAGGCTTCTTCCTCTCATCATACCTAACCGACATGCCAAGTTGTTTCAGTTGGCCAAGCAGAACTATAATTACAGAGCGGAAACCAACACTGAGAAAACGATAATTTCAAGGTCGTGACCTTGACCTTTGGCGTAATGATCCCAAAATAAATAGGGTTCTTTCTCCCATCATGCCTGACCCACATGCCAAGTTTGGCTTCAGCTGGCCAAGTTAGAGAGCAGAAACCAACTCGTCTACAGATGGACGGGACAGCGCAAGTGCTATATTATCCTATATTATCCCCACCCCCCCCCCCCCCCCCTGAAATTCAAAGTTCGAGGGGGGGGGGGGGGATAAAAATGTGTGGAAGAAACTCACGCTAAACAGGTATCATTCCCAAGATGCTCTATCACAACACCAAATATCATTCAAATTGGAGTAGCTGTGGCTGAGATACAAGGAAAATGTTCGGTCATCTCCACTTTATACCCCTTTTAGTCGGGGGCATAACAAATGCCACTTCCGATTTCCAAAAAATCGCAAGTGAATTGGACAAGCTTCAGTTGAATTTGCTTGAACAAAGTTCTAGGCCAAATAGCACACACCGTTCAACAGTGCGGGGGTTGAAAAAATTTACCGATATATTGGTCAAATTCATCTTTTCACATGACCATCAGTCATTGCAGTGTATTAACAGTTCAACAGAAATGGTAAACAGCCTTTGAGCTAATTATCAGACCTCAACTTCATCTCAGGCCGTTTATAAGCTCTTGGGTTGTTTACCATTTCTTTTGAGCCATTAATACACTGAAATGCCTTCCAAAATCATGTTGTATTCTTTGCAGCCTCATTTCTCGAGCAACAAAGAAATCTGATTATTTAAGTTGTGAACCAATCAGCTTGCTACGATATTCAAAAACAGAGGAAATCCAGAGTTTTAATACTACACTAAACTGTCAACTGTTTAAAAGCAGGGTCAACATTTCAACTAATTCTTCAAAACAAACTTTTGTTTCCATTTCATCCCGAAATGAAAGTGTCCAGAGACAAAAATCCCTTAAAATTTTAGCAGCCAAAGGCTCTTGCTTAATGCCAAAGAAAGAACCTGAGAGAAGCCACAGGGATCTGTGTGTGTTTAACTCCTTGAAGACGAGCAGCCACTTTTTCATGTCCAGGAACATATGTCATGATTTCATTAAATGGGAAGGATGCTAAATGTGTGTGGTAGACCAATCAATATTTTCAAAGTGTTGCCCCATGGCTGCACGCAAATATTAATTGATCTACCCTAATGAATTTTGGACTCTTCCAGTTGCTGTCATTGAGCTGATATGGAAGATACCACCGGGTTTCAAAAGGGTTAAGACAAAAAATGACGTCTGCCTTCATTGAAAATCACTATCCCTGAACACTTTACAGACAAAACCTGTACCAAAAATCCCTGAATTCAGTCAAATCCCTGAAAACTTTCCTCCCTGGTTTCACCCAAAATTGGCCATTAATAATCATGCAGACATGAGTGCACATATAAAAATACACGATTCTTACAACACAAAAGGAGTTGGTTCATTTACATTATAGAGATGTAGGTTTTTAAATTTCTTGTTCGGTTTCGGTTTTGATTTTTCAGGTGGAATAAAATCTCGGTTCGGTTCGGTTTTCGGTTTGTTCATGAGGCCAAATAAAATTCAATAAAACTCATTCTTATGTCCGGAGTCATAACTGAATGGCAGTGAAATTGAGTGAAACTCAATGAATGCCCGAAATACGTTATAATACATGAAGAATCAGGAAGGCCAATATAATAATTACCAAAATATACAGAACTTTTATTGTGCTTGGCCATTTTTCGAGGTCTGACACCTACACGCAACTTGAGGAAAGCTGCAAACACAACTCAACTGGAATGTCGGAAATTCACAGAATGCAGCCTTGCCAGAAGTAGTGAGAGTACCCACACACTGCCATTGGCAGTGTCTGGGTACTCTCACTACTCTGGGATGGCTACATTCTGTGAATTTCTGCAGCAAGAGAGTATTTAATGAAAAACAAAAAACCTTAGATTACGGGATGTGAACGGTTTCGGTTTTAAAAAAAAAAATAAAAACCTTGGTTCGGTTTCAGTCATGTTAACTCTCCCGGAATGCCCGGGAAAATCCCGGAATTTCAGTGTAGTTCCCGGCCTCCCAAACGGGAATCAGTTTTGGACCAAAAATTCCAGAAAACAGTCAAATATTTCGTTCCCGTCGTAATCAAATGCATTTCAAACTCTGGTAAAAACTCATGGACACGAAGCAGTAAAATATGGATTTAAGTTAAATTTATTTAAGAAAAGGCTATTTTATGATATATATTTCAACTGTGTTCATGTTTATTTCTGGGGGTTTTCAGAGATTTGTGATAAATGTGCGAGTTTTCGAAGTGAATAGGTGACTTACTTTCAAAAAAATTAAAAACTCCACCTTCATTTAAATGCTGTTTTTGGAAATTAAAATATATGAAAAGGAATTAAATACATATTTATTGATTCCTTCATAGAATAGTTAATTCTCATCCCTTTTCCAAAATCAAAACGTAAACACCGACTATTCAGCACAGCTAAAAAGTAAGTTAAAGTCGCTTAGGATGCCGAAAAACTATGACAGCATATTTAAACACAATGGACTTTTTTTCTAACACCACATTTATTCTGTTGTGCTGACTACAGAACTGTTAGCTGTTGGCCATCTGTAACCAGAAAATATCAAATGGAATTAATCAAAAATGCTTCAATGATGAAAAGAAAAGTTTTGTGTAGGGTACAAGCGTCCCACATGCATGAAGTTTGATAAAGATACTTTCTGAGTACTAATGTTCTTGAAGTAACTGAACATCAGGACATCTTTTCCTGTTAACATTTCCAAACTTGGGAAATTATTAGCTAAGTAGACTTTGATAAGAGCAAACCACAGGTGGATGTGCTCTGTGGGACAGTGTGGGTGGGTGGTGGTGGGTAGGGGGGATTGGCCTCATGAAGAAGATCCCGGGGGGAGGGGGGGTCAAATCAACAGTTATTTTATGATGTTTTAACATAGCATAAATGCATCAGTATAGCTGACAACTAGTTCTGGATATAACCTGGTGTTAATAGAGGTCCGTGAGCTGAAAATTCATGAGTTTTTTCTTTTATTTTGCTCCTGCGTGAACTTTTCCCTGAAATCCATCCCATTTCCCTGAAAATCACTCTCAGGTTCCCTGAAAAATTATTCTGGAGGTTAACATGTCTGTTCGGTTTTGGTTAACCTACAGCTCTATTACATTACATGAAAATATTTAAAAATTATTGAAATACATTGATACATTCCTCATTGCACTTCAATGTCTGAGCAAACATTTGGCCCTGTGGTTTCAGAGAAAATTTTTCAAAATTCACCAATCAGAATCAAAAAATGCTTCTGGAAGCCATGTTTTCGATGCACGGTAACCAAAATGAGGAGCCTTTGTAGAAGACCTCCCATAGACTATCCAGGTTTGGTTCCCGTCGGCTCAGTAGTTCCAGAGATGATGATGAAAATGTGATTTCTCATAGGGTTTCTACAGTAACTGTAAGCCACAATTGTGGCCATGTTTGTGACCCAATCAACATTAAATGAGGATCGTTGGTAGAGGGGGTCCCAGTCATCATTTATGTGAAGTTTCAAAACATTTGGCCTGGCAGTTTCAGAGGAGAATGTTCCAACGGGAACAAAATGAGGATCATTTGTAGAGGACTTCCCATAGACCATTCATTCCTGCCAAGTTTGGTTCACACCGGCTCAGCGGTTACATAGATTAAAATGTGAAAAGTTTGAGACTCCACAATCATACGGACTCCACACAAGCAGGGTTAGTACTATTGGTTGAAAACAAGTTGACAATCGACCTGCAGAACACCTTAGTACAGAGCAACACCATGCCCCCACGTGGGCAACTGGGATTAAGTTAACCCTTGTGGAGACTGAACCATGGACCTTTCGGTACAATTTAAACCAGACTTGTACAATTTTAAAAATTAACGACAATCGATTAAAAATAAAAACCGTTGACTACAGCAACAGTTGACGGTTTGTGAACTAATCGAGAGAGCTCGAACTCCAGCCCACAAAGTATTTTCAATGTATTTTTCATAAAATCTAGTGTGAAGCAGCTATGACCAGATTTGATGAAAAATGTATAAATTTATCTTGAATCAATGGTGAAAAAAACAAGTCAACTTACCGGGGGAAATTTGATTTAAAATGTGCCCAAATTATACTTATTTCAGTGGCAACCTGTTCTGGGCAGGAATACGTGCCAGTAATATAGAAGTAGTTGATTAGTTATAACCCTGTTATTTATATTAGCAGATGATTTTTTCTAATATTGGGATGCTACGACAAAAATACTGCCCAGATAGCCAGTAATGCAAAACTAGGGAGCCCAAATTTCAACCTTTTGTCTTGGCTTTAAAAAAAAACAACCCTTGAATCTGATCAGTCCCCCCCCCCCCCCCTATCCCTTGGATGTCATAAATATCGATAGATTCAGAATGGTGGATCTGAAAAAAAGGAGATTTTTAAAGATTATTCATTGACCATATTACACAAAGTTAAAATTTGACCCAAATATGAATCCAGGGACTTGAATTGAACAAACTTGAATTTGAGCATGGCTAGGGTGTTGTAGACGAAATATTAAAACATTCTGAATGGTGGTTCTTAATATTTTAATAGTTATTCCTCTTTAGCACCATGTTAAAATTAGGGCTCCCAGACGGAGACCAAACATTATCCCAGAGACTATTTGAATAAACTTGGAATTGACCTCCCCAATGTTGCTGTGTACCAAATATCTCAATATTCTGACTGATGGTTCTGGCGAGATTTTGAAAATATTCCTGACATAGCACCAAGTTAAAATTTGGGCCCCATATAGGGAACACAAATATCGATGCAGGGACTTATTTGAACAAATTAAATCTGACCCCTCTAAGGATAGTGTATACTAAATATCAAAATAATTTTTTAAGATTATTCCTCATATTGGACAAAGTTAAAGTTCAGGCTCAAACAGGGAGCTCAAATATTAACCCAGGGGACTCTGAATGGGAGTTTTGTGAAAAGATATTTAAAAATTTGAATATTCCACAAAGGTAAAAATTGGGCCTCCAAACAGAGCCCAAATATTAACCCAGTCACTTATTTTTAAAGAAAATTAAATCTAGCCCCTCCAAGAAATTTTAAAACCAAATATTAATGAAAGTGTCAATGACACTGTAGCTCAACTTGACAAACTTGAACTTGGTAAGTTATAAATGAAATGGCAAAATTGAAGATCAGAGTAATCCATCAATTTTTAAATGTAAACTGTAAGACTGGCTAAAGGAAAAATGTTGATACTCAAATGCAGTGTGTTCCGAGGTTATTGTAAATGGCAACTTTTTTTACAGAAATGAATGCAAATCAATAGTTCTTATCGAAAGGTCTTGTCTAATGAGCACACCAAGTTAAACAAGAGCGCACGTATCGCTGAAGCAATACAATGTCCCCTACCGGACTAATGAGCATTAATAATTATAGAAATGTTATAACCTATATGTGATCAGCATGAATTCCGTTGAAGCATTTCCAAAAAAAAGTCCAGAAAACTGATATTTTGGTGCTTTTTCCCATATTTTCAAGAGCCATAACTCACACAAGAATAATGCAATCAGGATGAAACTCAAACTTGATCTGTAAGTCATCGTTCTATAGTAGTTTACCAAAAATGAAATCATTCCGTTGAAGCGTTTCAAAAAAAAAACTCTGGAAAACTAAAGTGTGACTGACAGACGGACAGACTGACAGAGTGCAAACCTATAGTCTCCTCCGTCGATGCCGGTAGGGGACTAACAAGCATACCAGGTTTCAAAGCAATCCAATCATAAATGTGCCCTGTAGGGTGTGCCAACGAGAAATATTGAGGTTTGACTAAACTAAGTTCTAAGAACGTTGGCCGCGGCAACATTTTCTAACGGAAATTGAAGAAAATCGATAGCTCCCATCTAGAGGTCACCTCAAACAAGCATGCCAGGTTTCAAAGCAATCCGATCATAAATGTGCCCTGTAGGGTGTGCCAAAGAGAAATATTGAGGTCTTCCGTCTAAACTATAAACTAAGTTCTAAGAACGTTGACCGCGGCAACAATTTTTGACGGAAATTCAAGAAAATCGATAGCTTCCATCTAGAGGTCTCCCCAAACAAGCACACCAGGTTTCAAAGCAATCTGATCATAAATGTGCTCTGTAGGGTGTGCCAAAGGGAACTAGAGGTACTGTGAGCAAACTCACAAAGTGATACCCCCCGTGCCTGAAATGTATAAGTTAGATTATCTCCCCTTGGAAATGCCAGAACAGAATTATATTACTTCATGCATATCTTCATATGGAGTTCTTCCACTGTATAAAGTTTCAGGAAAATTCTTCAAATGGTTTAGGAGGAGTTGCGCTTACAAGGATGGACAGACGGCGGACAGGGTGATTCCTATATACCCCCCCCCCCCCCCAAACTTTGTTTGCAGGGGGGGGGGGGGGGGGGGGTACAAATATTGAGGTCTGACTAAACTAAGTTGTAAGAACGTTGGCCGCAGCAACATTTTTTGACGGAAATTGAAGAAAATAGATAGCTCCCATCTAGAGGTCACCCCAAACAAGCATACCAAGTTTCAAAGTGATCTGATCATAAATGCTACCTGTCAGGTGTGCAAAAGGAAATTGTGGACGTATGTACGTATGCCAACGGACGAGAAGTGATGGCAATAGCTCAGCTTGACTTTGTCAAGTAGAGCTAAAAAGACTCCGACTGGTGGATCTGAAGAAGATTTTTAAAGATTATTTCCCATATTGCACCAAGTTAAACTTCAGGCTCCCATAGAAAGCCCTTATATTAACCGAAGGAGTTGATTTGAACAAACCTGAATCTGACCCTGTAAGGATGCTTCTATACCATTTATCAAAAGATTCTGACTGGTGGATCTGGTGTAGATTTTTAACGACTATTGCTCATATTGGACAAATTAAAATTCGAGCTCCAACAGGGGGCCCAAATATTAAACCAGGTACCTCAGTTTCAAAAACTTGAATCTGACTCCCGAAAGGTTGATGTATTCATGTAGCAAAAGAATCGTGGGTTTCGTGAGATTTTTGAAGAATATTCATCATATTGCACAAAGTTCTAATTTGGTCTCCAATAGGGAGCAAAAATATTGATGGAGGGACATCATGATCTGAAAAAACTTGAATCTGACCCAGTAAAGATGCCCAATACCAAATAACAAAAGATTCTGACGGGTGGATCTGAAGATATTTAAACATCTTCCCTCCCCAACCTCGTCTGACCATATTCCCAATGTGGTAAAGAAACTTTCGTCTTAAACATTTGTTTTTAAAATATTACTTACCCCAGCACTACCAAGCATATCATGTATCATATTTGCAGCTGCCTGAATTTTATCTGGTGGACCACTGATTGTACAAACTCTTTCTGATGTCTGACCATCATCTGTTGAGAAAATTCAAATTATCAATATCAATACTGAATTAAATGAAGCTCATGTGAAATACAACAAAAAAAACTTTTTAAAAATCAATTTTTGCGGAAGAAGGCACCTGCAATGATTAAATGCTTTCGTCGGGAACATTCAAGATTTAATTTACTGTATTACTTAATGAACTGAATGAACAATGAAAGTGTCAATGACACTGCAGCTTAACTTCTCTGTGTTGTGTTTGATGAAAAGGATTATGTTCAATGTTTATGAAAGGATTATGAAATAAGAATTGTGATAATTGGGAATGTTTATTTCTGTTCCCTGTATGCTATGTTTTTAATAAAAACAAGAGGCCTGTCACGCCTAGAGAGCTCTGCTGAGGGCCACTGATCGCATGGGCATGTTTCCTAATATTAATATTGTTACAAACTTTAGCCGAAAAATTTTCAGTTGTCACAAAAGTTAAAAAATTTATAGTAATTTATATATTTTTTATACTTACCAATGACCCAGACTTAGCTGGTGCTAACTCTAACAAAACCAGGGCCAAACACAAATTTTGCCCCCCAATCCCAAAAATTTGCATCCAAAACAAAAAGAAATCATGTCCTAAAGGACCTCCATACTACGCCTCTACTGCGCATGCGCAGTGACGCAAACGTCCCGAAATTGGCGCCAATCATCATTCTTACTGGCAGTGCCTGGTCAGCGCTATGTACTCAGCGGGGAGGCAAGAGTTCCCAACTCCAGGGAGGGCCATCCCCGTCTGGGTCATTGGTAAGTATAAAAAATATATAAATTACTATAAATTTTTTAACATTTTTATACTGTACCAATGA
This sequence comes from Pictodentalium vernedei, assembly GCA_031216915.1. Classification (NCBI taxonomy): domain Eukaryota; kingdom Metazoa; phylum Mollusca; class Scaphopoda; order Dentaliida; family Dentaliidae; genus Pictodentalium; species Pictodentalium vernedei. The sequence continues at coordinate 464,759,022 of CM062291.1, forward strand.
CCCAGACTTAGCTGAATAGTAAACAGGCTGGAGGGCCTAGGACATAGAGGAAAATCCAATAAGCTCAACTATATAGTAAAGAGGTAACCCCTTAAGGAGAAAAGGAGTATTAGGCTTTACATGTATCTTTCTTATTTAATATTAAATTAGAAAGATACACTACCCTTAATAATTGAGCACAATAACATTCATGTTCTCTATTAACATCCAGTATAACCCTTATACTAATTATTTTTAAAGCAAGCCAATAAATAAAGTAGTCCAGAGAATTGAGACTCTTTATAGTCATTTAAAAGTGTCCGAGTATTGTATATTAAAGCCCGTTTGACACTTGACATATACAAATGCTTCACACCGAGCTACACTTTAAAAATAAGACATGAATGAATTTAAACATTAATATTACACTTTAAAACCATCCCGGAAGCGACTCAGAAATACTGACTTGGAGGAGGCATTCCCTTGCTTTTCACTATAAAGCAGGTGACCTAAGGGAACACCCGCCCCCTCCCCCCCCCCTTCCCCTTGCCCTGGGTCAAATAGCCCAGAGCGAAGAGGGCAGCCGGACGGAGTCACTGCCGGAACAGAAAGCCTGCATAACTATAGTTGCAACTGTTTAGTGGACGACATTCTGAGCAACAGATAACGGACCTAAACAATGCAGGTCTCCAGAAATGGACTCAATATTTCTGAGATAAAAACTCGTAAATGTGGATGGCTGAGACCAATAAGCAGCCTTCATTAAATCTTTAATAGCAACACTATTAGCATAAGCCCAGGAAGTAGAAAGAGCTCTTACTTCATGAGCAGAAATCTTAAGCACAGACTGCTGAGAAGATAAATTTTCATAAGCAGTACGGATAGTTAATTGAATCCATCTAGCAATAGAATGGACCGAAATGTCCTTTCTATTAGGCATCAAAGACAGAAAAACGTTTCCGTCCCTTTCTGATAAACTGAGATCTCTGTTTATAGATACGTAATGCTCTAATAGGACAGAGTAAAGGCCTACGCCGTCTGAAGACGGAAGAGCCTTAATAACAATAGGTTCCAGATATTTATTAGGAGCCTGATTCTTAGCTAAAAAACCCACATTAGTAGTGAAGGTGATAGTGTTCCCAACACTACGATAGTGAGAATCATCCACTGACAGTGCATGAAGCTCACTGACTCTTCTAGCAGAAGAGAAAGCTAAGAGAAAAGCTGTCTTATAAGATAAGAATTTGAAATCTACTGTCCCAAGAGGTTCAAATGGCTTTTCCTTCAATTTAAGAAGAACCCAAGCTAAATTCCACTTAGGAATTAATCTAAGAGTTCTGGGTCTATTTATCGAAAAGTTTCTAACCAACTTAGATAAAGAGACATTAGATCCAATTTGTAAACTATCATGATGTGCATAGGTATCAGATAACATAGATCTATAACCCTTTATAGTAACAGGCTGCAGTTTGATTTCGTCAAACAAGTATACTAGAAAGTTTGCAATGTCTGGTATAGAGGGATCGAATATATCTACAGAATGATCCCTACACCAACGACGAAAAACCTTCCACTTAGCCGCATAGTTTAGCGAAGAGGAGGTCCTCCTACAGTTAGAAATCGCGTCCACTGCTCGTCCTGTAAAGTGTTTGCCATGCAAGAAGGACCGCACAACGGAAAAACGTGAAGGTTGAGACCTTGCGGGTTGTGATGGAGTTGGCGCGATTTCCCCTGCGAAAGAAGATCCTCCCGTGGAGGAAGCTTTCGCGGTAGGTCCCACAACAGACACCTGAGTAGATTTATCCACGGTCTCTGTGGCGACAGAGATGCTACCAACAGAATCTTGCATTGAGATTGTTTTATCTTTAGCAATACTTGTTGAATTAACGGCGCTGGAGGATACGCATATCCTATCATTCCGTCCCAAGGGATCAACAGAGCGTCTACTGCAAATGCTCTTGGATCCGGACACGGAGACACATACGTCTGCAACTGATTGTTGAGATGTGTCGCAAATAAGTCTATCATTGGCCGTTCCCATTGGTAGCAAATCTGATTGAATACTTGTTTGTTGAGAGTCCACTCCAACGGCAACAAGCGACCCTTTCGTGAAAGGGAGTCTGCTAGCACATTCAGACGACCCGGTATGTGACAGACCGAAAGAAGAATGTGATGTTCTAGCGCAAACAGAAGGATTCTTTCCGTTAGATTGAACAACGGAACTGAATGAGTGCCTCCCTGATTCCGTATATACGCCACTACTGTCGTATTGTCGGATAGGATTTGGACATGAGCATTGTGAATAATGTCCATCCAGTGACGTAACGCAGGCCAAATTGACATCATTTCCTTGATGTTTATGTGCTTGCACAGGAATTGCGGATCCCAAAGACCCTGGCATCTCGAATCCGTTGGGATTAATGATGCACCCCAACCTGTTTGACTGGCATCCGTCATAATGGTAAAACTCGGATCCGGCAACTGCAGCGGAACTCCCTGAGTTAACCACTGAATGTTTGCCCAAGTCTGAATCTCTTGTTTCACTTGATCTGACAAGAGAACGTCTACATCGAGCGAATGAATTTTCACACTCCAATTCTGAGTCAAGAAAATTTGAAGAGAACGTGTGCGTAACCACCCCATCGGAATGAGATCCGCGGCGGCTCCGCACAGACCTATCAGTCTCATAAATTCTCTCGCCGTGACTTTGTCTGCGTGCAGACAATATCGAGCGTAACAACTGACTAATTTCGCTCTGGTTAACGGCAGACGAACGAGATTGTTGTGCGTCTCGAAGCTCATTCCCAGATGAGTGAATGACTTGGACGGCACCAGATCCGACTTCTCCTCGTTTACTATAAAACCGAGACGTCGGAGCAATAGAAGAAGATTCTGAACATCGTTCTGAAGCGTTAACTCGTTGCCGTACCTCTGAAGAATGTCGTCCAGGTAGGCAGACGTTACCGCAGACGAATGAGCTCGGAAATAGATCATTACCGAGTTCGTTACCCGAGTGAAAGCCCAGGGTGCTAGATTCAATCCGAAGCACATCGCCCGGAATTGATACACCACTCCTAGGACTGCGAAGCGTAGGTACTTTCGGAATGTCGGATGTACCATGACGTGAAAGTACGCATCTTTTGAGATCTATGCTCGTTGCATAATCGTTCACCCGAATACTCGCTGACCGATCGAATCGTCTCCATATAAAACTTCGGAGCGACGATCAGCTTGTTTATCCAGCTCAAATCTATGACTGGACGGAACGAGCCGTCTGGTTTCGGAACCAGAAACAGATGGCTGTAGAATCCCGGAGATTCCTGGTTTTCTACGACCTCTACCGCGTTCTTCATTAAAAGAGACTGCACCTCTGATAACAGAGAGTCTCTTTTCTGCGGATTTGACGGAAGATGAGTCCACTTTGGACTTCGAGTTAATGGAGGCTTTCGTTTGAAGGATATCTTTAGACCTTCCGAAGTCACTCCTCTCACCCAAGGGTCGTCCGTAATCAATGCCCATTCTTGTGAAAAGCTCGACAACCTTCCGCCAACCGGTACGCGACAGAGGTTTAAGCCATCACCTCCTGGACCTGCGAGGCCTGCGGTAGGAGAAACCACGTCCTCCACGGCCCGCACCTCGCCCCGTCAACCTCGGGGCGTCCGACCGATTGTCCCGGCCTGAAGGACGTCCCGAACGAGAGTCGCTACCCTGACGGTCTCTCGAATAAGACCAAGAGGACGCACCGGAACCTCTATAGGAACCTCTCTTGGGCGCATTAGACCCAGAAGTGCCTGTCTTATTCGTGTCTGCTGTATCCGACTTCTTAGGAGCAGACTTGAACAACAGAGAATCCTTAGCTTTCTTTGTAATTTTATCATAAATAGCAGAAAGCTTGCCGTCAAAGAGAAGTTCTCCTGAGACCGAAGCGACTCTAAGAGAGTTCTTCACCTTAGTATCCACTAGTGTGGATGTAGCTAGGGCTGCGTCACGTCTAACCAACTCCTGATTTGCCACTGAAAGGGCGGAGTTACACGTGGAATAAGCTACTGCCCTTGAAAGAAGTCTTAAAGAGGACTGTATATCCTGAAACTCTTTCCCTTGAAGGCGCAGTGATAACGCCTTAGTAAGGTGATCTGCGTAAGATAAGGCATCTAAATTGGCTCTGTTAGACGCAATAGTTGTTTCCAACACCGCGGTTGGAATAGAAGCCGACGACGGTAATGATAGCTCTAAGTCTTCCGCCTCGTCGTCCATACGCAGAGGAACTCTCGGTATACCCTGTCCTGCCGTATCGAATTTATTCCTTGCATTAATGAAAGGCAGGTTGAGAGTATTAGCGGACAAGAAACCTGCTTTCCCCGTCTTGGAAGCAAGTTTAAATATAGCGTCGTTCAATAATTCAAATGTTCTTGCAACATTATTGGACTGCGACGGAAACTCGGGAGCGATGTCCCTGAACCGCTCAAAAAATTCAGAGTCCAATGACGCTATAATCCTCTTGTCCGGAACCGCAGCAGTCTGGCCCGACGGAACAACTTGAGGGAGAAAGTGCCGGATGAAGTCCACGGCAGCTTTATGTTGTTCCGAAAGGGATAGCTCCAAGTCATCCGTATCCCTTTCACCATCCGGTCGGACCTCATGATGTTCCCGGTCGTCCGCCCCCGATGCTTCGGTAGAGCGTACCGACCCAGCGCCGTCGGATAATTCTCGATCCGACACCGTTTCTGTCGGCTGCTGCGATAAGCTGTGCTATCTGCACAAGAATGTCCGGCGTCGAGACCTGCGGAGGCGCAGTCTTTCGCTGCTTCGCCGAGGGCAGCTCCGCATCAGATGGCTCCCGCATACTTTTCCTATGCGAACGTTCGGAGTCCATCGGTCTCGAATCCCTGGCTGCCGGATGGTGTGACCTGGTCGCCGAAGAATCCTTGATCGGCGAAGCTGGCAATATATCGGCGGTCACGCAGCCAAGGTGCGGTCGTGTGCGCTGACGAGAAGAGGAAGCCTTAACAGTCTCTGCGGACTGCTTATACAACGGAGCGTCCCGAGCGACGGACGTATGCTCCGCTAAAGACACATTCTGTACCACAACATCTGGTCCCAGATGTTGTACGAGAGAGGGGCCTCTCTCGCTCGCGGCCCGGCTGGACCTGGACAAGCTAGGAACCGGACTCAAAGGCTTCCTCCGTTCTCGCTTACTATCCGCCGTCACTGGGTGTGCATCTATTATGTTTATAGTGCTCGCATCACCCAAAATTTCCTCCTGGACCGCATCGGACGAACCCGGCTGCCGAACCATTCGGTGAATGGACGCTACACCGGGCGAGCTAGCGGACGACATTTGTCTAATCTCCATGAGCACTTTTGCCGCTAGCTCTGAATTCATTTGTGACGACGGACGCACACTTGTAGAAGATAACATGGAAACATCACCCTGTTCTTGTTCCTCTGAAATAGAAACAGAGTAGAGTGACCTTGCGGAGAAAGAGCCGGCATAGCCCTTTCTCCAGAAACAACATATCGTGACACCTGTTTCCAATGTTTCTCATCCCAATATTCACATATAGGACGGGGATTAATGCGAGAACACTGACTACAATTAATACAATGATCATTAAAGTCAGAGGAAGATTTCTTCCTATTACAATTTGAACAAAGTCCCTTCATTGTGAAAGAACAACAACAAGTCCTAGTTACTCGCAAAAACCCCTGACACAAAGATACATAATAACATGATCCATTAATAAATGAAAAAACAATTACATATCAAAATAATTTTGAAAAAATGTTTTTTCAGCGAAGCCCAAGTTGCTGAAAAGTAACGTTGAGCCCCGATGGATCCGATGGCAAAGTGTGGTCAAAAATTTTAAATTTATATTAAATAATTAATGAGACACTTACGGATAATATAAATGTATCTTATGATATAAACTACAGCAAAGGCAAACAGCCCCCCTCAAAAAAGGCTGTTGCCAATGAAAACAGTGTAAAACACCAGAAAACATGACTCCAGGCACTGAAAAAACTGGCCCGGAATCAGTCATCAAATTACACTCTATCTGATGCAAAACAGACTCCCAGGGGAGAATCTGCAGAACATCAGATGGAAGATGCAGAACACAAACGTTATACACCCATGGGTGAAAACGTAACTATGGGGAAAACAGAAAACATTCTGTAACCAAGCAACTCTCCCAGGAAATTTTAGAAATGAACTTTCTCAAAAATATGCCAAAAGCATGGGAGAATTGCAAGGGGGGACTTTAGAAGGCTAGGGGAGAGGAAACACTGAATAAGCAGTGCAACATTTAGCAAGAATGACAACAAGAGGCCCATGCCTCGAAAATAGGCAACTTAACATAATCTCATCAAAAAATTTTAAGTACAACCCTGATTATTTTTTGTCACTTCTTTTTCCTCTCCTCCTTCTATCCTCCTTAGAATCACATTTTCTCCAAAAATTACGTGTCTGGCATCCTTTAAACTGAGATTTACAAGCACAAAGATCAGTGAGATGTTGACTGACGAAGGGCCAAACAGAGAATGATAATTGGCGCCAATTTCGGGACGTCTGCGTCACTGCGCATGCGCAGTAGAGGCGTAGTATGGAGGTCCTTTAGGACATGATTTCTTTTTGTTTTGGATGCAAATTTTGGGGATTGGGGGGCAAAATTTGTGTTTGGCCCTGGTTTTGTTAGAGTTAGCACCAGCTAAGTCTGGGTCATTGGTACAGTATAAAAATATTATGGCTTGGATCGATTACACAACGCCTATTCACATTACATGACGTTATAAAGTTTGGTCCAAAAATATTCATTAGTTTAGAAATTATGGCTCGGACAAACAAAATATTTTTTTCTTGCTCATGTGGCCTGTGACCTTGACCCTGTGGGGTTACAGACTTTATAATGGTTGATGACACACCATCCATTGATAATACATATTGTTATAAAGTTTAGTTGAAAAATATTCAGTGGTTTAGAAATTATGGCTCGGACAAATAAAATGTTGACAGACGGACGGACAGACGACGGACGACAGACGAATCAGTATAAGAAAAGCTCTGCTGACTTTGTCAGCGGAGCTAATAATGTGAGGTGTACACTACTAAAGAGCTGAGGGGTGGGTTAATATGATCTCACAGTTAATGTATGTGGCCCTCACAGTTAATGCATGTTAACGAAGGTTACCAAGTTACAGTGAAATTATTCCAAAACGAGTCATCCTATCAAGTTACATTGAAATCCCTTCATAAATATGGCCTGTTGACCGTGCTAAAGGTTTTTGGGCTTCAAGCCTGTGCAGCCGTGATGGTTGGCCGATTGCAACTAAAAAGGGACGTCCTCATCGACATTATACCGAGTCATTCTACTAAGTTACAATGAAATCCCTTCACAAATACGACCTGTAGACTATACGAAAATTTTTCGGGTTTTGGGCTCGAGAAGCCATCATGGTTGAATCAACGCGATCAAAAGGGGACGCTGTCATATGGGCATCATCTGGAGTGATCCTACGAAGTTACAATGAAATCCCTTCATAAATATGACCTGTAGACTGTGCTCAAGGTTTTCGGGCTTCGGGTCCCTGAAGCCATCACGGTTGACCAATCACGATCAAAAGGGGATGTCATCATCTAGGCATTATTTGGAGTCAACCTAACAAGTTACAATGAAATCCTTCCATAAATACGACCTACAGTCTCTGCTACTGCCGGGTCATAAGATTTTTAAAGATTTAAGCACACTTTTTGGGCATGGCCCTACCGAGGCAACTTGATTTGAACAAAATCAAATTGCGAGGTCATAAGCTATTATCTCAAATATCAATTAAATTGGTTCTGAGCAGGGTTGGGCGGTATTGGGAAAAATAAATACCGTGGTAATCACAAAATATTACCGCGGTATACCGAAATACAGATTAAAATCAAAGGGGGTCTTCTTAACAAAAAACGCAACTTCAACGTGTCGAAACTGTAAAATTTGAGCCTGAAGCTTTGCACAAGACGGCCGTCAAAAATCAAAACTTTTTCAAATATTTACTCACAAATGATTTTTGTTAAGCACAAAGTTCAGATGGGCCAACTTGGGGTATATAAGGCACATTGGATGTTTATCGAAGGAAATTCAAAATAAACTCAAACCCAGAGATAATTCTTCGAATCAGAATCGTCCAGTGACATGACATTGAGAAGTGGAGTGTGCAACAAGTAACAACAGAAGGGCATGCGATTGCCACAGTTCATCACAATAATTTTCATGTTTGATTAAAATTAATAACCGTATTACACATCACCATTCAAATAAAAAGGTTGTATGGGGCGAATGCTGCTTGGTAGAAAATGTAAGTGAGTTGGGCTTTTTTTATTTATTTGAAACAATGACAAGACTTTCGTCCTTTTTGTGTTGAATAATCCTACAAGCACATTTCTGAAGTCACAAGGCAGTAATGACGTAATGCGTGTCCTAGCAGCCAATCACTGAGTTTCGTTTGGAATCCCCTGATATTTCCCCCAAAGAAAATGTCCTATTTTTCTTTAACTTCAGCAGACGGCAGTGCCATTGGCCGAAAGTGTCCACGTGACTAACTATGCATGCTGAGTGCGTGCATTCCACCTCAACTTGTTTCAAATTTGAGGTAAACAGAATTGCTTCAGTTCCAGCATTCAGCTATTCATTAAATGCCTCCACAGAATATAAAATGACATGGCAGAAACCTGCAAACACACGTATCTTGAACTTGACTGATTCACACAGCAAGAAAGTAAATAGAATACAATAATTACCCAAATTTAAGCCAAGTGTATCGAGCCTGACTGACGTGAAACTATTCACGGCCAACAGCGATGGGCAATTTGAGAATTGCATATCGCGGTAAAACCGAGTTTTTGGTGTACCGATTAAACAATTATTTGCCGGTATCGGTAACGGTATTGAAAATATTACCGAATATAATCGGTATACCGAAATACCGCCCAACCCTAGTTCTGAGGGAGAAGATGCAAACACCATGTTCATGGACGACGTGATTCTCAAAAAACATGTCTTTTGCTGACAGTACCGATCTTCATGATGACAGGATAGGCATTGGGTTAAGCATTAGAATTAAGCATCCTCTCATGGACCATTTCTGCCAGGTTTGGTTCACATCGGCTCAGGAGTTCCAGAGAAGATGAAAATGAGATTTCCCATATGGTTTCTATAGTAACTATAAGCTGCAAATACGGCCATGTTTACAACCCGATCAACATTAAATGAGAATCGTTGGGAGAGGGGGTCCCAGTCATTTATGTGAATTAACAAAAAATTTGGCCAGGCAGTTTGAGAACATTTTTGAAATTCCACCAACCAGAATCAAAGAATGCCTCTGGTGGCCATGCTTTTCAATCCACCAGAATAAAATGAGTTTCGTTTGTAAAGGACCTCCCATAGACCATTCCTGCCAAGTTTGGTTCACTTCAGCTTAGTTCCAGAGAAGAAGAAAATGTGATTTCCCATAGGGTTTCTATAGTAACTATAAGTTGCAATTGAAGTCATGTTTGCAACCTGATCAACATGAAATGAGGATTGTTGGTAGAGGGAGGGGGGGGGGGGGGGCAGGTATCAAACATGCAAAGTTTCAAAACATTCGGCCCTGTGGTTTCAGAGAAAATTTTTCAAAATCCACCAATCAGAATCAAAGAAAGCCTCTGGCAGCTATGTTTTCAAACCCGTGGGATTAAAATGAGGACTATCCCTGCCAGGTTTAGTTCACATCAGCTCAGTAGTTCCAGAGAAGATGATGAAAATGTGATTTCCCATAGGGTTTCTATAATAACTATAAGCCGCAATTGCAGCAATGTTTGAGACCCTATCAGCATTGAATGAGGACCGTTGGTACAGGGGGTCCCATTCATCATTTATGTGAAGAAGTTTCAAAGCATTTGGCCTGGCAGTTTCAGGAGCTTTTTGAAAATCCACCAACCAGAATCAAAGAATGCCTCTGGAAGCCAGGTTTTTCATCCGACGGGAACAAAATGAGGACCGTTTGTAGAGGACTCCCAATAGACCATTCCTGCCAAGTTTGGTTCACACCGGCTCAGCAGTTACAGAGATGATGAAAATGTGGAGTTTACAGACGTCGGATGACGATGGACGCCAAGTGATGAGAAAAGCTCACATGGCCTTTTAGGCCAGGTGAGCTAAAAATCAATAGCTCACATCCAGAGGTCACCCCAAACACACAACAGTTTTCTAAGAGATCATAAATGTGCCCTGAAGGGTGTGCCAAATGAAATATTGAGGTCTGACTGAACTAAGTTCAAAGGTCGTTGCCAGCGGAAACATATTCCGACAGAAATGGAAGAAAATTGATAGCTCCCATATAGATGTCATCCCAACCAAGCACACAAAGTTTCCACGTGACACCCCCCCCCCCCCCCCTGAATCATAAATGTGCCCTGCAGCGTGGGTCAAAGGGAAATATTGAAAAGTTTTTACTAAGTTCATCAAAGGTCGATGCCAATGGCAACTATTTTGGACAGAAATGGAAGAAAATCTATAGTTCTCATCAAGAGGTCACCACAAACATGCACACCAAGTTTCAAAGCGATCCGGTCAAGAATGTGCACTGCAGGGTGTGCCAAAGGAAAATATTGATGCACAATTGCATTAAGTTCATCAAAGGTCATTGCCAGCGGCAACATTTTTTTGCCAAAATGGAAGAAAATTGATGGCTCCCATCTAGTGGTCACCCCAAACAAGCATACAAAGTTTCAAAGTGATCCTGTCAAAAATGTGCACTGCAGTATGTGCCAAAGGGAAATATTGATGCACAACTGCACTAAGTTCATCGAAGGTCGTTGCCAAAATCGATAGCTCCCATCTGGAGGCCACCCCAAACAAGCATCCCAAGTTTCAAAGTGATCTGATCATAAATACCTGTGCGATGTGCCAAAGGAAATTGTGGACGTACGTATGTAGGGTCTACAAAGGGACATAACAGTAGTAAGTATGCAGGGCCGTAACACGCAATATGTGGATAATCTTTCCAACAGAATGGTCCATGACATCAAAATCCAACAATCGATGCTGGAGTTATAATGCAAAATGTTCGAAGGGAAAGTTTTATAAGTGTAACAAGGGCCATAACTCTGGTCTGTTTGCTAGAGCTGTAGGTTTTTAAATTTCTTGTTCGGTTTTGGTTTTGGTTTTTCAGGTGGAGTAAAACCTCGGTTCGGTTCGGTTTTTGGTTTGTTCATGAGGCCAAATAAAATTCAATAAAACTCATTCTTATGTCCAGAGTCATAACTGAATGGCAGTGAAATTGAGTGAAACTCAATGAATGCCCGAAATACGTTATAATACATGAAGAATCAGGAAGACCAATATAATAATTACCTAAATATACAGAACTTTTATTGTGCTTGGCCATTTTTCGAGGTCTGACACCTACGCAACAACATGAGGAAAGCTGAAAACACAACTAAACTGAAATGTCGGAAATTCACAGAATGTAGCCTTCCCAGAGCAGTGAGGTTAATCTCTCACTAGTCTGGGATGGCTACATTCTGTGAATTTCTGCAGCAAGAGAGTATTTAATAAAAAACGAAAAACCTTAGATTACGGGATATCGACGGTTTCAGTTTCGTTTTTTTTAAATAACTAAAAACCTCGGTTCGGTTAATCTACAGCTCTACTGTTTACATGGTCGAAACTTGCAATATGTGGATGCCTTCTCACCCATGCTGGTCTCTCACCATATCAAAGGACATCAGAATCCAGACAAATGAGTTACAATGCAAAATGTTCCAAGTTTTTCTAAGGGTAACAGGGGCCATAACTCTGGTAGAAATGAATAGATGAAAACCGCATTATGCAGATATTACGTCCTCCATGCTGGTGTTTCATCATTCTACAGGACCTCAAAATCCGACTACTGAATTCAGTGTTATAATGCAAAAATGTTCATTTTACTATTTTTGTTTAAATCCTACAAGGGCAATAACTCTGGTATGGCTTTGTGGACAACACCTGCGATTTGTGGATATTTCCTCCATACTGGTCTAACCGCATACCAAAGGACATCAAAATCTGCCAATCGATGCCAGAGATGTAATACAAAATGTTTGTATGGACGTACAGATGGAGACCTCGACTGTAGACCCATCAAACCTCCAGAAGTCAGGAACATAAGAATCATGATGCAAAAATGGATAAGTGGATCTATTGTGGACAAACAGGTCAATGAAAATGGGAAATTCAGAGGTTGTAGAAGTAAATCAGAAGATTATTTATTTATTTATTGTTGTTTATGGTCACATACTTTTGCACAATGGCTAATCATGACCACAACATGGAGATAAAGTCAAGGTCAGTCAATCGTTTATACCCCATGTTGCCTATTTTAGAGGACTCGCACCCCAAGCATTAGTGACTGGGTCCTATTTTACCAGTGAAACAGAGCTTGTTTACCACAGTAAACAAGCACTGCTTCACTTCCCGGGGTTCCCACGGGGGAAATCAGAAGATCACAAGATTTTTTTCTTCAGTTAACAGGAGCAACCAATATGCAATGAACAAGTCAAATTTGTGTTGAAGGTGTGATAAATAGTTCAGTATTGGGAAATTATATCAACGGGTTGTTCAATTTTGAAATATTACACATTTTATTAGCACATAATACGTTAAGACAAAAGTAACAAATCGCTTGATGTGATGCTGAAACATCTGTGTTGGAAGGTCTACTATCAAACAACATTCATGGAGTGGTGAACACTCGAATGGAGTTAGCGAATCCCTCCATTTTATTGTAGCACAAATCGACACCCACAGTTAATTATGTAAACAGTAGGCTCTAATTATGTGCAAAAACATTCACATCAACTTTCTATTCCATAAACGTGTTAAATGATAAGCAATTCTATCAACCACCAACAGCCAGGGCTCATTGTTTAAGGTATAACAGTTCCCCATAGGTGACCATTTTAACATTCGAGTGAAAAAAAAGATTGAAAAGCTTCAATTTGAAAATTTAAATATCTTTGTCACGTATAGCCCTTCAGACAACTTTTTCTGTGCTCAAAACTGGGGGTCATGCAACAAATGAGAGAAAACTGACGGGATGAAAAACTAACAGTCACAGGCACATTTCTTTAGGAAAATTTCCATCAAATACAAATGTGAAGTAATTTGTTAGGCCCCCAAAATGCATCATACCACCTATTCTTTTTCTCTGGAATATTCAGCAATTATACAAGATTACAGTACAAGGCTTCAAAGGTGTTTTAAAAACATTTTTTTTTCTCAAGGCTGTTTCAGAGATTACATCGTTTTCAAGGCAGGTAACTCGAATTCAAATATTTAGTATGTTTATACCTTAAACAATGAGGTTAATTCAAGGATTCTGAAGGACTCTGAATCCACTTTCAACTACTTTCTACATTTTCATTAAAGACATCCTCGCTATTTTCAGCTATGTTTTGAGTTTTGAGGTTTTAATGACATTTTCAACAGCCTCGTGTGAAGAGTTTTAAAAGTGGAAGATTGAGTTACCAGAGAAAAACACTTAGCAAATGCCAGACTCCAAACATACTGACTCTGCACAAGCAAAGTCAGTATGTTTGGAGTCTGGCATTTGCTCAGCGAGTCATGAAGACAAGTGCACCATCAACATGCTGTATGTCTTAATACAGAATGCTACCATGTCATGCTTCCCATGTGGGCAATCAGGATTAACAGTCTTGCCAAAGGACACAAAGCTGTTTTTTTTAATTTTTTTTATTAGGGTTTAACGACACATTAACAGCCAGAGTCATATCATGTCGGTGACAGTTTTACGGGTGGAGGAAGCCGGAGTACCCAGAGAGAACCACCGAGCAACGACGAGCAGCTGCCAGCTCTCCAACATCATAACTCTGAACTCTGCACCGCGGCAGAGGCAGGGTTAGATTGGTTGAAGACATGCGCACCATCGACGTACAATATGCCTTAGTACACAGCGTCATCGTGCCCCCATGTAGGCAATCGGGGTTAAGTGCCTTGCCCAAAGACACAACGCGGGAGTGCGAATCAGTCGCTGAAATGGTCACCCATCCAACTACTAACCGCGCTCGACGTTGCTTAACTTCAGTGATTTGACGAGAACCGGTTACCGCGACGCCACCGCACCCCATAAAGCAGTTATGGTCTGGATGATCGAACCATGGACATTTCAGGCTGAAGTTCAATGCTCTAACCACTGAACAACAATGCTTCAATTATGTTTCAGAAAACTTATAAAAATACGGTGTCTGTTTAAAAAAGTTCAAATCAAACAGAGTTTGCTTTAAACAAGCTTATTTGTAAATTATCTGGTACAAGTAAATTTTATTTGGAAAAGTCCTTGGGTTTCAAGAATATGTAAAAGTTTTCGTACATATTGCACAGCATTCATTTATGGGCAAATGTGAAGTACTGTCCATGCCTTAAAAATGCATTTTTAAATTCAAGGACCTTCAAGAACCACAATGAACCCTGAACAAATAATATTCAAATCAAATCTTACAAATTTTCTACATCCTAAATATTGAAACCCCTCAACCAAACTATAGGTCTTGGTTAACACAACTCGACCAAAAAACAAGACTAACGATGACCATTAAGTTTCAAGGATAGAAAAAAATTCAAGCACTTCACGAGGAAAGGGCAAAAATTTAAGGACTATTCTTTCCCTTTGAATGGGAACCCAACTTGAATATATGGAATTTATGTTGGAAGGCCTACTATCAAACATCATTCATGGAGTAAACACTCGAATGGTGTTAGCGAATACCTCCATTTTTTGTGTAGCACAAATCGACACCCACAATTAAATATTTAAACAGCAGGCTCTAATTATGTGCAAAATGATTTTGTACAACTACTTCGCCCTTCTATCAACTTTCAAAATTTAAATATCCAATACCAAGATCCCAGAGAGTCAGGGCTCAAAATACCTTTTTTTGCTATGCGTAGCAACATGCTGCACATTTCCGAAAAATGAATAGCATTTTGTTTAAATTGTATAGCAGTTACCAGTTATACCCGAGTTATGCCATACTGTTTTGTACATATTGAACTCTTCTGAGCAGATAGAATAATGTCCATCCATTTCTGTGCTTTTTCAAATGAGCTGCAACACATGAAGCACTCACTAGCTATGTTTGTCAGCTGAACTGCCTTTAACAACTGCATGGACTTAGGTATTTCCAAATGCCTAACATCTCTTAATTTGATGGGCTTAAAGTTATTTTGATTGGATATTTTATGAATGAAAGTGTCAATGACACTGTAGCTCAACTTGTCAAGACAAAGACATGTACACGTATAGTATGTGACACAGCAATGACAAACATCTCGGTAATGACCTGATAACAAAGGTACATGTAAAGTACTGTAACGGTCTGTACATAAATACTGAGCGTTGCCTGTAACAAATGTATTTTAGGTAAAGTATTGTAAAGGTGGGTGACAGTCAGATGCTAAACTAGAAAAAAAATCTTTTGAGTCCCAGAGTGGGTCTGACTGAACCCCAAAATATTTGTTCTCATAGCACAGTGATAACAAAGGCACCCCAAAACACACTCATTCCTGTCCCAAGGTGAAAACAAAGGTACCCAAGAAGTTTCGTGAAGATCAGTTCACAAATATGAGCTGTGTAGAAGTTGTGACAAAAAACTGATTGGACCTGATTTCAGTACAAAATGGCCACTGGCAGCCATCTTGACCACGCCCAGAAACACTCGTTCTCGTCCCAAGGTGATAACAAAGGTACCCAAGAAGTTTTGTGAAGATCGGTTCATAAATACAGCCTCTAGCCCGAGCCGTATTGACATGTGCACTTACAGAGTATAAGTAGCACTGAATAAATCAAAGTTCATCTAATTTGCATAATTTCTGCACGAGAAAAAAACCCGTACTATATGTGATGTATTCCATGTTATTAAACATTCATACAAAAATTTATTCAAATCAGAACTTTCATACAGAAGTTCTGTACAAAAGACTGATTGCACTAATTTTGGTACAAAATGGCTGCTGGTGGCTAGGGCTGGGCGATATTTCGATATACCGGTAAATACCGGTATTGAAATCGGTACCGGTTAAATATCGTCTATTTTTTGGCTATACCGGTATATCGTCTGTAACGATATTGGTTTGGGTCACATGATAATAAAATTTCAACATGTGTTTTTTCGTTAAATCGCACAGAAAGTTGCTTTGAAAATACAGGAAGTTTATCTTTCCTTATTTCGTGAACAAATGATAAACAGCAAGAGATGATGAGAGTAACGTTCTATCTCGTTTATCGTCACCGACATGCAAGCATTCATGGAGAAATTATGAAATAAAAATGTAATACTTGTTTGCTAAATTTGTTTGATTATTTTTAATTAGTGAATAATTAAAGTAGCACACATCACACAAATAGTTTGTTGTTACACGGAAAACACACCCGACTGTCACGCTGTAAAAACACGGTCACCTGCTGTTGGTCGCATTTGTTTGAACTGTAATCCGCAAGCCATACTTATCGCTTAATTCGTCGTCAGCAATCTCACACAAAAATGTTTCAAATCACACATATTCACAATTGTGAAATGTGCAACAATTTTTGTCAAATATGACAGAGGTGTGATGCCATCACTGGGAGAAAACATTGTCGGCTGGTGATTGACACCTGCAGACTCTCATGAAAGTGAAGGGTGATCACGTCTTGGAGGCGTGCTTAATATCAACAGACCGACTGGCCTGACATGTGACAGATGACATTTGACATTGTCATCTGAGGAAGTTCACTGCTGGAAGATAGGAGAAGGGGAGGAGCTACTTCTGGTTCTTTGTGAAACCAGGCCCTCAGAATCCCATCAACTGGATACCCATTGTTTTGATAAAAAGTTTTGTTTGCCACTGTTTTCATGAAGCCACACATACGCAATTAACACAATGTGACAATTGCCTGGCTCAGTAATTAAATGCTTATCAGTCAAGAGAGGCTGGCCATGTTTTTACAGGAATTAAATTGACAAAGACTAATATACTTGTATCCCAGATTCAGATGAAAGCCAGTAAACCCATGATAATTTTATGGCTTAATTTCGTATTAAACAATAGGTTCAATAACTTTGTAGACATGGATTATTATGGTCTTCCATTCAAATCACTCATTTTTCCACAGCAGTAAGTGATACTTCTATCTTTTGCTCCAAAAATATATTTTTTATTCATGATATCCCTTGCACTTAATATGCGTTTCACACACTGCTGCACGATATACCGGTATATCGCGATATTTTTTCTGATATCGTTACCGGTATTCAGATTCCCATATCGCCCAGCCCTACTGGTGGCCATCTTGAAATTCGGACCACACCCGAAAACACTCGTTCTCATCCCACGGTAATAACAAAGGTACCCATGAAGTTTTGTAAAGATCGGTTCATAAATACGGCATCTAGCCTGAGCCATATAGAAGTTGTGTACAAAAAACTGATTAGACCTAATTTCGATACAAAATGGCCACTGGCAGCCATCTTGAATTTTGGACCGCACCCAGAAACACTCGTTCTCATCCCAAGGTGATAACAAAGGTACCCAAGACGTTTCGTGAAGATCGGTTCATAAATACAGACTCTAGCCCGAGCTGTATTGACATGTGTACTTACTGTGTGTAAGCAGCACTGAAAAAATCAAAGTTCATCTAATTTGCATAATTTCTGCACGAGAAAAAAACCTGTATTATATGTGATGTATCCCATGGTACTAAACATTCACACAAAAAATTATTCAAATCAGCGCTTTCATATGGAAGTTCTGTGCAAAAATCTGATTGCACCAAATTTCGTACAAAATGGCTGCCATCGGCCATCTTGAATTTCGGACCGGACCCCAAAACACTCGTTCTCGTCCCACGGTGATAACAAAGGTACCCAAGAAGTTTCGTAAAGATCGGTTCATAAATACGTCCTCTAGCCCGAGCCGCATTGGCATTTGCACTTACAGTGCTGAAAGTAACACCAAAAAACATCAAAGTTAGTCTAATTTGCATAATTTACGCACGAGAAAAAAACCCGTATTATATGTGATGTATCCCATGGTACTAAACATTCAAACAAAAAATTATTCAAATCAGAGCTTTCATATGGAAGTTCTGTACAAAAAACTGATTTCTGCATCGTCGGTACAAAATGGCAGCTGGCAGCCATCTTGAATTTCGGACCGCACCCAAAAACACTCGTTCTCGTCCCACAGTCATAACAAAGGTACCCAAGAAGTTTCGTAAAGATCGGTTCATAAATACGACCTCTAGCCCGAGCCATAGCCAATTGTTGACGTACGGACAGACGGACAGACGGCCGGACAGACGGCCGGACGGACGGACGGACGACGGGCCATGACAATAGCTCAAATTTGACTTCGTCAAAGTTGAGCTAAAAATGCAGAAACAATGCAGAATGAATTTAAACTACTAAAATTAATGTTTCATATGAAGTTGCTAATGCAAGATGGAGAGTTAATCTTATATCAGGAGTAAAGCATCAGTGAACTAGCATGCAAAGTTTGTTGCAAATTTTCATTTTTACATTTTGTAATACAAGATATTCAACTGCAGCCTATTAGGCTGCAGTTGAATATATTGTATTGCAAAATGCTATTTATTTATTTATTTATTGGTGTTTAAGGTCACATACTTATGCACAATGGCTAATCGTGACCGTGACAGTTTTACGGGTGGAGGAAGCCGGAGTACCCGGAGAGAACCACCGAGCAACGACGAGCAGCTGTCAGCTCTCCAACATCGTAACTCTGAACTCTGCACCGCAGCACAGGCAGGGTTAGAGTGGTTGAAGACATGCGCACCATCGACGTGCAGTACGCCTCAGTACACAGCGTCATCGTGCCCCCATGTAGGCAATCGGGGTGAAGTGTCTTGCCCAAGGACACAACGCGGTTGCCGCAGGTGGGATTCGAACCGAGGACCTCTCGGCTTGCAGCCTGCACCTCTACCAACTGAGCCACCGCGCCCCCGCAAAATGCTATACATAACTGAAAATTGTGTAGCTTTTAGCATGTTTTGCATAGCAAATAGCGATGTGAAACCACTTATTTTGAGCCCTGCAGAGAGTATTCTGATAACCACTTGAAATATTCTATAATGTTAAAGCACAAAAACTGCCATATGTGCCATAAAACTTATTCCCACAAGAAATATTATGGGAAGACTTTTTCAAAAGGTTTGTTTCTGGATCTCATTCTTTTGATTTTTGACATTCAGTAATTGAGCCAGCAACACAACGTCAGTCACAGCTAACACAAGTGAAAGAGGACAACAGGAAATCAATGAGGAAATTATAATTTTAAACACCACAATATCCAACACTGTCTTTCCACTGCATGAAATTGACATATGGGCAAGCCTGGAAATTAGGACTGAAACGGTTGGCTCATTTCCGTAACCGACTAACCGCGAGCTATAACCGGATAATATCCGGTTATCCGTGGCCATTATTTCACCAAATATGGGATCAAAACTATAAGAATTGGAAAGCAGTACTCTCAAACTATTCCGTAGTGTGTATACAAATGAACATTGTCGAGTACTCGACAACGTTCGATTGTATACATACTACGGATTAGTGTCTGCGATTACTCAGTTATTACGGAAACTGCCGATCATTAAAGTCTTGAATGCCAAAGTCAATTATTTCTCAATACATTATTATTTATTTATTTATTGGTGTTTAAGGTCACATACTTATGCACAATGGCTAATCGTGACCGTGACAGTTTTACGGGTGGAGGAAGCCGGAGTACCCGGAGAGAACCACCGAGCAACGACGAGCAGCTGTCAGCTCCCCAACATCGTAACTCTGAACTCTGCACCGCAACACAGGCAGGGTTAGATTGGTTGAAGACATGCGCACCATCGACGTGCAGTACGCCTCAGTACACAGCATCATCGTGCCCCCATGTAGGCAATCGGGGTGAAGTGTCTTGCCCAAGGACACAACGCGGTTGCCGCAGGTGGGATTCGAACCGAGGACCTCTCGGCTTGCAGCCTGCACCTCTACCAACTGAGCCACCGCGCCCCCTTCTCAATACATACGTGGCTTCGAGGTGTAATCTATTAGAAAGGAGACGCGGCAGATTTACTACGTTTTAAACGTGGAATGACGATCACTATCGATATTTCGGATAACCGGTTGGTTTTTCTAATCGGTTAAGTAGCTAACTGGTTTCAAACCGATTATCCGGTTAACCATTTCATTACTACTGGAAATAAGCAAATTCATCGGCAGAATGAGGTCCCCAGAGGGTGAATTTAGTGATGCTACTCCGCACAGCAGGGTAGCATAACTAAATTTACCCTCTGTTAACTTCAATCTGAACCAAGGTCTCAGGACAAAGAGAGGTACCAGAGGATAAACTGGGGTTTCTTGGGATAGCATCAGCAAATTCACCCTCTAGAATTTATTTATTTATTTATTATGTTTAAGGTCACATATTTATGCACGACGAGCAGCTGCCAGCTCCCAAACATCGTAACTCTGCACTACAGCACAGGCAGGGTTAGACTGGTTGAAGACATGCGTACCATCGATGTGCAGTACGCCTTAGTACACAGCGTCATCGTGCCCCCACGCAGGCAATAGGGGTGAAGTGTCTTGCCCAAGGACACAACGCGGTTGCCGCAGGTGAGATTCGAACAGAGGACCTCTCGGCTTGCAGCCTGCACCTGTACCTACTGAGCCACTGCGCTCCTACCCTCTGGAAACCTCATTTTGCATATGACAGATTGCTTGTTTACAGGCTTGCATGTGGGACACAAAAAAACCTAGCATTTCAGGTAATTTTTCAATTTTATGAGTTTTTTATTTTTATTTTGTTGATCTACAAAACAGTGTGCAAGATATTTGGAATTAAAAATTTTAACTCCTTACACTATGTGGTGCTAATGTTTTCAGCAGAAAGTTTTCCATAATGCAGTTGCAAATTTATCGTAATGATACCGATATAAGCTGATAATCAATAATAAGCCCACAAATCAACTTACAATTTCAGAGTCACCTCGTCCCCTGAGTTCCAATGTGTTCTATGTGCCAGTAGGCACATAGAACACATTGGAACTCAAGAGACGACCTGCTGTAGATAAGCCCAGTCCCCGACTTTGTAATACCAACATCGATGATGGCCATGGCAGTACATGTCAGTTGTTACAATGAAAAATACCGCCTTACCCGACACATGATGTTAATTTTAATTATTTCTTTTCCATGTTTCAAAAAATTTCAACAAAATCATCCTATGCGACTTCTCTTTGGAACGAGCAAAATGAGCTCACTCCAAATGAGGGGTCATATGATACTGTTTTGTTGAAACTGCTTTACATTTTTCAACTGTTCAGTTTGTAAATTACATGGGTGCAGGCAGCTAATTTCTTAGGTAAAGGGTAACTGCATCTTCATGGGATTGACAGCAGTGTCGGCTAAGTTTGTGTCAATTTGCATCCAATTCTACTACAGACTCGACCTCTTGGAAATAGGCCCACCCAAATACTTTTACCCTATGCCTTCACGTGCCACTGGGCTTATTCATGGATCAGTATGTTCCTTTGCAGAGCCCACAGGAGGTCTATCCAACAATATACAGTTGTTTCAATATTTAGTCTCACAAATGCAAAATAGTGTCGAAGATGAGATTGAAGAGGCAGATTTTCAATGATGAGGAAGGCACCAGAGAAAATAATTATCTTTTATAGGCCTAACCTACCTGGTTTAAATTGTACTTTTGCACCAGTTTCTGTCTGTATTTTTTTAATCATTTCACCGCCCTTTCCAATAACTAATCCAACAGCTTGCCGTGGCACTGGAATCTGAAATATTTTTCAACAATAGAATCAATGCAGTTACTGCCAGGAAGAGAATGCAGGCAAGTGAATAATCACTCTCCTCATTTTGATTTTGCAAGAGTGAAAAATTCAGGAGTGATTTTAACCCCTTACCTATTATGACAGCTCTAACTGGCCAGCACTTTACACGAAAATGACCATACAAATTTTTTTCATTTTTGCTCCAAAAAACATAGCTGATGACACCTCATTGGAACAAGCTCATTGAGCACGTTCCAATGAGGTGTCATAGCTATGGTTCAAGCAAACAAGAAGGATGTGTCTATCCCCATTAGCTCACCAACACATGGCATGCAAAAACTCGAGGCTTATTACAAATCTGCAAAAAATGTCTTGTCATGTACATGCCTAGTAAAACAGGTCAGAAAGTCCAGTGACAAAGAAGTCTACCATTGCATTCAAAAAGCTCAAAATCATTGAAAAACAACTGACGAACTGGTTAAACCATTATTTTCAAACCTGTCAACATTTGGTTAATGCCTTCCCACAGGACTTTTTATTTGTGTGCATGTATGTATGGGATTTTTTTCTCCACATTTCAACAAAACCTTGCAAGGCTCATCAAGCTTGTTCCATTGAGAGATCACACACAGTTTTGTCAAAATTTCCCCCATGCTGGTCTGTCACCATACAAAGGACATCAAACCAGACAAGCGATGCTTGAATTAAGAGATGCTTGAATATGTGAAATGTTTGTATTTATTTATTGGTGTTTAAGGTCACATATTTCAGCACATTGGCTCATCATAAAAATGTTTGTATGGAAGTACAGACGGACAAATGGCATCTTGGACTATATGCCCATCAAAACATCTTACAGAGGCCAGGTCATAAAATTCAAGGACTTTTCATCTGAGTGGGAACCCTGTTAATACACTTTTGTGGTAGTCAGTAAGTTAACTCTTTCAGGGTCTCTTCAATTTTTACCATTTGTTTGAAATTTAACATTTTCAACAGCTCAAGTTATAACATGTCAGACAGTTGAATGGAAGGGAGATGCCAACGTACCGGGAGAGAACTGGCAAGCTGCCTGGCATTCAACTTTCTACCCCAGATGAGCAGGGTCTGAATCAGCTGGGGCAAATGTATCGGCATCGTGCCTAAAACACCTAAGTAAACAGCACCACCATGCTCTCAGAATCAATCTGAACTATGCACTCGAGAATAATATCAAATGATTTAGCACGGCAACCAACAACTACAAAATAATGTTACCAGGGTGAACCATAACATTTGGAAGTTATGATGAAAAACGAAATATTTGATATATTTTAAAACTGGATTTATAGTTTACATAAACTTACCTCCATTCCACCTCGTCCCCCCATAGGGGAACCAAACTCGTTGAAACCCATGTTCTGAAATATAAAAATGTCAGTGTCACAGCTTTATTAAACAGAATGGTCTGATGACAACCATATCCTTTGCCATTTTTATAAACTATAATATTCATATAACAAGTCTTGAACAAAAGGCACTTTCATAATCAATATGTTTCTAATGCCTGTGACTGCAAAGTTATGGACATCCACCACCGATACCAAACCTGTCAGCAACGTTTGGGACTGCCTTTAAAATCTATTATTTCGTCCCGAGTTCCTGTGTGCCTATAATTTTACAATGCGTTTCTTGTGCCCGTTTCGTGTAACCTGTGATTATTACGATCGAATGTGTTGCGTTGGTAGCACAAGTTTTATTTCACATTTTCTCCAATGTCAAAATTCGTGTAGCAATTTATATCAACTATGGAATGCGTGGTTAGGGGAATGGGGCCATTCAGGGAATCCCAGGTCACCCTAGCGGAAACACGGCCTCATACTAATTCATCTTGCCAAATTTCAAGAAAATGCATAAATATGAGATGTTGCACGTGCTGAAAAAAAATAAGATGGCAGCTGTAGTAGGCATTATGGATGGCCGACGCTAACCACAATTTGACATTCCGATATAGGTGCAGATCTGAACATGCATATGAAATCTGATGAGTGAGAATTAATAAATTTGAAGCTATTTACCAGCTATCAGAACATTCTAACTGTTGGATCTCAAGATTTCATAAAATTTTCCTCATATTGCACTAGGTTACAATTTCACTTAAGGCCAAATATGAATTCATGGACTTGATTTGAACAAACTTGAACCTGACCTTTCTAAGGATGCTCCCATGGGGAGTCTAAAAAAGAACTCGGGGATTTGATTTGAGCAAACTTGAATCGGAATGCCACAAAGGATGTGTACCAAATATCAAAAGACCGACTGGTAGTTCCGGAGAAAGAATTTTTGTTTTTTACACTTTTTAACACATCTTTCCATTACCCTATATGGCATTCATGACAAGTGATTGAGAATTTTTGGCCCAATCAAGTCTGACTCAAAGGATGCTTTATACCAGCTAACAATTCTTTGTAAAAGTTTGTTCCATGCAGATGGGGAAATATGGCAATTGCATTTTCTTTTTTCTTTTTTAGCTCTTGAGGTTCCCACAGATACACCCAACATTTTTCATGCATAAATCAAGTATATGTCCCCTAACACTACTGGAAGCAAATTTGGTCCAAACTGGCCCACCGGTTTGGAAAGTATAAATTTTGGTTGAGGTCTAAAATACTGCCCCTATCAGCACAAGCCCATATATTGTCAGATTAGGCCCCACAAAGTAGATCTTCTGTTCCCGGGGCCATTTTTTTTGTAAAATTGCATGTGGTGGACTTTTTTTTTTAAATTTTGTAATTATTTTTTACTATCAAAAGTTCACGTTCTTGGTTTGTTTTCTGTTTTAAGCTCCCATAATCTACAGAATTATGAGTGGTGGTGTATTTTGTTGCTCAAATGCTTTAGCATTGCAAAGCCTTGTTGCACTCAAGGGACAAATTTACCAATTGTATTAACTTGGGTTATAAGATATAAACGATTCAATTTTTATTTTTTTAATTTTGCATTGGTTATAAAAGGAGCATGCAGCAGCCAAAAGGACCGTGCCAGAGGGTCTGAGAAACAGATTTTTAACTTTTAGTCCTAAAGATCATTCTAACAAAATTGAATCTTAAGCATATAAGTAAGCTGCACATATTTCAGACTGGTTGTCAAGAGAAGAGTTTAAGAATTTTGTGTTTTTCGGGCACTGCCCAACCCAGTTGGCTTGGCTAATTCTATTGGAACAAACATGGAAGGGTATCCCCAAAAATTCATGCCAAGTTTGGTTGGGTTTGATCTTTTTTAGACCTTAATAATAAATCAAAAAGACACGCTGAAACTTACATCGTCCTTGGCAGCCAACATTTCCATTACCATATCTTTTGCTCTCTACAATGAAATAATAAATATATTTATTATATGCTAAACGATAGATTATCAAAGAAATTGCGTTAAGATAGAAATCGTATCCCCCACTGTCGAGTTAGAAATTTTCACTTTCACGGTATCAATCAAAATGACATCTTTCAAAACATCACTTCAAGGTGAATAAGAGTCAAATTGTAACTGGAAATGATCAATTTGTTGTAAAAACGTATTATGAAAAGTAAATCTAGTATTTTTGAGTGGATACCCATCATTTCCGGCAATAATTCAACACACATTCACCTTGAATTGATGCATGAAACCCGCTAGTCCAACCATGGCCTGAAAGTCTAATATAAGTTTTGGGTTTGGTACGTCCTTTCAAAAGACGTACCAAACCAAAAACTTGTATTCGACTTTCAGGCCATGTTTGGACTAGAAACCCGTCAGCTGAATCAGATTGCAAGACGCTATCTGTTCCGAGGATCAATCAAATCACTTGTGTTTCAATGATTCAATGAGCTGTTTACTTTCATGCATCAATTCTGAAATGAGTGGAATTATCAGATTCTTATAAAAAATAGGTCGATTAAATCGTTGGATGTGTACCCATACGCGCAACTAGTAGAAAGCTGTTATTATCTCAGGAACAATTTTGTGGACAGGTAAAATCCATGTGAGGGCATTTTGTCAGGATCAAATTATCATATTTATACCAAAAACTATACAGCTCGGAACATCAGTAACCTGAAGATATATATAAAGTAACATGACAATCAAAGCAATATTTTTCAAAAAGTGATTGGAGGAATTTTCAATTTGAAGGATAAAGGGTTAACATCTCAGGATCAAATAATCAGAATTACACCACAAACTATACAGTGCGGCACATCAGTAACCTGAAGATATATAAAAAGTAACACGGCAATTGGACCGATATTTTTGGAGTTATTTTATGCCAAAGGGATTGGAAGAATTCTCGATTTGAAGGATAAAGGGTTAATATCTCAGAATCAAATTATCAGATTTACACCCAAAACTATACAGCTCGGCACATCAGTAACCTGAACACAAAAATAAAGTAACATGACAATCCAAGCAATATTTTTTCAAGTTATCGAATGCCAAAGAAATGGAAAGATGCCAGATGGACAGACAAATGGACAGATGGACAGACAGACAAAGGATGGACGAACGATGGAGGGCCACCCTGGATGCCGACATTATGTGTACCATATATGGTATGGGTGCACATAAAAAGCGTATAAAAAGAAAATCTAGTGTTTTTGAGTGGATACCGAAAATTATCTCACTTATGACAGACAAATGGTTATTTTCGCTCGCGCAAGCTCTTGCGAAAAATAAACATTTGTCCCTTACTCACAAGATAATTTTTGTTATTCACTCAAAAACACAAAAAAAAAACCCTATTTAATAGCATAATTTATGGAGATGATGAATGGGAAAACTACAGGTAATCATTATGGGTGGATTATCTTTCCCCCAATTCTCCTCATACCACACCAAGCAATCACGATCTTGAGATTGAGGATTTATTTACTCAGTGGTGTTTAACGTCATTTTCAGCATCATTGGCTATACCATGACTGCAACATAGGGATGAAGTCAAGTTTAGCCAATCGTTTATACATATGCAGCTTACTTTAGAGGACTTCCACCAGACATTGGTTCCAGGTCCTATCTCACAAGTAAAGCAGAACTTGTATACCCGAGTAAACAAGCACTGCTCCACTTCCTGGGGTTCCTATGGAATGGAATTATATATACTTCACCTTCAAAAATAATGACTGTTATTTATTGGTGTTGAAGGTCATATTTCTGAACAATGGCCAATCTTTACCGCAATGATGAAGACACAAATTTAGTCAATCGCTTATACCCATGTTGCCCATAAAGAGGACTTCCACCCCAGACACATGTGACCGGGTCCTATGTCACCAGTAAAATAGAGCAAGTATATCACAGTAAACAAGAAATGTTTCACTTCTCACGAGCGAATGACTAATACACCATCATGATTAAGGTTTCACATGCATTAATGCCAAACTTTTCATGTTGACATGTCTGGTTGAAATTCTTTTTCAAAGTTGCTCAGATACTGGCTGAACTCCCACATTAAACACAAAACAGTAGTACCTGGATTTTTATGGACAAAACCCTCCTCATATGCTTGATATGAACTGCTTTCAAACAATGAAGAAAATCTGAAAAACCGTACTATTTATTTATTGGGGTTTAATGACACTTTAGACAGCCAGGGTCAACTTGCGTCGGACAGTTTTACGGGTGGATGAAGCCAGAGTACCAGGGGAGAACCACCAAGCAACTGTCAGACTCTCTCCAATGTACCAACTCCACACAAGCAGGGTTAGCTTCAGTTGAAGACAAGTGCACAACGCCTTAGTACACAACGCCACCATGCACACACATGGGAAATGGGATTAAGTGGCTTGGTTACTGCAGGTGGATTCGAACTGAGGGCCTCTCGGCTTGCATCTCTGCCAAATGAGCCACAGTGCAACTAAATCATCAAGTTGCAGTTTCATGAAAACTTGATCTGAATGCAAATTAATCCTTTACATAAACAGTCGCCACATACACCCATGCAATGTACAAATTGTGCTTTTGGAAAAACTTTTTTTTTTCAAATTTCACCTAAATGCGCTTGTCAAAATTCATGGTGAGAATTTGAAAGAAAAAAGAAATGAACTGATAATCTGTGTATTGAGTAAAGGATTCAACCCTTTAGGAACTAATTCTGACTGATAACTTTTTAATACAGGGGAACAGGTGCCCGAACAACATTGTTTGGGTAAACTCAAAACTTGTTTTCCAAGTACCTTGTGAGTTGTTTCAATACGTATTGTTCATTGCGTATCATGATGCAATAAAATTAAATATCAGGCAAAACAAATTCGTAGATTTTGAAGGCTGGTGCAGTGAAACCCCTTTTTTTTTGCAAACCAGCATTGACAGTCCTAAATATGCCATAAACATAGGATTAATCAGTTAACCAAAGGTTGGTCAACTCCCTCTAATATACTAAATATTTATTTGCTTAATCCATTATACCTTGTTTGACGGCACACAAAACTCATTTGACAAATAAGATATAAGGGATTAAATTGTTTGAACATATTTTCTCAGAGGAAAAAACACTGGAAAACGGGTCATAAAATCAAAACTTGAAATTATTTATTTATTGGTGTTTATGGTACGGTCACATTTTTGCTCAATGGATAATCATGACCAAAAATTTGTAATAAAAAGAAAGGTACTGGAAATGAATTCATGTTGTTCAAAGTATTTGATAGTTGTACTTGCATGGCATGAAAGACCATGTATACATATTGTATTGTACATATCATATCGTAAGGGAAGTATATCATTGCAGCCCTAGTATTCAATAAACACAGTTCTACAATTATAATTTCCTACCAAGTCCGATTTATATTCAGTAGTGATACTAAGTTTGGTTAACATTATTTCTTATGACTATGGTCTTTTGTGGGTACAGTAGAACCTGTCTTGAGAGATGCCCTTTGGGCCGCACAAAAGTGGTCTCTCAAGACAGGTAGTCTCTCATAACAGGTTTCAGGTTTTCTCAAGTCAGTGAATAACCAACCACAAAATTCAGAAATGGAGAAGGATTTTTGTAATTACTTTGTAGTTCTTTTTTATGAAGTTTCTGTAACAAATTGAAATGGACTGTTATAACAATTATAATGAAAGTGTCAATGACACTGTAGCTTAACTTGTGTGTTGTGTTTGATGAAAAGGATAATGTTCAATGTTTATGAAAGGATTATGAAATAAGACAAGAATTGTGATAATTGGGAATATGTTCATTTCTGTTCCCTGTATGCTATGTTTATGATAAAAATAATATGAGGTGTGCACTGTACTAAAGAGCTGAGGGGTGGGTTAATATGACCTCACAGTTAATGTATGTGGCCCTCACAGTTAACGTATATCAACAAAAGTTACCAAGTTACAGTGAAATTATTCCAAAACGAGTCATCCTATCAAGTTACATTAAAATCCCCTCATAAATATGGCCTGTAGACTGTGCTAAAGGTTTTCGGGGCTTCAGGCCCTTGTAGCCGTCAGTTTCCCAATTACGTCCAAAGGGGACATACTCATCTAGACATTATATGAAATCAATCTACCAAGTTACAATGAAATCCCTTAATAAATATGACCTGTAGACTGTGCTAAAGGTTTTTGGGCTTTGGGCTCTGGCAGCCATCATGGTTGAATGATCGCAACCAAAAGGGGACTTTCTCATCTGGACACTATTTGGAGTCATCCTACAAAGCTACAATGAAATCCCTTCATAATTATGACCTGTAGACTGTTCTAAAGGTTTTCGGGCTTTGGGCCCCTGAAGCCGTCACAGTTGCCCAATCGTGTCCAAAAGGGGACGTTCTCATCTAGATATTATATGAAGTCAACCTACCAAGTTACAATGAAATCCCTTCATAAATATGACCTGTAGACTGTGCTAAAGGTTTTCGGGCTTCGGGCTCGGCAGCCATCATGGTTGAATGATCGCAACCAAAGGGGACAATCTCATCTGGGCATCATCTGGAGTGATCCTAAGAAGTTACAATGAAATCCCTTCATAAATATGAACTGTAGACTGTGCTAAAGGTTTTCGGGCTTTGGGCCCCTGTAGCCAACACAGTTGCCCAATCATGCCCAAAAGGTGACTTTCTCATCTAGACATTGTATGAAGTCAACCCACCAAGTTACAATGAAATTCCTCAACAAATATGACCTGTAGACTGTGGTAAAGGTTTTCTGGTTTTGGGCTCGGGCAGTCGTCACGGTTGGCAGATCATGCCCAAATGGGGAAATTCTCATCTAGACATCATAAGGAGTCATCCTACCAAGTTACAATGAAATCCCTCCACATTAAACATGACCTGCAGAATGTGCTAAAAGTTTTTGGGTTTCGGGCTTGGGCAACCATCACGGTTGATAGATCATGCCCAAAAGGAGACGTTCTCATCTAGGCATTATACAGAGGCATCCTACCAAGTTACAATGAAATCCCTTCATAAATACGACCTGTAGACTGTGCTAATGGTTTTTGGGTTTTGGGCTCGGGCAGCCATACCGGTTGCCCGCTCGCGACCAAAAGGGGACGTTCTCATCTAGACTTGACCCCAAACCTGCGTATGAAATTTTGTGACGATCAGACAAGAACTCCGGGGTGTAGCCCGTGCTAAAGGAAAATGTGAACAGACGTCACAGACTTCCGCACGCGTGATGGCAATAGCTTATCTTGACTATGTCAAGTTAAGCTAAAAAGCAAACTCACAAAGTGATACACCCCTCCCCCCCCCCCACGCCTCAAATGTATAGGTTAGATTATCTCCCCTTGGAAATGTCAGAACGGAACTATATTGCTTCATGCACATCTTCATTTGGAGTTCTTCCATTGTGTAAAGTTTCATGAAAATTCTTCAAATGGTTTAGGAGGAGTTGCGCTTACAAGGATGGACAGACGGTATAAGTTAGATTATCTCCCCTTGGAAATGTCAGAACGGAATTATATTGCTTCAGGCACATCTTCATATGGAGTTCTTCCATTTTGTAAAGTTTCATGAAAATTAGGAGGAGTTGCGCTTACAAGGATGGTCAGACGGACAGATTATCTCCCCTTGGAAATGTCAGAACGGAATTATATTGCTTCATGCACATTGCCATATGGAGTTCTTCCATTGTGTAAAGTTTCATGAAAATTCTTCAAACGGTTCAGGAGGAGTTGCGCTTACGATGGATGGAGACGGACAGACGGACGGACAGGGTGATTCCTATATACCCCCCAAACTTTGTTTGCAGGGGGTATAATTAGTGTTGAAAATCTTCACTGAAGATTTTCAACACAAATTAATTTTTATAATCCTATCTGTCACATTTCAGGTATGTATGAAATTGTTTATTGAGCAATAATCGTAATCTTTTCACAGAGGTCTTATATAAACATCTCAAACTTTAATGAACTTTGTAACTGAATAGCAATTGAAACCCAATTAAGAGCTTTTAATACTTTTAATTATGTTAGTATAACCACAATGGATTTTCCAATTCCAGAACAGGTAAAAAGTTTTTGTCATGGTTTCAGTCTTCAAAGGGGCGGTCTCTCAAGACAGGTCCATTATGGCATACAAATACGTGGTCTCTCAAGACAGGCAGGTGGTCTCTCAAGACAGGCAGGTGGTCTCTCAAGACAGGCAGGTGGTCTCTCAAGACAGGCAGGTGGTCTCTCAAGTCAGGTTTTACTGTATGCGTTCATTTTCTCATTGCAGTAATTACTTTCTGTCAGGCCTTGCCTTTTAGAACCTGCACGGAGCCAACAGTAAAGCTCAGTGCAATGAATGATGGAGATGATTAAATTGCATGGGGGGGCCGAATGTTAAAAATGCAGAAAAAACTTTGCTGGTAGCTTGTGCAGGCTAACAGTCTGATTTTTCATGGGACTGTTATGCCTCAGCCAGACAAAAAGACAAGGCCCAAAAAATTTTATAGATGCAGATTAATGGATTCTCCCAGTGGTACATGTGGTCCAGTTAATAGTGGCTTTACACTATGAATCAGCTTGTTTTCTCAGAATAAAAATTTATAAAATTTATTGGAAAGTGCCAAGCACTCTCCAATAAATTGTAATAATTATAAACAAAATTTTGCTAAACCAATGTTCGCCTCACTGGTGGCATGGTATCATTGAAAAACAATGCTTGTGTTACTCATCTTCTAAAAATAATTTTGCACAAGAGATCTGCCCAGGGAAACGGTCTCGTCCTTAAATAGTCCACTGCCTGTGTTTAGATTCACTTGTCTGAAAATTTCAGTTGGTCAGAAAAGAACCTGTGTTTCACTTTTCCAACTAATATATTCCAGACAAGTGAACATAAGAAATGCCATAAACAGTCATTTTTTTGAACCAATGCAAGAAATGTTTCAACAGAGACTTGATTTGAAGAAATGTTTGATGAAATTACAATTAAAGCAGGGTTCCCCCAGCTGAAAATCTTTGAAATTCAAGGCCATTCCAGGCCATTTCTCGGCAATTTTCGTGGATTTTCAAGGCCCCCATTTATGAAATTCAAGGCTTTTCAAGGCAGAGGCTGGCAAAGTACCCTAAATTATCAGATAACGACTAGAAACTTTCTCTTATACTTCCCTTTGTTGGTAATTCTAACACTTGACATCATTTTTTGGAAAACTCTTTCTGAAAGCTATCCAAGCAATGATATCACTGATTAGAATTAGTGAGCCTGAGAAAGACATTTTCTTGTGTTTATCCTACAACTGCAGTGTAATTACCAGGTGACACAATAGCTGTCTCTTGTACATGTTCCCCTATTCTAACTGAATACTTACTGAATGCAAATGAATTGATGTCATCCTTTCTCCCATTGAGTAAAGTTGTCAACTACATGTTACATGTAAATGACACATTTCGTAACCCAGAATGCCTCCGGAAATGTCATTCGAAAAGCAAAATGTAATTCCATTGTGGGGAAGTGTACCTTCCAACAAGCTTGGATTAAATCAACTGCATACTATAACTGGTTACTGCCTGTTCCAGTTGAACGGTATTCAGCTAAATGCAGTAAGTGTCGAAAGGTTTTTAATGTTTCATACATGGGCGAATCATCCTTAAAATCGCACATGTTAACATTTGAGGTGAATAAGACAACACCACTTTCATTTGGAAACCAAAACTCGGAATCCACCGTAATGGCGACTGCCCGTGCCAGGATTTTAAGATGACGTTGTGGCAAATTCATCAGACATACATGCTTCGGAAATACTCAAATAGTTCAACTGAACAATCTCATCCATTTGTAATATTTTCAATATGAATAAATTATCCACGCACGTGCGCTCAGCATTCGAACAGGCAGAATTTACAATAAATCTTCCCATTGGCTTAAATATACACCACTGTGCTCACCCACATCAATAGCAACCATTCACAATGCTTGATTCAAAGGATTTCAGTGTCATATCACTGCAAAGTTCTATCAATAATGCACACATTGGAACTGCCGTAAATACTCCAAAATATGACCGGATTAATAAACCACACAGTTACATTTGCTGTAAATGCCGTAAAATATGTTCGGATTAAATTACGCTTCACAAAATTCTCAGATTTTCCAGGCTTTTCAAGGCGACCATTGGAAATTCAAGGGTTTCAAGGCCTTGAATGACCTTTTGACGAATTCCAGGCTTTTCCAGGTTTTCAAGGCTCCGCAAGAACCCTGTAAAGACCAATCCCAGCCGCAGTTATGAGATTATGTTGCGTAGTTCCTCTAATTGTGTTAATATCTTGGGTGTTTTCAGGGCAATTTAAATATTTATTGAATGGAATATAAACCAGAGGCTAAAGTGGGCCTAAAATGCTCACCTGGCTCAAATTGTCAAAACAGATGAGTGGATCAGCATGTGATCAGCAGCAAGAGCAATTTTTTTGATTTGCTATGACACAACCAAATGCAACTTTTTTGGCCATTCATTTCTGCTGGTCCCAGGCAATCTTCCCAGCAAACTCTGTTGTGAAGTGTTAGAAAACAATAACCGAACAAAATTTTTGTTTTGTTTTAAACTGTGATGTGGTTCTCTCTAGTGCCCCCCCCCCCCCCCCAACCACCCCACCACGACATTTTTTTTAAAAACCAAGCGAAACGATTTGAACAAACTTGAATTTGACACCCCACGAGATGTTACATACTAAATATGAAAAGATTCTCACTGGTGGATCTGAAGAATTTTCAAGAAATTTTCTCATATTGCTCCAAGTTAAACTTTGGGCTTCAATAAAAAGCCCAAATATTAACCCAGGGACCTGATTTGAACAACCTTCTATCTAAACCTCCCAGAAGTGTTGTACATCAAATATCAAAAGAATCTGACTGCTGGATCTGAAGGTGATGATTTTAATCGATAATTCCCCATATTGCAAAAAGTAAATATTTGGGCTCCCTTGGTGAAAGCATATATTAACCCAGGAACTCGATTTGAACAAATTTCAACCTTACACCTCTAGAGATGTCACATACTAAATATGAAAGGATTCTCACTAGTGGGTCTGAAAAAGATGTTTTACGAAATTTTCTCATATTGCACTAAGCTAAAATTTGGGCTCCAATAAAGAGCCCAAATATTTATCCAGGGATCCCATTTGAACAAACTTGAATCTAACTACCCAAGAGATGCTGCATACCAAATATCAAAAGAATCTGACTGGTGGATCTGAAGATTTTTTAAAGAATATCTCATATATTCCACCAAGTTAATAATCAGGCTCCCATAGAAAGCCCAAATATTAACCCAGGGAATCGATAAATCTTGAACCTCTAGAGATGTCATACCAAATATGAAAGGATTCTCACTAGTGGGTCTGAAAAAAGATTTTTTATGAAATTTTCTTGCATCGAACCAAGTTAAAATTTGAGCTCCAATAAAGAGCCCAAATATTCATCCAGGGATCTCATTTGAACAAACTTGAATCTAACCCCCCTAGAGATGCTGCACACCAAATTTAAAAAGAATCCGACGGGTGGATCTGAAGATTTTTTAAGATCATTCCCCAAATTGCACCAAGTTAATATTCGGGCTTCCAGAAGAAGCCCAAATATTAACCCAGGGACTCAATTTGAACAAACTTCAATCTGACCCCTGTTGAGATGTTGTATACCAAGTATCAAAAGAATCTGATCTGAAGATTTTTAAAGCTTCTTCCGGATAGTAGCCTAAGTTAGTTATTTGGGCTACTCTGTTGAGCTCAAATATGAACAAAGAGGGTCGATTTGAACACACTTGTATTTGACCGCCCTATGGATGCTGTATACCAAATATCAAAAGATTCTGATAAGCGGTTCTGAAGAAAACATTTTTTTCAATTTTTGCAAATATGCAGACTAGCATTTTTTCAAACGCCCATAAAGAACACTAACACAACCGATGGCCATTTTTTTTTTTTTATCCATTCTACCGGTCAAAAGGATACTTCATACCAAATAACAACTCTCTATTCCGTGTAGTTTGGAAAATATGGGCATTTTAATGTTTTTCCATTTTTAGCCCCTGGGGTACCCACAGGGCAACGAAAAAAAAGATTTTGGGCATCAATCAAGTATTTTGGACTCACTTATGCTACATGACAAATTTGGTTCAGATCGGCCCATCGGTTCTTGAAATAAAAATTTTAGGCGGAGTTCAAAATGGGTATGTGCCCACAGAGAGCCCAAATATTGATCTACCAATTTCTCTTGAACAAACTTTAATCTTCAACATCAAAGAGTGTTACATACCATACATCAAGGCAATCTCTCTGGTGGTTCATGAGAAGAAGATTTTTAAAGATTGCCCAGAGAAGGCAGCCGCTCCATTTGAACAAAATAGAAAGAGTATACCCCAGGGATGGTTTGTGCAATATATGTTGGCTGAATGGCTGTGGAGAAGAAGCCAGGTTTGCAAAAGTTAACGGACGACAGACGCCAAGTGATGGCAATACCTCACACTGACTTGCAGTCAGGTGAGCTAAAAATTGGAGCACGAAAGAATCTGTATATATTTGAGTAAAAAGACATCAGATTACATCAACTATCCGAGTGCAAATTTCCACAAAAACTGGGCAGACAAATAGCCAATAAAGGCATTGAATTCCAAACAGAAATAGGCTGGTGGCTTGATGGCCAGGACACATGTACCGACATTCTGACATCAACATTCCAAAAACATGCTGCATTTCTTTTGTGCAAGTCCTAAACACTACACTCATCGACCAATATAACTATCACCCCCAAAAGAATTATAACTGACTGGGCAGCACACACGTACAACCAACCCTGTCAATATGTTTACAAGGCTACCCAAAATATGAAAACAGACAGCTCACTTTGATCAAGTGAAGAGGTGTTGGAGAAATTCACTCTCATTCTGAATGTCACGTCAGACGCACACGGCTTCTGTGTTTAAAAAAAAAAAAAGATTTTGTCATAACAATCTGCTATACATATTCACCTGGCATTTCATGGGGTCTCCAGATATCCTTAAAGGTTTGTCTTGTGATGATGGCTGATTACTGTCTTGGATCATTACCATTTTAACACCAGCATTTTCCTACAAATAATTTCAGAAATCAATTAAGAACACGACTGGGTGTAGCATGATATACCTGTAGTGCTGTTTAAATTATACAATCCCTTATGTTTATGCAGTGTGTTTAAGGGTTAAGGATGTAAGCTTGGAACATAGTACATCTTGCAATGCAACTGTATTTACACAATACGAAGTAAAGTTTGTCTGAGAGGTTTATAAACTTTTAATGGTGTCGGAGGTAATTCCAGCATCTAAGGACATCAAGAGTTCAGTCAGGTGTGAAATGAAATTTGGCCAATTGTTCTTAGCTATACAAAATACATCCCCATTTACACAAGCGTACATAAAATACAAAAATAGGCCGATGAAATCATCAGATGTGTACCCATACGCACAACTAGTAGAAATCTGTATGATGGAGGGCCACCACAGATGCTGACATTATGTACACCATACATGGTATGGGTACATATAGAAATAGATTGGAGGAGTGTCTAATTTGATGGATAATGGGTTAATATCTCCGGATCGAATTATACAGATTTACATAAAAAACTATACAGCACAGCACACCAGTAACCTGAATAAATATATAAAGTAACATGACAATCAGATTGATATTTTTTGAGTTATCCTATGCCAAAGGGATTGGAGGAACTTTCAATTTGAAGGATAAAGGGGAAATATCTCAGGATCAAATTATCAGATTTACACCAAAAACTATACAGCTCGGCACATCAGTAACCTGAACACAAATGTAAAGTAACTTGACAATACAAGCAATATTTTTCAAGTTATCGAATGCCAAAGAAATGGATACGGATGCCGGACGGACAGACGGACAAAGGATGGACGAACGACAGATGGCCACCCCGGATGCCGGCATTATGTGTACCATACATAGTATGAGTACACATAAAAACAAGTATTTCATCTCAAGGAGCAACAGGTAAATTGAGCTGTGAGCAAAATGCAGCAAGTAAGACCTGTTGGAAGCATTTTGCTACAGAATTCCCAAGTGTCTGGACAAAAACCAACACTCCTTTTTCATATATTTCTTCAGGAAAACTACTGTGAAAGCGAACATTACATGAATATCCCAGGTCCACGATATCTTCACTCAAGATCTAAGAGAAGTTGCCGACTAATATTGGCGATTGTTTCTCGAGTCAATGTCCGACTCGATATTAAAATCGTCGTGATTCCCGGTCACAGATTACAACTGTAATTAATTTCTAGGGCACCGGAGCGAAAAGGATGTACTTATTGTCGTATTTTGTATGACTCTCACAATTCTGTGGTCGAAATACATGAATAACTCAACAATCTCAACTCGACGAAATGACGTTGGCCTTACCATTACCAACACTCATAAAATATTTACGGTTTTTAAAAAATTCCGACAAATGGCAACATTCCGACACAAACGTACATGAATTTTATTTGGAAAATTATTAATGACTGGTTATCATTCTGACATTCTGTGACATCAACATGCAGTAGTTTATTTGGTCTAATCTATTTCACAATTAATGCCGAGATTACACTCTCTGAGTTAATCCCTTTCACTCCAAATGTCTTGTCCAATTTAATTATTGCATTCATTGTCCGTGTAATATCGGGTGGGTTTAATACTTTTGTCTCACCTCAGACCTAGGATATTCATGTAACGGTCGCTTGCGCAGTAGTGTATTTAACTCCAGGTTCGAACACTTAAAACTTTGTTGAAATTTCAGTACTTTTCCTGTATATTTCCAGTGTCCACGGAGAATTTTCCAGTACCGTATTCAAGATTCTTGACTATACATCTACATAAACTTGTGGTAATAAAGACAACATATTTTAGAAGATGCTGAAGTAATGAACAGGTCTTAAATTCATTGCGAAATTTAAGCCACCTGTGTGATAGCGAGTACCAGGCATCATCTATGCCAAACAATTTCAATATATATTGGCAAAGGTTTGTTTGGGGTTGTAAAGTAGTGTAGGGATAGCAAAAATTATAATTCAAGTATATTTCCAGTATTTACTTGAGATCATTTCTCCAGTATTTTTCCAGGACTGAGAAATGCAAAACCATTTTTCCAGTATGGCGTACGAATCCTGTTATTTATTGGTGTTTAAGGTCACATATTTATGGAAAATGGCTAAACATGACCGTGACAGTTTTACGGGTGGAGGAAGCCGGAGTACCCGGAGAGAACCACCAAGCAATGGCACGCAACTGTCAGCTCACCAACATACTAACTCCACACAAACAGGTTTAGCATTGGTTGAAGACAGGTGCACCATCGGCGTGCACTACGCCTTAGTGCACAGCGTCACCGTGCTCCCACCTGGACAATGGAGATGAAGTGTCTTGCCCAAGGACACAACACAGTTGCAGCAGGTGGGATTCTAACCGAGGACATCTCGGCTTGCAGCCTGCAACTCTACCTACTAGGCCACCGCACTCCCTACGAATCCTGTTAACTGGATTAACGCAATTTTCCTTTACAGGAATCCACCAGAATCAAATAGTTTGAGAGGGCACAAACACACCACACTGATCATGGTTAGGCTCAATTTACCTTTAGGAACATAACCCCTAGTTATGGGCCCAAACACTCAAATAGTTTAACTCCCACATATTATCATGATGGATAGACACTGTCCCGGTTTCACTTGGGCCATCACGATTTTTTAATTTAGTAATCGAATAATAGTCGCAAATAATTGATTAATCCTACCGAGATGACCCTCCCCCCCCTTCCGTCTCTTTGAAGTCGTTAAAAATGAAGTTTGAGTTAGCTGACCAACCTCAAGTAAACAACGAAGATGATCCTCTTTTAGGTACATTCAAAGCTTTGATGTTCTGAACTTTTGAACCGTCAGTTAAGAATTAAGACTGGTCGTCAGTTGCGAACTTCGCACGTTCGCAACTATCGGCCGGTCTTGATTATTACACTGACGGTACAAAAGTTCAGAACATCAAAGCTTTTTTTTATTATTAGGGTTTAATGACACCTTGACAGCCAGGGTCATATCATGTCGGTAACAGTTTTATGGGTGGAGGAAGCCAGAGTACCCGGAGAGAACCGAGCAACGACGAGCAGCTGACAGCACTCCAACATCTGCACCGAGGAACAGGCAGGGTTAGATTGGGTGAAGACATGCGCACCTTCGACGTGCAGTACGCCTTAGTACAGCTGCCAAGACTTTCCCAGAAACAGCAAAGCCATAAGATGCAAAAAATGCATAAATGAGACTGACAGTGACCACACGGCCAGGGTTGCTTCTGAACTATGACCTTGAATTCCATCAAACAAAAAATTTGTGTGTGACACATCTCCCCATAAGCAACATGTATGCCAACAAAATCCAATGAAGTGTTGCAGTTATGGGACGGACACAAAAATCTTCTGGACAGATGGAAGTGACATACTATATGCCCACAAAAATTTTTTTGATTAACTCTTTGAATGCTGCTGGCGGATATTTCCGAGGATAGAATTTCTCTTGCCACAGAAATAAGAATAATTTTTTTTGTTTAAAATTTCCTCTGATGAATTTTAATGCACGTTTTCAAAGATTTCTTGAGTTAAATTTAGATGAATTTTTCATCAAATCTTGTCATGGCTGCATCCATGATAAGATTTGATAAAAAAAAATATCTTGAAAATACTAAGGCAGGGTTCGTACAGGTATAACAAAATGAAATTTAAGCACTTTTCAAGGGCTATGTCATTCATTTTCAAGGACTATTTTTCCATTCTAAGAAACCAACTGTGACAAGTTCTTTTTTATAACTGCTCTCCGCACAGCGCATATTTCAAGAATGAGCGTGTGTCAGGTAATATTCAGGCCCATTTCTGTTCTTTTGGTTAAGTTTTGGAACTTCTTGCAAAGTTGTTGGGTTGTTTGTGGTAATTTGACATTCAAAATCGATTGTTCACAAACAATAATTCATGATTTATTATCAAATACCTGTTTTTTCATACAAAGTCAAGGTGAATCTTTGATATATTATCGCTTCCAGTATCTATGCTTTTGTGTGACACGATGAAACAAATGAAGCAGGC
Organism: Pictodentalium vernedei; assembly: GCA_031216915.1. NCBI lineage: Eukaryota > Metazoa > Mollusca > Scaphopoda > Dentaliida > Dentaliidae > Pictodentalium > Pictodentalium vernedei. The sequence goes on from CM062291.1 coordinate 464,799,386, forward strand.
GGAGAAAAACCAGTTTGCAAAACAATTCATCGCTCATTTGAATTGGATGCTCTCCATTGTATAGCAGCCTGTGTGTACAGTGAGCCACATGATAGTGTGTAAATAGATCACATGCTGCCGTTTCAATTTTCTGATTGGTTAAAATTGACCTGTACATTATGATGAATGTCAATTTGTGTACTTGTGTTTTCTCTCATTATCATGAACAAGAAAAGTAGTGTGCAGAGCACACAGGCGTATTATACTATTCGTGTTTTAAACTTTAATATGCTACAGCGAATTACCAAATTTTTTTTTTATTTTGGGCACTAAAACGTGGCATTTGGGGGGGGGGGGGGGATTTTTTTAGCAGAGTAGGTTGGGGTCCAGGATTCAAGGACTTTTCAAGGGGACTGGTGGTAATTCAAGCACTATTTAAAGGGAAAAGTCAATTTAAGCATTTTTCAAGACAGGCATTGAAATTCAAGCACTTTTCAAGACCATACAGACCCTGTTAGGTCACGAGTTAAAGGGGTACTATAGTATGTTTCAATCAAATTGTTCAGAAATTTCAAGGATCGCTTTCTTCAGTTCTGAATGTGGTGACCCACCATTTGTGAATGGTCATTTAGATTGTTTAATTATTCATGTAAAATACAAGTGCAATGACGATGGCCAGTGTGATGACACTTGTCCCCCCATGGTTGTCACCAAATTGTGGAAAAAAACCAAAGGGTTATGCATCACTGAAGCATGGTCAAGTTGTTTTTTTCCGCACATGTAAGGATTGTCAGAAAATGTACAAGTAGTGGACGAGCAACCTGAAATCATCAGACCAGGCTGGTTTTTAAACAATATTGACACAGATGGAAAAATGTCATATTGGTTTAACATTTAACACTTCGCAAATGGCACCTTCATTTCAGTAACATATACACTGAAACTGTACAATTATACTCCGGCTGGCACGTCTATGGGTTCATAAGCATCACCCCTTTAGGAACAATGAACATGTACATCTTGATTCTGGACATAGGAACACCGGATACAGTCAGCAGTCAGTTTTGTTTTATATTTCTTGTTCGATAAATAGGAAAAACTCAACGATATACTTAAAACTTAAACGAAAGCCACTTTTTGAAACTAAAAGCCTTTCCAGGGAGTCCATAATATGGACCTGTGATGGGATGTTATATGTACATGGAAGTACAGTCCAAGCAGCATTCAATAGTCATAATTTTCAGTCACGTACTGATAATATAGATGTTCACGCATGTTCTGAACATCTGAATGAGAATTACAACCAAGCTAGATTTTACAGTGAATGTCCGGCCACTCATTCACTTTTCGCGAAGACAGAGCAATTTAACAACATTGTGCAGTTTAGCATGTTACAGGCTTGTCATTTTGAGGCGGGTGATCACCCCCAGGCCGCAGTCACCCGCCTGAGTTCAAAATTCCGCGGACGGTAAACGTCCGCCTAACCCAGATTTATGCGACCCATTAATTCAGTCAAAGTCACCTCAAAATCGGTCTTCTCAAATGGAAATTTTCACAGATTGAAGGAGTTAAAGCGCAATTTGTGAAGTTTGTAGTGTTGTCGGTGCAGAGACAGTAAGAAACTTTCCAAATATGCGCGAGAGTCTGCCAATTCCAAAGTTGTAATTTGCTATTACATCGTACATCAGACAGTGACAACTCTCGTGTCACGTGTGATTACGGGACGAATCATCCCCAAGCCAGTTCCCCCCTTACAGTTCGCCTGGGATGTTTCATCCCAAAATCAAAGCCGGGACGATTTGTCCCCAAAATTTGATTGATTCGTCCCAAGTTATCGGCATCTGGCAGTGAGCACGATGCACTGGCTTGTACAGTCATCATGTAACGTATGGATATGGGCTTGGTTATTAGGATGCAAGATAACTATAACACTCACTGTCAGTGAGTATCATGAGAAACCTGGTGTCTTACATCCAAATATTTGAGCCTGCATCTATACATTACATGATGAGTACATCATAATTACACAAACCATGTACCTTAAAATATTAGTTATATACCAAGCAGGCTGAAACAAAATGGCCTCCGCAAACCATAAATGGCCCTCCTGAGGTCATTTTAGGCGAACCCAAAATAGCCCTCATGGGGCGATTTGAGGCGAACCATAATGACCCTTCTGCAATTTTCAAAATGACAAGCCTGATCTTGCATGCAGAATGGAATCGAACAATGATCCTGTTGTAGTCTTTATTATAAGTATTTATTAGGGTTTAACACTAACAGACAAGGTCATATCGTGTTGGTGAGTTATACGGGTGGAGGAAGCTCGAGTTCCCGGAGAGAAACCACCGAGCAGCTGCCAGCTCCCGAACATCGTAGCTCTGCACTGCAGCACAGGCAGGGTTAGACTGGTACATGCGCACCATTGACATGCAGTATGTCTCAGTACATGGCGTCATCGTGCCCCCATGTGGACAATCTGGTGAAGTGCCTTGCTCAAGGACACAATGTCGATCGCTCAGACGGTCACCCATCCAAGGACTAACTGGGCTCGATGTTGCTTAACTTCAGTGATCTGACGAGAACCGGTTACTGCAACGCCACCCGCCCACACTCCTGTTATATTCTACACTAAAACTACTGGTATACTTTATTACAGGGAGGGGGTATTTGACAAAATCCAGTATTCACCTTCAGTCTGCGTTTTACAGCTACTTTACTTCAGGTCTCCTCAATCAACTTTGTGCATTGATTAAAACATTTAACCCTTTACCTAACATGAAAAGCAGACGACACTTGCAAAAAAAATTCTTGAATAACTAATTTTTTTCATTTTTTGTCTCAAAAACATAGGTTATGACCCCTCGTTGGAACGAGCTCGACGAGCTCGTTCCAACGAGGGGTCATAACCTATGTTTTTGAGACAAAAAATGAAAAAAATAGTGAAAATTAATTGGCGATTTTTGAGAATAGCGCTGGCCGGTTTTGGCCGTTACGTTGGGTAAAGGGTTAAAATGTTTTCGTATTCTGCCATAATCTTCTTAGATTTACATGAGATGTATTTCTGTTTTTCGAAGCGAGGGCATTAATTCCAACATAGGATCTGTTCCTCTATGATTAGGTAAAAGCAAGCCAAAAATTGTTTTAATCCAACCACTCTAAAGTAGCAAATATGTTGAATGGAAAAAATCTAACATATGAATGTTTGCAGCTGTTTACCTTATACCCCCTCGTAATGGGGCATAATAAATATACTACTGCTTACCTGTAAATTTTTAATTGTTTCTCCTCCTTTGCCAATGACTAAACCAACTTTGTTGCCAGGAATCAAAAGTTCCAACACCTGATTTCCATCACCCATGCCACCACCACCTCCTCCTACACCACCTCCGCCGCCGCCAGGGCCGCCTCCACCCATGTGATCCATTGGCATGCCCTGCTGGCCACGATCTATTATTTTTTTTAAAGTTTGTTTGGCTGCCCTGAAAATACAATATTCAATTTGAAAAATTAATTCTCAAGATATGTTGAAAATAATACTTGGCTATACATTTTTTTTTCAACATATATTCAATTTATGGTTTCTTAACTGGTTTACTGTAGAGCTGAAACAGTTAAGGGGTTTTCTTGATCAATTAATCAGGTGGATTAACCTTGGTTAACCGATTAATCACTTGTCCAAATAGATATCTCAATAATTGCCATACCGTTGATTTACAGCATGAACCCTTTACCCAAAATAACAAACAAAACTGACTAGGCCTATATACAAAAATCTCCATTCAAATTTATTATGTTTTCAATTTTTATCTCAAAAACATAGCTTATGACACCTCACTGGAACGAGCTCAATTCATGTAGTTTATTTTTCAAATATCGTTTGATAACCGCAATGGGTAAAGGGTTAAGAATGACCATTGCCAACCATCGATACAGTATGATGATCAGGCAAGTAAACATGTCAAACAGATTTTAAACTTTTTTAGGTCTTACTTGCAATCACTGCTAAGCAATTGGACATGTACAGATTAGGGCTGTCGCGACTATCATTTTTTGTAATCGAATAATCGTGACCAGTAATCGACGGTTAGTCGATCAATAGTCGCTTCCCATGATTTTTTAGCAAATCATTCTTCTGTTCGTAAAACTCTGAAAATGACAATGGCACCAGTGTGTTCAGACGAAGTGGGGGTGTGGGAACAACAAATCGGTCCCGACTGAAGCTACATGTAGTCCAATCTTGGACCTACAGTCCGTAATATAATTTTTGGGGTTGGTACGTCCTGTAGGACGTACCAACCCCAAAAATAATATTACTGACTGCTGGTCAAAGTTTGAACTTGAAGCCGATGAATTTACCAAAGAACGTTCTTGCATATGTTTCCTTTCTGCAATAAGTTTCTCGAAATTTTGAACATTGAGATCTATGCATTCCCTCGTCAGTTGTTAAAATTGGATCTTAGTCTGAAGTTCCGAACTTTGCGAACTGATCTGACGTTCTGACTTTCGTCATAATTTTGTCACTTCCGCGCTTTGGGTTTTCCAATGGGTGCATTCGTGTGTACAAGACTGGAGAAATTCAGAAGAATCTATTCTTCTCGAGTAACTGTGAGTGTTCTTTCTAACACAGTCAGTGACAGTCGTACAGTCTTCCGGATATGAATGTTAACTATGGTTAGATATTTAAAGTTATTCACCTTCATTGATCATTCACCTCACAAAACAATGCAATTTAGCCCAGACGTGTACCACCTTGAAAATGAACGACGATCGACTAAAAATAAAAAACGTCGACTACTTCAATAGTCGACGGTTAGTCGACTAATCGAATAATCGCGACAGCCCTAGTACAGATTGCAGTCTAGTGTGAATTCAGAAAAACTGCCCAGTATTAAAAGGAACAAAAAGATGCCGATTTGAAAAAATTATGGACTCTTGATTTTGAAAAAAAAAACCAACTGCATGAGAAGTGTAAGTCATCAGAAACAATGCAAAATTACTTAAATCTAATTAAAAAGCTTTAAAGCAGACAAAATTTCAGAAAACATCGTGAAGATCTAAAAGTTACCCGAATGTTATCCGAGGTAAACAACAAATGCAGGAAATCTCGGTAACATTTCTGAATTAACGTGGTTTCTAGTTTTTACTCTGCTACTATTTCAATAAATGACTGCCACCAAAAACTATACATTACTTTAGCATTGATTGGGTACAATTAGATAAACCTTGAATTATTTCAGATAAATTGCAGTCATATTGCCAATGAAAGTTTTAATGACACTGCAACACATCTTGGCCAAGAAGGGACTGAGCTGAATAGTATGTTCCAATGATGCAAAGTCATTCACTCAAGTTTCTACGGAAAAGACATCACACCAAAGTTACATATGAATTCTGAAAAAGTTCTGGTGAGGAAAGCGACCGAAGGGTGCGCTCTTGGAATTGTTGACAATTCATATGCCAAAGCCAAGATGGCCACTGGCGGTCAAGTTTTTCAACGAAATTCAGAAAACTTTGATAGCTCCCATCTAGACATCACACCAAAGCTACAGATGAAATTTGAAAAAGATAGGGTGAGAGATGTGGCATGTAGTGTGTGCTAATGAACTGTTGACAATTTATATGCCAAATCCAAGATGGCCACCAACAGCCATGCTTTCAACGAAATTTGGAAAATTTTGATAGCCCTCAACCAGGTATTATCGCAGAGCCACATATGAAATTTTTAACTGATTGGGTGAGAAATAAAGCCTGCATTGTGTGCTAAAGTAATTGTGGACGGGCAGAGGAATGTACATACGGACAGACTGCACCCCATCCAAATAGGTCAAACTGATGTCGAGTATGAGCTAATAAAACTTGCAGAATGTTGATAGACAACAGCATAGAGCTGTAGGTTAACCAAAACCGAACCAAGGTTTTTATTTTTTTTTTAAAACCGAAACCGTCGACATCCCGTAATCTAAGGTTTTTCGTTTTTTATTAAATACTCTCTTGCTGCAGAAATTCACAGAATGTAGCCATCCCAGAGTAGTGAGAGTACCCAGACACTGCTAATGGCAGTGTCTGGGTCCTCTCACTACTCTGGGAAGGCTACATTCTGTGAATTTCCGACATTCCAGTTGAGTTATGTTTGCAGCTTTCCTCAAGTTGCGTGTGGGTGTCAGACCTCGAAAAATGGCCAAGCACAATAAAAGTTCTGTATATTTAGGTAATTATTGTATTGGCCTTCGTGATTATTCATGTATTATAGCTTATTTCAGGCATTCATTGAGTTTCACTCAATTTCACTGCCATTCAGTTATGACTCCAGACATAAGAATGAGTTATATTGAATTTTATTTGGCCTCATGAACAAACCAAAAACCAAACCGAACCGAGATCTTATTCCACCTGAAAAATCAAAACCGAAACCGAACAAGAAATTTAAAAACCATATATGTGCCTACTGGCAGCTTACTGGCACATAGAACACATTGGAACTCAGGGAACGAAATGCATAGACTAAATAATTTCAATTCAAATATGAAGCATATGCACAAATTATCAACTTTAATTTTTTGGTCTCAAAACTTAGCTGATGAACCCTCAATGGAACAAGCTTGTCAGTTTTTGAAGAAAAAATGTTGCAAGTGTCACCTAGTTGTGTTAGGTAATGGGTTAAATCACTGTATACTCACGCGATGGCTCCCGGTGATCCTGTCAGGGTACAATGTCGGTCTGGCAATCCACCACTGTCTACAAAGGAGAAAATATCCAAAAAGTTATACAAAATTTGCATCCACCATCTCAAGTTATAAACAATGCAAGTATCAGTTTTACAAATTCCATATTCAACCTCGAAACTGAAGATAAGATAAAATATAAGATGAGGCCACAACAAAAAAAAACGAGAGATGCGCATCGGAGATGCAGGCATCGAGTTGTGGTGGCAAATAGGAGTGATGCATGTCCATAACCTGGTTATCAATCATATGCCAGTTGTCAAATCTGGAACCTTTGTTCAAGTTATAATGCCAAGTTCAGAATTCGTAAAAATTAATTAAGGCCCATAACTCTGAAGAAAAATTGGGCCAAGCCAGTTTTCGAACCCGCTTGAGATATTATTGCAAAAAACCTGTATGAAAAATATTTAGTCAAATTGGAGAATGTTTGTTATTGCGCTAACAGTGCGAAGATGCCCCATGTCAGTCCTTCGTGGGAGTAAATTTTACGGGTGCAAAAAAGTGCACTCGCAAATTGTGTTGCGAGTGCAATTTTGTGTAAATCGCACTCGCAAAATTCCCCATAGTTTCAGTGGCTTTCACAACTATGCATGTAATTGTTACAGCTACCGTACTCACCAGTGTCGAAGCCCATATTCGTGATTAAGCCCACCCCTCGCTTTTTCAGATTTATGAACAGGGTGCCCTACTCTTGTCACAGCCCCCCCCCTCCCCCCCCTCCCCCCCCCCCCCCCCCCAAGTTTCAAATTGGACGAAAGTTGTTTGAGACGTCAATTTTACAGGCATCAAATGGAAAAACCGGTGACTTGTTGCAACACTGTACTTACCCCGGTATCAAATAGAACTGTAATACTGTATTATGTATATTTTTGGGAGTTGAGGTTTTTGTGTTGTTAAATTCATCTTTTGTGTAATATATTATGTCTGTGTTCAGTGTAATAAGTCTTTATTAAAAAAGTATATATCCCAAGCAAAATTGACTTGTTTATTTTTTTGTCGACCTCGTTTTGGAAGCTGTGACTTGTTTCAAATAAGTGTGCAGACTGCTGTCAATAGTTGTCTGAAACACGCCCATAACATATAGTTTTCACAGTGGTTGAACATCATCACAAGGATACTGATTGAACACTGCCACTTTCGAGTGGTGCACAACTCATTGTGAAAGAACACTGCCACTTTCGAGCGTGCACAACTCATTGAAAACGGGTGTTCAGAAATTAATGAGAAAGTGGTAATTAAAAATTAAAAATAATTAAAACACTGGTATTTGAGAATTATATAACAATTTAACCAGCGATATGATGTATGACTTATTAGTTTAATAAAACACGCTCATTTATCATTTCATCATGCTCTGCAACATGTGAAGTTATGACTTTCAGTGTAAAATCAATTTTTTGAATATTGCCAAGGGATGCAACTATTTTGTTATTCATATTCCGCTGTGTAAATTTTATCTGGTCTCCATATTATGATTTTTTTTTATTGATTTTGTGTGAAGCTCTATTTAGTTTATTCGTAATAAATGTACATATTGAAAGAAAAAAACAGCTATTTTTAAACAGACTATGTTTGTCTGTTTTCAAGGGGGTGGTTTGCAGTGTTGTTGATTGACATACTTAACTTACGAAGTTACGTCCATTTCTAGCTTCGAGAGTAACCTGTACAAAAAATGAAAACACCACCGCATGGTTTTCTGTTTGTTTTATTCATTAAATTGAGAATTAAAACCCGAAATCTGAAAATGAAACGTATGTAGAAGATAATTATGAGAATTTTTAAAGCAAATTCTGATTAAATTAGCAGTGTACTTTCGGTTTCGTTTACTGGGTGAATGGGGATGTATAATGACATGCGCAGTGAATAAAGGAAACTGGAAATGTTTCAGTTTTCACTGACAATATTGATTCGGACCTCTTGCGGAGTGGATGGTAATATGAAAGGAGGGGGGGGGGGGGGGGGGGCGGGCATATAACAGCAGTTCTAATTTTGTTTTTGTTTTACCATTAACCAATGGACAATAACAAAATAGATGTCCATTCTGACTTGAAGCGTGGCAATACTTGTGAGTTGAGTGCAATTTAAGTGAAGTTGAACTGTTTGATGACAGGCGCGATTTTTTGCGCTCGTCTTTTTTAAATTACGGGCGCTTGCGAGCGCAATAGCGCACGTCTCACGCGAAGGACTGCCATGTATACCGATCGTTGCCAAACCATTGGTCTCGGTTGTTAACGCAACTCAACCAAAAAAATTACTAGATATTCATCACCCTCTTCCCTGATTTTTCATGACCACCTTAAAAATGTTTGTTTGTACTAAATACTGTAGCGTTTAAACAAATTCCTTCGCACCAATATTGACATTCTTTTTACAAGCTTTTGGCCCTTCAAGTGGCCAGCAAAGGCATCTTGAATTGTCAACGACTTACTAAATGAAAAGAATACGTTAAAATTGTCATCTGATAAATTCCTGCATTACAAAAGTTTTTTTGAAAGACTAATATGGCACCATTTAAGTCCCAAGTTGAGCAGAGGTAGGGCTGCACGGTATACCAGTATTTAGATATTTACCGGTTTTTAAAACGATACAGAGCTGATACCGGTATTTTTTTGAAAGTACCGGTACACCATGACTTACGGTATTGTATCAAATTATCGATGCCAGATTCGGTATATTAATAATAAGTGAAGAAATGTTGAACATCATTCCCAATCCCATCACTCCACTCAATATTTATCATCAGTAATATTTCAATTTTAGAAATTTTCTGAGTGAGTTAACAATTAGAAATAATGCTCTGATATACACACTGAACATGAAATATTTTCAAATTATGCACATTGACAAATTTCATTTGAAACACGTGTTTGAGCTTTTTGTTTTGTTTTGTCATTGAACTTTCATCAGTTACATGTACACGTCACGTGATTTTTTTTTAATGTCGCATGGGTGTCTGTCAAAAGTGGAAAAAAACTTACTAATTAAAATCCCTCCCTTTCTCGTAACTGTTGTTATGAAGTGCCGGTCAATCACAGAACAGAATGATTCGTTATACTGGTCATAGTCCCAATATTTATTATTTATTTATTGGTGTTTAAGGTCACATACTTCTGCACAATGGCTAATCATGACCACGACAGTTTTACTGGTGGAGGAAGTCTGAGTACACGGAGAGAACCACCGAGCAACAGCAAACAACTGTCAGCTCCCCAACATACTAACTCCACACAGGCAGGGTTAGCATTGGTGACTGGGTCCTATTTTACCAGTAAAACAGAGCCTGTTTACCGCAGTAAACAGGTACTGCATCACTTCCCGGGTTCCAACGGGGGCAAAAGACTACTACTTATATAAATCTCCATTATCGAGTATCAATATATCATTAAATATATCCACTTGTTATCAATCATATCAATATGAATTTACAGTTAGTAGCAAAAGAAAATGCAAAATCACCTGTCTGGGCGTTTTTTTGATTTGAGTCTGAGAAGAATAAACCCATAGATGACAGCCAGGCAATATGTCGCCTATGCCACAATTGGAAGTAAGGGTGGTAATACATCCAACCTGGCTGCTCATCTGAAAGCCAACCACCCTGCAGCATTTTCTGAGCTATCGTCAGAGAAAAAGAGAAAAACGTGACACTGAATCTCCTGCCACCAGTGCTTCTCCAAGAAAGATGCCGGGTCAGCAAACCATTGTGGCATCACTTTCAAATGCCACTCCATATGAAAATGAAAGTGTCAATGACACTTTAGCTCAACTTGACAAACTTGAACTTGGTAAGTTATAAATGAAATGGCAAAATTGAAGATCAGTGTACCAATGTTATTTGATGAAATTTCAACATAACAGTATTGTGTGTGCACAACGTCAGAGTAATCCATGCATTTTTAAATGTAAACTGTAAGACTGGCTAAAGGAAGAATGTTGATACACAAATGCAGTATGTTCAGAGGTTATTGTAAATGGCAACTTTTTTCACAGAAATGAATGCTTATCAATAGCTCTTATCTAAAGTTCTTGCCTAATGAGCACACCAAGTTCAAAAATAATCCTATGATAAATGTGGCCTGTGGGCCATGTCAAAGAATGTTGATGTACAAATACAATAAATTCAAAGATTGTTGCTAACAGCAACAGTTTTTGATGGAAATGAAAAGAAAATCAATAGCTCCTATCTTTGTCACCCTGCATAAGCACACAAAGTTTCAAAACAACCCGATAATGAATGTGCCCTCTGAGGCATGCCAAAGAAAGATGTTAATGCACAAATGCACTAAGTACAAGGTCAATGCTTGTGGCAAAAGGTTTTTTTTTTTTTTTTTTTTTTTTTTTGAGGGGGTGGGGGGAGGTATGGAAATTCATAAATATACCCTGCAGAGAGTGCTAAAGCGATAAGTTGATGCACAAATGCAGTAAGTTCAAAGGCTGGTGATAACAATAATTTTTTATGGAAATGAAAAAAAGCAATAGCTCACATCTAGAGGTCACCCCGAACACACATACCAAGTTTCAAAGTGATCCGATCACAAATGTGCCCCGAAGGGTGTGTTAAAGTCAGAGGCAATATTTTTTAACAGAAATGGAAGAAAATCAACAGCTCCCATACAGATGTCACCCCACACAAGCACACCAAGTTTGCAAGCGATCCAATTATAAAGGTGTCCTGCAGGGTGTGTCAAAGGGAAATATTGATGCTTAACTGCACTAAGTTTTTACTAAGTTCATCGAAGGTTATTGCCAGTGGCAACATTTTTTGATGGAAATCGAAGAAAATCGATAGCTCCCATCTAGAGGTAACCCCAAACAAACATACAAAGTTTCAAACCGATCTGATCATAAATGTGTCCTGTAGGGCATGCCAAAGGAATATAATGATGCCTGACTAAACTAAGTTCAAAGATCGTTGCCAGCGGCAACATTTTTTGACGAATGGAAATGGACGAAAAGCGATAGCTCCCATCTAGAGGTCACCCCAAACAAGCATGCCAGGTTTCAAAGCAATCCGATCATAAATGTGCTCTGTAAGGTATGCCAAAGGGAAATATTGAGGTCTATCTAAACTAAGTTCCAAGAACGTTGGCTGCGGCAACATTTTTTGACGGAAATAGAAAACGGATAGCTCCCATCTAGAGGTCACCCCAAACAAGCATACCAAGTTTCAAAGCGATCTGTTCATAAATGCGACCTGTGAGGTGTGCCAAAGAAAATTGGGTACGTATGTATGCCAACGGACGAGAAGTGATGGCAATAGCTCAACTTGACTTTGTCAACTTGAGCTAAAAAACTCAAAATGTTGGGACTTTATTGGCCAAGTCAATGACAAGGTTTTTATTTGAAAATGATTCCAACATACACAGTGGACTCAAAATATTTTTGGGAACTGATGTCGGCTTTGGATCCACGATTCCAAATACCTGGAAGGAATTATTTTAATGCTACAGCCATCCCTGCACTATACAACCAAGTGAGAGACCGTGTGCAAAAAGAACTCTCGTGTGCTAAATACTTTGCAGTGACAACGGATCTGTGGTCATCAACTGGGATGATCCCATATCTTGGTCTGACAGTCCATTATATCAACAAGGACTGGGTGTAAACAAGAGGCCCAACGGGGCCTGAAGCGCTCATCTTGTACAGAACACAATTTGTTTTAAACAGAGTCCAAGAATGAGTCTACATTAAGCAAGCCATCTCCATAGGCTACACTGTCAATCCTTGAGTCCCTCAGGAGTGACAAAAATAATCTGGGCATCATGCCTTTTCTTCAGTTGATCATAAGTAAAATGTAAAGCTCCCCTATGAAGCCCCTTCATACAACCTATGTGGATTAATCTTAGTACCTCTAGAGGGTACTGAATACAAAATGTTTAATTCTTCAGCAAAATGGCCAATTCCGGCTCCCATAGAGAGCCCAAATATTAACCCAGGCTCTTGATTTGAACACAGTTAAATCTGACTTCCCTAGAGATGTTGTGTACCGAATATAAAAGAATTCTGACTGTTGGATCAGAAGAAGAGAAACTGTAAAGAAATTTCTTCGAATTGCACCAAGTTCAAATTTGGGCTACCATAGCGAGCCCAAATATTAACCTATGGATCCGATTTGAACAAACTTGAATCTGACCCCCCTAGAGATGTTGTATACCAAATGTGAAAGCATTCTGACAAGTGAATCTGAGGATTTTTGAAGAAATTCCCTCATTGTACCGAGTTAAATTTCATGTTCCCATATGGAGTCCAAATATTAACCTAGGCACTCGAATTGAACAACCTGGAATCTGACACCCCCACCCCCTAGAGATGTTGTATACCAAATATAAAAGCATTCCGACTGGTGGATCTGAAGAAGAAGATTTTTAAAGAAATTTCCTCATATTGCACTAAGTTAAAATTTGGGCTACCATAGTGAGCCCAAATATATACCTAGGGATCCGATTTGAACAAACTTGAATCTGACCCCCATAGAGATGTTGCATACCAAATATCAAAGCATTCTGACTGATGGATCTGAAGAAGATTTTTTTAAATTACCCTCCATATTGAACCAAGATAAAATTTGGGCTTCCATAGGAAGCCCAAATATTAACCTAGGGACTTGGTTTGAACAATTTAGAATCTGACCCTCATAACAATGATGTATCCCAAATATTAAGAGATTCTGACTGGTGGTTCTGAAGAAGATTTTTAAAGAATATTCCCCATATTACCCTATGTTAAAACTTCGGGCTCCTGTAGAGAGACCAAATATGAACCAATGAGCTTTATTTCAACAAACTTATATCCGACCCCCCCCCCCCCCCCCCCCTATGAATGCTGTATACCAAATATCAAAAGATTCTGATGATTGGTTCTGGAGAAAAGATTTTTTAAAATTTTTGCAAATATGCTGACTCAGCATTTTTTCGATGCCCATTACAGAACACCCTAACATAACCGATGGCAATTTTTTTTTACCATTCAATTCTACTGGTCATAAGGATACTTCATACCAAATAAAAGCTCTCTGTTCCGTAGGGTTTGGGAAATATGGGCGTTTGAAAATATTTATATTTTTAGCTCCCAGGGTTCCCATGATGATGCGGGAATATTTTTTTTTGCATGGGTCAAGTACTTATGACCCAATACTACCACAAACCAAATTTGGTTCATACCGGACCATCAGTTCAGAAAAAATAGAAATTTTGGGCGGGGCCAAAAATCTTACCCCTCCTATTACAAAGCCAAATATTACTTCACGAACTTCGTTTGAACAAACTTGATTCTACACCTCATATGGAAGCTCCATAGCAAATATCAAGTCATTGTACACACTGGTTCTTGAGAAGAAGATTTTAAAAATATTTTTAAAAATTTTCCCCCACTCCCTCCCTATGGGGCTGGGCATGCTGAGTTGAACAAAAATGAAATGCCCCTTTGGGACCATCACTCACACAAACTTTCACTTGAATTGGCCCAGTGGCCTTGGAGGAGAAGACCAAAACATTGTGTTGACGGACGACGGATGGGAAGCGATGAGATTAGCTCAGCTTGACTTTGTCAAGATGAGCTAAAAACCATCGGTAGTCTATTTGCCAAGACGATATGTGACAATGTTGTGAGCCATGTGGGTGGAATTGAAAGTGAGATTGCCCACTACATTCAGTGTGAAACTCCCGAAAGTTAAACGGACCATGTTCAATGGTGGAAAATGTATGATAACAAATTCCACTCATTAGCTCAGTTTGCAAAATATCTTTGTGTATGTTCCACAAGCGTACCGTCTGAATGACTTTTTAGCAAATCAGGTCAAATTGTTTGTCCAAAGCCTGCATGTTTAAAACCAGAGAAGGTTAACATGTCATTTTTAGCAGCGAACCTTTAATTTGTGATCCCAAATTTCCAACTCATAATACAGCTAAAACTAGAAGTCCTCTCCTGAAATGCGCACAAATAGCACGTCGATTTGCGCGTTAATCTATGCGTTATGACGATGGTAAGGCTATCAAATTCTGCACATACGGCCTGTGCACAAGCAAAGTTTCAGCCAATGGACCTCTGGGTAACCCAGAGGTTCAATGGCAGGAACATTGCTTGTGTTTGCTATGGGTAACAAGGAGAACCTGCCTTGCTTTGGATGCCATTCGATATGGCAATTGCGCGCAATTAAGCCTAGATAAGCGCACAGTTCGTGACAGGACTTCTAGTTTTAACTGAAAAGCAATAACATGATTTTCAAGGGCATTATGATTCATTATCAGCCCAGCAGAAATGCGGTCTTATACGCGGGCTGACACGAAGTCAGGGGCCGCTAATAAGACAGAGTGCTGTTAACCATTTCTGGCGGGCCGCTAATAGAACTGTAATGCCCAAGAAAGTAAAAAAATATACTGACATTTTTATGTGAATAGAAAAACGAACAATTGAGGTCAAAGATTGAACTTTGAATGTCCAAGAGATGTGAGAGATGGATGTCCAGTAATGGATCCAAACGACACCTTTTCAATATTTATTTCAACTTTATTATGCTTCCTTAGTCTTGTGTAAATTAATATTAACCCTTTACCCAACGTAACAGCCACCAAAGGGTGCCAGCGCTATTCACAAAAATCGCAAATTAATTTTCAATATTTATTTTATTTATGGTCTCAAAAACATAGGTTATGACACCTCTTTGGAACGAGCTCGCTCCAAAGAGGGGTCATAACCTATATTTTTGAAACAAATGAAAAATGAAAAACATTGTCAAGAATTTGTTTGCAAGTGTCATCGGCATTTCATGTTAGGTTAAAGGTTAACATGAAGGTAATAATTGTCGTTTGTGGCAGTTTTGCCTGTTTGTTCAGTGATTTCTTACATTCGCAATTCAACATCCTCAGTTTGGCAGGTTACTTATTTTGTCATCCAAGCATCCTGCATCGCTGTAGGTGTTAAATTGCTTCAAAAACTATTCATCCAATGCAAACTGCATTCAAATTTTGGAACAGGTTTGCAACTTGCATAAATTCCGCCCATACTCCGCACACATGCATCCGAACAATGTTAAACATACGCTGTGGACCTCGGATATCCCACTGGCTACCTTTAATGATCGACAAATTAGCTGTCGCTGTTGTATTCTTTGTGCGATGTGAGATTGAAAATTTATTATTGTTCTTCAGGATAAAAATGTACTTTGGGTTTTTTAATAAATGACAGATGATTGATGAGGATTTGCGTTTGTTTTTTCTTCAAACACCTTTACACCATTTAATACCTGGATGATACAAGATAACCTGTTATTTTACCTCAGTGTCCATCATGTATGGACATTTATTTCGTATTTTCGTGCAAAATATTTAAATACTGTACTCACAAGAACTGTCTTAAAATATCTTGTATGAAAACACGATAAAAAAGATGTTCAGTTAAATTTTCCAACTGAATTTCTAACAGTAGAACACCTGAATTAAATTTATTTGTTAATTCAGCAATCTGAACGTAATCATCAGCATCAGTGACTAAGTCAGATAATGATAACTACGTTCAAATTCTGTACTAGTCTACGATATACCGCGGTATTTTTTTTCAATACCTATACCGGTGTACTACGATATCTCCCCCCCCCCCTGTACAACTTCCCCCCCCCCCTCCCCCATGTGGTTCATCTTCCCCCCACCTGAATTTTTTTACCATTCAGATTTTTACCAGATCTTTTTTTAGAATTTGCTTGTTCACTTGTGTGTGATATTAAAAAAGCATCAAGTGAGCATTGAAAAACTCATTGGTCAGTATGCGAGAGAGCTAGATGCCCAAAAGAAAAAAAAAACATTTTAGCCCAAATTAGCATTGTGAGTGGAATATTATACAAATTTCCATTTTCAAGACTCATTTGAATATGTTGTTAATAGAAGAAAATTGCACAAGAAGAACTTGCGTTTTTTTTCTCAAAATATCTCCTGGGATATATGCAAAAAACATTTTTTAAACATGTCGCCCGATGTCGCTAAATTTTTTTTTATTTTCACTCAAACTATTATTGAAGAGAACTTCACCTGTATTTTTCAATTTGAAGATTTATTTGCTAAAGATGTGACAAAGAGAATCATTTCAGTTGTAGAGGGTTGGGGGGGGGGGGGGGGGCGATATCCTGACCAATTTATCTTTCCCCCACCTGACACTCGAAGTTACCCCCAATTTTTTTTTTTTACCTCAAATCACTATTTTGAAGAGAATTTCATCTGTATTTTCTATTTTTAAGATTCATGTGCTCAAGCTGTTAGAATGGAAAAATTTTTGGTGGGTGGGGGAGAAGATATCGTGACCAGTTTATCTTACCCCCCACCCAACACTCTTGACAAAGTCATGATACACAATTTTAAAGAGAATTTCATCTGTATTGTCTATTTTTAAGATTCATTTGCTTAAGCTATTAAAAAGGGAAAATTTTCAGGTGGGTCGTGTTGGGGGGGGAGATATCGGGACCAGTTTATCTTACCCCCACCCCCACCCCCACCCGACACAAAGTTACAAAAAATTTGTTTTTAGCTCAAACCACCATTTTGAAGAGAATTTCATATGTATTTTCTATTTTTAAGTTTCATATGCTCAAGCTGTTAGAAAGGAAAAACACCTGAGTCACAAAACATTGGTTTTCTTCTGATTTTTTGCTGTATTTTCCATTCTCAAGATTCCTGTGCTTCAGTTGTAAAAAGTGACAAATATTCTGAAGGGGTGGCGGTGGGGGGTGGGGGGTTGGGGGGGGGGTGGGGTGTGGGGGGGGGGGGGTCATGGTTAGGTTATGACTCCCCCTTCCCCCCAACTGACATTCAAAGTTTTTAAATTATTTTTTTGGCTCATACAATGATACTGATGAGAATTTTATTCACATTTTCAAATAAAAAAAACATCAAAATATAGGGTTTGTTGCCGCACTCTCAAGGCCAGACTAACAAGTTTTCAAATAGCCCCTCATGCTTTTATTGAAATTTGAATACCATGCAGCCCTAAGCCGAGGTACAAATATACTGAGTGAAAAAAGAAAGTATAATAGAAACAAATGTGAAAAAATAGCATAAAGGATGAAATATACTAGTTCTAATGTTGCATGTTTGTGGACAAGAAGTCGTGCAATAAGTATGATATGTTTTTGTTGTCCACCCAACTGTATACAATTTTGCTTTGGATTTCAAAATAGCATGTGCCACCCGAGAATGTCAAACTGAATGGGTGACAGACGATTTTCTTTGTGTTACGTTGTGCGAGAGAGCCTGGGTCATTGAGAAAACACGCTAGTTTTTGTCTTCCAACATTTTAAAAAATGCAAAGGTTAACCAAAAATCAGAGGTTGCGTACCATTGGTATGCACGAGGCTGGGATACCTCCAGATGAGCTCGCTGCCGAGTTAGTAGTCACTGTGGCCACAATTTACAGACTCATTCGAAGGTATAGAACCACTGGATCTACTGTCGACCTACCGTGTTCAGGTCGACCAGGAGTTATGCCCCCTGCACAAGACGAACACATCAGAACGTCTCACTTGCGGGATCGCTTCCTTCCAGCGACGAAGACAGCAGCAATTACTCCTGGTAAAACTAATAGAATCAGTGCACAAACTGTCTGCAACAGACTCGCTGAACACGGCATCCGCAGTAGGCGTCCATACCACGGACAATGCCAGTCATCGTACTGTCAGAATGGAATGGGTACATCAGCGTGTTCGCTGGACTCGGCAGCGTTGCAGCAGTTCTTTTTAGTGATAAATCACGATTCTGTCGAAGGCGCACTGATGGTAGGGCAAGAGTGTATCGCTGACGAGGAGAACGGTTTTCTGATGCTTGTGTGTGGGAATGCGATCGTTTCGGCAGGGGTAGCACTGTAATGGTTTGGGCAGGACTTTTCTTGCACAACTGAAAGCAGTAGATCTTCGTCGATGGTAATCTGAATGGACAGCGAAATAGGGACGAAATTCTCAACAGTGTTGTTGTCCGCTGTTCAACGCTAACGTCGGATTGCAGTTATTCCAGCAAGACAAACCCGATGTCACGTGGCACGTATCTTGTCGAGACTTCCTTGAGGAGCAGAGCATAGAGCTTCTTCCCTGGCCTCCACTTTCGCCCGATTAGTTGCTAATCGAGCATCTTTGGGATCAACTGGACCGTCGGGTACAACTTCATGATCTTCAGACGTTAGGCGATTTACGTAATGTTCTAAGGCAGGAGTGGAACGCAATACCACAGGGTGACATCCAGAGACTTATCAGGTCCATTCGCAGTCGATGTCTTGCCATCCAAGAGGCAAATGGTGGGCATACACACTATTGACTGCATGTGTGAACTTTTCATTTCACCCCATGTCTGAATTGAAACAGTAAGAACATGAAATTATGCAAATTCATACAGCTACACTCGAAAATATAAATTTACAATTTGTTTGGGATTAAAGTGGATAATACTAAAAACAAGAGGCCCCAGAGGGCCTGAAGTGCTCATCTTGAAAGGAACACAGTTTAAACCGAGTCCAAGAATGAGTCTACATGAAGTAAGCTATCTCCATTGGCTACACTGTCAATCCTTGAGTCACTCAGGAGTGACAAATATAATCTGGGCATCAAGCCTTTTCTTCAGTTGATCATAAAGTAAAATGTAGAGCTCCCCTATGAAGCCCCTTGATACAACCTATGTGGATTAATCTTACACACCTCAAGAGGGTACTGAATACAAAATTTTTAATTCTTCAGCAAAATGGCCAATTCCGGCTCCCATAGTGAGCCCAAATATTAACCCAGGCTCTTGATTTGAACACAGTTGAATCTGACTTCCTTAGAGATGTTGTGTACCAAATATGAAAGCAATCTGACTGTTGGATCTGAAGAAAAGAAATTTCAAAGAAATTTCTTCGAATTGCACTAAGTTCAAATTTGGGACACCATAGCTAGCCCAAATATTAACCTATGGATCTGATTTGAACAAACTTGAATCTGACCCCCCCCCCCCCCCCCCCCCTAGAGATGTTGAAAACCAAATGTGAAAGCATTCTGACGGGTGGATCTGAAGATTTTTGAAGAAATTCCCTCATATTGTACCAGTTAAATTTCAGGTTCCCATATGGAGCCCAAATATTAACCCAGGCACTCGAATTGAACAAACTGGAATCTGACCCCCCTAGAGATGTTGCATACCAAATATGAAAGCATTCCGACTGGTTGATCTGAAGATTTTTTTAAATTATCCGCCATATTGAACAAAGTTAAAATTTGGGCTTCTGAAGGAAGCCCAAATATTAAATCTTGAATGACCCTCATGACAATGATGAATATCAAATATTAAAAGATTCTGACTGGTGGTTCTGAAGAAGATTTTTGAAGAATATTCCCCATATTACCCTTTTTAAAAAATTTGGGCTCCAGTATTGAGCCCAAATATGAACCAATGGGCTTTATTTTAACAAACTTGTATCTGACCCCCCCCCCCCCCCCTCCCCCCCTATGAATGTTGTATACCGAATATCAAAAGATTCTGATGATTGGTTCTGGAGAAGATTTTTTTTTAAATTTTTGCAAATATGCTGACTCAGCATTTTTCGATGCTCATTACAGAACACCCTAACAAAACCGATGGCAATTTTTTTTTACCATTCAATTCCTCTGGTCCATAGGATACTTCATACCAAATAACAGCTCTCTGTTCTGTGTGGTTTAGGAAATATGGGAGTTTGAAAATATTTCTTCTATTTTTAGCTCCCAGGTTCCCATGGTGATGCAGGATTTTTTTTTTTTTTGCATGGGTCAAGTACTTATGACCCAATAATACCACATACCAAATTTGGTTTAAACCGGACTGTCGGTTCAGAAAACAAATTTTGGGTGGAGCAAAAAATCTTAACCCACCCATTACAAAGCCAAATATTGCTTCACGAACTTCATTTGAACAAACTTGATTCTACACCTCAAAAGGAAGCTCCATAGCAAATATCAAGTCATTGTACACGCTGGTTCAAGAGATTTTTTTTAATATTTTGGAGCTTTTTCCCCCACTCCCTCCCTTTGGGGCTGGACATGTTGAGTTGAACAAAAATTCAATGCCCCTTTGGGACCATCACGCACATAAACGTTTACTTGAATTGGCCCAGTGGCTTTAGAGAAGACCAAAACATGGTGTGGACGGACGACGGATGGACGGACAGATGGAAGACGAACAGAGAGCGATGAGATTAACACAGCTTGGATGAGCTAAAAATTGCTCCTCAAAGTTTATTATACTTTCTTTTTTGACTCAGTATAATTGCACTTTTCTAAAGTCATTCTGTTGTGACAGAACACAGGCTTACTGATTACAAATGACTCTAGATAATGATCATCAAATCTATCAGCTGACTCGTAGTCAACGATATTGCATACATACTGAAATAAAAATATAAAAATTCACCTGCCAAATCCATTTTTTTTCTACAGCCATTTTTCTAGAAACCAAGCCTTCCAATATGAGGCATGCAACAATACATGCTCATCACACTTCTGAAGGGTTGGTTGGGTGCATTGTTAATCCTGCAACATGGTAAATCTGTTTTGAGGGAACACTAACAAGCTTTTCAAGCAATGGGTCATTGGCATTAACACCAATTAACATTAATAAAATCGAAAGTAAACAAATCTATGAAAGCGACAGAGGAAAGCAAATGTATGATGATGGGTCAAGATTTCTTGAAAAAAAAATATGGTGAAATCAGGACAGAATCAAGAAAAATAAACGAAAAGGGCATCTCACAATGTTCTCGCATTTCCTTTCCAACAGGAAAGATTCTATTTTGCCACAGGAGAGATTCTATCTTGCTGTGTGAAGAAACCATTTCCCCATTATATTCAATGATCACAGAGATTCTTATAAATATTTATCAGTGCTTTGCAGGAATATTGAATAGGGGCGCAAAAAGTAGTGCCCCTAACTTTCCGACAATTTTGGTGACCCGACCCTCAGATGCCAAAGGCACCTGCCGCAAGCATCGAGGGCATGAGCAACTAAGTAGGGTTTGGGTGGGTTCTCCCCCCCCCCTCCCTCCCAAAAAAAAATCTTTTTTGGAAATTGGTATGAAATAGAGAATTTTGGTGGGGTTTGTTTGGGGTGAAAATCAACTTTATTTTGGGAAGGCAAAGTGACACGTTTTTTACGCATCATGTTCTAAATTTCCAAGTTGATGTTATATTTACCACCTTGAGACAGATAAGATTCTGTTTCGAATTCACGAAATACGCTGGTTAACTATTCAGTTTGTAGATGCCATTTAAAACGTTCAGTATTAACTAATTAGTACTTTACGATTTAGTCCATCAAGATGAACTTTTTATCATTTTGAGTCTCTTGTTTTAACCTCCGTTCCACTGCGTTAGCATATCACGAAATTGGGTCAAATTTTTGCCTTCAACACTGTATATTATCCCATTAAATATACACTGTCATCTCGCAAACCTGCGTTGGATTATGTTCTTGTTGGTAAATTTTTTGAAAATCAGTTTTCATTTAGGAATATATCATTCCAGTATTTTGAAAACTGGTATTGATATGTTTCAGGATAAGACAGTCGTCACTGACATTAAAATCATTAAATGAAATATTTTCGTGCTGAAGCCTCGTGATGGATCATGTCACGTGAAACTTCCCAAACTCCCAAAAAGGAATGACGGTTCAAAACAAAGTACGCCCACCCTTGCCATATATGGGATAATGAGATTTACAAACATTGAACGAGATCTCGTTAACGTGGTTGATTAGTATACAATTGAGATGTGCGCGAAATGTGCTGAGAGGAGAGCACACCAGTTCACAGAGAGTTTGTTTGATTTTTGAGATTGCCCACACACCTAAATGTAACAAAATGACATCATGCTGTTGTAACATATTATATTTGGACATTCGTCATCAAGGCAACACGCTCTTGGGGCAACTCACCACAGGCTCATGTCAACTCGCCCTGGGTACAAATGCGTGTAAAGGTTTTTTTTTCCAATTAGGTCATACCCTTTTAACATTTACAGAAATTGCAGGGCGAGATGACGCGAGGATGTTTGACCGCATACCCATGACACCAGTGACCACTGGCAAAGTCGCCGACATATAAATCAAGTACAACCAATGTTGACCGCAAATACATGACACGACTGGCAACGTCGCCGACATTTGTTATGTTGAAGTTGATTAAATGCTGATGATGATCAATTCTGGCATAAGCTTAAGTTATCGGTATGGGCATTTCAGAATCAACGTTCGACTGAAAAAAAAAAAACACTTCTTGAATAAATAATGCACAGTTAACGCACGCGATTTTTAATGCCTCTCTTTCTAAAGAGAGAGGTGCTATCGTGCGCAAGTATGATTGCACTTCTTTCCCCGCAAAGGCCTGATTTATTGATGCCTAAGGTCACTTTCAGTTTCGTTGGTGGGCAATCTCATAACATCAAGTCTGGTCCAGCCCATTGCTTATACCTCTGCTGTCCACTTTAGAGGACTTACACCTGTTGGTTATGTATTTATTGGTGTTTAAGATCACATTTCTGCATTGGCTAATCATGACTACAAAATGGGAGGTACAGTAAAGTTTACTTAATAGTTTATACCCATGTTTTCCATTTTAGAGGCCTTCCACCCCATGCATTGGTTAATGGGGCCTACTTTACCAGTAAAACAGCTTGTTTACCATTATAAACAAGCACTGCTTCACTTACCAGGGATTCCACGGGTGACAGGCATTGTTTCAGGTCCTATTTTACCAGCAAAGCAAAACTTGTTTACTGTAGATAAGCACTGCTCCACTGCTCCCGAGATATACCTGCGAGATTACAAGGTCTTTAGATTAGTCGAATTTGGACACAATACCCAATACGGACCCACAAAATTGAACAAAATCAAATTCCTGGCAATATGCACACCAAATTCCTGGCAATATGCACACCAAATTTCTGGCAATATGCACACCAAATTTCTGGCAATATGCACACCAAATTCCTGGCAATATGCACACCTTTGGTATATGTATAAATACCCTGTAAAATAAAAAGGTTTTAGCTTGAAAACTGTGGGAGGAGTTAGGCCGACAAACCTTGTACCCTATATTCAAAATTGGGTCAGCTCACTAGCTAAACTACTGCAGAGATTAACCCTTTACCCAACAGTGCCAATTAATTTTATTTTTTTCATTTTTTGTCTCAAAAACCTAGGTTATGACCCCTCTTTGGAACAAGCTTGATGACCTCGTTCCAAAGAGGGGTCATAACCTATGTTTTACAGACAAAAAATGAAAAAAATTAGTTATTCAAGAAATTTGTTTGCAAGTGTCGTCTGCTTTTCATGTTAGATAAAGGGATAAACAAATGTCAACAATCGGTATCACTTCCCAGCATTACCTCTTTGAAGGCCTGGCATTCTTTAGGAGTGCAGGAGTGCTGCACGCCTAGAAAAATTTGAGGGCAATTTTTTGCACCCCTTGATTTTCTGGAATGCCTGACCTGTTTGGAATTGCCTCTAAAATCTATTATCATTTGTCAATGTTGCATTGATTCGCAATAATTCATGACCCATTCTGTCGCATTTCAAAACATTTTGAGTGTAGAAGACAGTCACATAAGAATTGAATGCAACATTTTGAATAATGTGAAGATGTGTGTGCCAATTTTTCCACTATGTAGCCAAATGTAGTACAATTTTTCAGTCACAATAATAATACCTTCAAGTGAGTATAACCAAAATGGCATACAAGTATAAATGCATTAAAAATTCAAGGTGCAATTGCACACCCAAGCAATCTGAGGAGGGCAATTGTTTTGCACTCCTTGATTTTCTAGACTGTCAGGCCTGTCTTTGCATGTTGCTGGCAGATATTTCTACCCAGGATATTTCTTTACACTGAAATATGCATAATTTAGAGATGGTCGGTTTTCAAACTTCATGTCGGTTCCATTGAAAGAGTAGGGTTTTCGGTTTCAGTTTCATTGTACAAACACAATACGTTGCATTGGCATATAGGAAGATGTATTTGCACCAGTCAGTGTCACAGGGACTCTCTTTCCAGGGCAACGCACCTGTGTAATATACCGGTGCTCTGATTTCCTCAGCATAAAGTGTTTGCTTAAATTATGTCAAGAATTTCAAGTTTGAGACAAGAGCAATGCAAAGCATGGCATATGCCCCCAAAAAGGGGTACGTCTCTCGGGGGCATAACTACAATCAAAAGGAAGCTTCCTCTGGACACCAACAAAGCCTCACAAAAAAAATAAATTGAGCAATAGTTACTGGATGGAAACCAAATTAAAGATGGCTGCCGTAGAAGCCATAGTGAATTGGCCACTGGCAGACTCCTTGGTTCAGCTGACTGGTCCAAACTTGAAAGGAAGCTTTCTATAGACATCAACAAATGTAAAATCAAAAAATAAAATTGATTTGAGTCAGCATCCATTTCTTATTGGATGGAAACCAAATTCAATACGGCCATACTGAATTGGTTGTCTGATCCGAAATCGAAAAGAAGCTTCTTCCAGACACCAACTTCAAAAGTATTTAACACTGGAGGTCACTGACCTTGACCTTTGGCACATCATGGTAAAAATAAATAGGCTTCTTCCACTCATCATACCTAACCACATGAAGTTTAGTGAAGATCCAGTTGGAAGAACTTTATGCGAAAAGTTAACAGACGGACGACGGACATGGTGATAACATAATGCTCCCTCCTCAAAGAGGCTGGGGGCATAAATTTATTAATTTATTGGTGTTTAAGGTCACATATTTTTGCACAATGGCTAATCATGACCACAACATGAGTTTCAACTCAAGACCAGGGGGTGAGTGTTACTAAGCCATGTTGCCCATTTTCTAGAGGGTTTGTACCTCCCAAGCATTGGTGACTGCCCTATTTTACCAGCAAAACAGAGCCTGTTTACCACAGTGAACAGGCACTGCTTCACTTCAAGGGATTCCCGCGGGGAGGCCGGGGGCATAATAAATGATTTTTGCCTCAAATCTGTTGCAAAATTAGCCCCTACCTCCCAAAAACCTGAGTTTAGGGTAATCCAACCGACTAAAAAATTATGCCTACCATAATTTTATCGAGTAAAAGTTGCTCGTATAGGTCATTGTAACCCTAAATTTCCATCCAACTTCAACTTTGATTTTGACGCTGGCTTTGGAGTTGAAAGTTTTCAAATTACGTGAAGAAATAAATATATTTGTCATTAATGTGGAACAAGAGACAAGTTCCAGTTCAGCAAAGGAAATTGCATTTGCTAAACAGATGAACTTTTAAAACACGATGAGTAAGAAGTAATTTTGTCACTTATTTTCGCGGTAAATGCCATGCTCAAACGCAATACCAATTTGAGCAGCTGTTCTGAAAAAGGGGCATCGCGACTCTGAAGTTTGAAAACAAGGTTAACTTCAGGTTGTTTCTCTTTATTCTGAGATGTGTCAACCTGATTCGAGTTTTAACATTTAAGTTGAAAACTGCGATGATAGGTTTTCTGTAATTGTTTTGGTTTCGATAACAAAAACAAAACCGAACTTAATTTTCGGTTAACCACCCAACTCGAGTATAATTTGGGCACATTTAATCCAATTTCTACCCTATAAATTGAATGAAGTTTTTTACCATTGTTTTCTTAAAAGTAAATTTCAAAGAATTTTTCATCAAATCTTGTCGTGGCTGCTTCACAGCAGCCATAACAAGATTTGATGATAAATATCCAATACTCTTCAGGTTAAGGACTAATCTTGTTTGACAGAGCTCATTTACACATTTATTTATTGGTGTTTACGGTCACATATTTCTGCACAATGGCTAATCATGACCACGAAAAGTTTAACGGGTGGTGGAAGCCGGAGAACTGGAGAGAACCACCAAGCAACAGCGAGCAACTGTCAGCTCCCCAACATAACTCCACACAAGCAGGGTTTGCATTGGTTGTAGACAAGTGCACCGTCGACGTGCAGTAGGCTTTACTACACAATGCCACCATGTGGGCAATGGGGGTGAAGTGTCTTGTAGTGCCTTTGCCGCAGTTGGGATCCGAATCGAGGACCTCACCGCTTGCAGCCTCTACCTACTGAGCCACCACACCCCCTTAAGTGAAATTTATTTTTAGTTGTATGATGGGAAAAATTTGTTTATTGCTTCATTATTTAACAGCAGAGTGGAAAGGGTTGACAGAAATTTTTCATGACCAGTTGTTCTTAATGTGAATGGACCCAGAGATTAGACAATTGGCATTACTTACCAGCATCAATCTGTACTTTACAAGTTGTTTCTGCCTGTAATCGAGCTATTTGTTCACCATTTTTGCCTATCACTGTAAAAGACAATTCATTGTACGGTGATGTTAATTTTTTTTCCCTGGCTTTTTACCCAAAAACATCTGAAAACCTCCTCCCCAATAAGTAAGTAGCCTACTTTGTAATCTCAACTTATAAGTGCAGATAAACCTAAAGTATGATGCATCAGCTCAAGTAAATGGCAAATCCCTGAATTTCTGTTGGCTTCTAAGAGTGGATTAATTAGAGGGACTGATAGAAAAAAAAAAAACGAGACCGCAAGCGGACTAAATCGCTCATCTGATAAGTGTTTTAAGAAGGATTTACGGTTACATTCTACATGTTATATAAAATAGTAAAATCACTCATACCCAATCTAAACTCATTTTGAAGCGAAGAAAAAAAAATCCTCCAATGGACACTTCCATCCCACCTCCCAGGGTGAAAGTCTTTTCTGCAGAAAATCACTCAAAATCCTCCAAATCTTGTTCCCCAGCCCGCCAGCATCCCTGATGGCCTGGTGGGTCCCCTTCTGAACACGTAAATCTTTTGTCCTCGCATTTACATTTAACTAAAGTTTACCACAATCAGCTCTTACACATTGACACAATTCATTTGAACAAATACTAAATTCTCCATTGGATTCCGAGTTAAATTTCAAACCCCTAAATCAATCAAGCATAAGGCCACACAAAGTAGATCTTCTGTTTCTCAGGCCAATATTTGTAAAATTTCATGCGGGCGAGCAGGTTTTTATTTTATTTTTTATTACTATAATTATTTCTTTGCCACCAAAAGTTCATGTCCTTGGTATGTTTTAGGTCTCAATAAATGGAGAAGCATGGGTGGTGGTGTTTTCGTCCCTTGAGAGCACGAAGGCTTTGCAATGCTAAAGCACTGCAAAGCCTTCTTGCACTCAAGGGACAAATTTATCAATTTTTTTTTTAACTTTGGTAAAATATCAGACATAACCATTTAATTTTTTTTTTTTTTCAAGTTTGCATTGGTTATAAAAAGAGAGCATGCGGCAGCCAAAAGGACCATGTGGGAGGGCCTAAGAAACAGATTTTTGGGGGGGGGGGGGGGGGGGGCCTAACACCGTCTTTGAACAAACTTTAATCTAGGAGTCATAGTAATGCCACATACCAAATATCAAAAGATTCTGTATGGTGGGTCTGAAGAAGATCATTGAATAATATTAATCATATTGCACTAAGTTAAAATTTGGGTTCTCCTACGAAGCCCCAATATGAGCTCAGGGATTTATTTGAACAAACTTGAATCTCACCACTCTAAGGATGTCAATAATATGTAACAGAAGAATCTGACTCGTGGATGTAAAGAAGATTTTTTCAGAGAACAGTCCTTATACCAGAGATTTTTCTAGGGGCATTGGGAATGGGGCCAGGGGCCCATACAATTGGGAAAAATGCCATCTTATTGGACCAAATTGGGGATTCTGGTGACACTGCAGAGTGGAGAAAAATGCACATTTCTTCTCTACAGGCACATTAAAAATGAAGAAGTTGGTTTTATTGTTTGAAATTATGGTTTTACAGTTCTTTTATCATCATAATAAGGCCTACTTTCACAGTAAATAATCACAGTTATTATGATGAAGTTGACACTGGGTACCAATTGGGAATTTTATGTTAGAAATTGGGAAAAATCATGCCTAAATCTCATTGGGAATGGGGCCCATATTCGGCCCCTGTCGTCACCTAGAAAAATCCCTGTATACTGAACAAAGTCAAATTTTGAAAATTCCACTGGGAGCCCAAATATGACACAAGGGACTTAATTTGAACAAATTTGAACCTGAAGCTTCAAGGGTTGCTGCATCTCAAACATGGAAAGATTCGGGCTAGTAGATCTGAAGATTTTCAAAGAATATTCCTCATATTGAACTAAGTTAAAGATTGGGCTCACATTGGGAGCCCAAATATGACCTAGGGAATTGATGTGAACAAATGTAAAGCTGACCCCCTCTAAAGATGCAGTATACCAAATTTAAAGAGATTTTCACTGGCAGATCTGATGATTCATTAAATATATAGATATAGCACAAACTTAAAATTCGGTTTCCCATAGGGAGCAAATATGAGCCCAGGGACTTGTTTCGGACAAACCTTAATCTCACCCTTCTATATTTATTTATTTATATACCAAGTATCAAAGGATTCTGATAGGTAGTTCTGAAGAAAATTTTCAAAGAAGAAGATTCCTCGAATGACACAAAGTTAAAATTCAGGCCCCCAGGGACTTGGTTTGAACAAACCTCAAGCCGACACTACTGAAGATGCTGTACACAAAATATAAAGAGATTATGACAGGTACATATGAAGAAGATTTTAAAGAATTTTCCTCATCTTGAAGTCAAAATTTGGGTTCCAAATATGAAAAGATTCTGATGGATCAGAAGATTTTTTAAAAATATTCCTCATATTACACAAAGTAAAAAGGAAAATGGGATTTTTAGGCCTAAAAAAATAAAAAATCTGTTTCTCAGGCCCTCCCGCATGGTCCTTTTGACTGCCGCATGCTCTCTTTTTATAACCAATGTAAAGTTGAAAAAAAATTAAAATTAAAGGGTATATGTCTGATATTTTACCCAAGTTAAAAAAAATTATGAATTTGTCCCTTGAGTGCAAGAAGGCTTTGCAATGCTGTAGCATTGCGAAGCCTTCTTGCACTCAAGGGATGAAATACACCACCACCCATGCTATTCTGTAGAGTATGAGGCCTAAAACTTGAACCAAGAACATGAACTTTTGATGGCAAAGAAGTAAAAAATAAAATAAAAAAACGCTCGCACGCATGCAATTTCACAGATAATGACCTGAGAAACAGATCTACTTTGAATGGCCTTATGCATTTTTGCTTCCAGTTTTCCTCACTGTCATCAATGAGATCACAATTTTGTTTCAACTCAATCGACATTTAGCAACCACTTTTGTGATCACATCTACTGTACACACAACTAGAGATTATGAAAAACATTGCAAGAAAATAATCAAATCTTCCTGCAGTAAAGATGTAGAAATTTGTACTTTTACTGTATCAAGACCGTTACATAATCACTTCCGTCTGTCAATGCCATCATTTATAAATACCACAGATTTATCACTGTAAACTACCAACTTCTTTGGAAATGCATATAAAAAGAAAATCTGGCATATTAGAGGGGATACCAAAAATTATCTCATTCGTGATGGAGACAAATATTAATGTTTCGCAGAGATCAAACCACTTGAGAAAAAAGAACATTTGTCTTGGTCAATTGTGGTATAATTTTCGGTATCCACTAGTGCTGTATGTTTAACGAAATTTCGGTTCGGTTTTCGGTTTTTACAAAAAAAAAAAAAAAACGAAAACTGAACCGAAAAAAAGGTGCACTGTAGGTTTTCATTTTTTTGTATAAAACGCCCCCGCCATTGTCACATAGTCTATGACAGCATTAAATTTGACAATTCAGTGTTGATCGCAGATCGCCAACATGGCAGAAACAACAAAACTAATGTGTTCTGTCATTGACATCTTCCTTCCACGTCTGTTTTTGTTCTATTCATAAGATGAACTTATCAATTTACTCAACGTAACTAAGTTATAGGAGAAATTGAAATATAAATAAGCATGTTAATGGAACGTACGGACAAATTCAGGCCGAGTCAGTCGGCTCCAATAACATACTTATTTGTCGGTATTCCGTGTCGTCAGAATCAACATCAATGGGAATAAATTCAATATATTTAAAAGATCTAACTTGGGAGTTGGGAAGTTTAAAAATCAGTACTTGAAAAAAGTAATAACGTCGGTATTTTTTAAATTATGTTTATTTCTAAGTTTGGTTTTTTTTGCAATAAAAGCCACTTTTCTTGTCATTATCTTGAACTTTCTTCGCTCTTATTCTGTGACTGTGTTCAAGTGTGCTGCCAAACCATCCAAGTTGAATGTCAACTCGGCGACGTTTGACGGACTCTGCTACTTACTGACCAGTCCCACTTACACTAGTTAGACACAATCACGCAAGACTGAAATCTACTGAAAGTGTAAGATATGAAGGCAGAAGTTAGGTAATATTCTAGTACATATATTTACCATGAAATATAGATAGTAAATACCCAAATCAATTTACCAAACAGTCAAAGTATTTCCAATTGACTAGTATTTTCCCACATTGTCAATCAGGGGCCGTCACTTGAATCTCTGAAGTCAAACTGTCCTTTACACCAATTCCAGTATCGTTAGGATCCGAAATGTGCACAATTTACACAGAAGACAAGAGTACGTGGGGGGGGGGGGGGAAAACAAACCAAACCGAAACTGAGGTTTTCCTTAACGAAAAAACCGAAACCGAACTGGATTTTGAAGAACCTACAGCTCTAGTATTCACTCAAAAACACTATATATCCTCTCTATTTTCTCCCAACGCTCAGTACAGAAGACTTACCAAGGCCAACCAATTTGTCTGGAATATTGAAGTTTTCTGTCATGACTCCTCCCTGTGCAGCTGGATTGGGGGGTTTGGGAGGCTGTTGTTGACCACCAGAAACACCAAGCTGCTGATTAATTCTAGCAGCTGCTTCCTGTGCAGCTAAAGCTGCCTGACTCGCTCTGAAATATAAAGTAATAATTTGGTCTAAACAAAAATTAAAAATCTGTTTCTCAGGCACTCCTACATGGTCCATTTGGCTGCCACATGCTCTTTTTACAACCAATGTAAACTTAAAAAAAAATAGATATCACGGAGAGGGAATCCATCTCTGTGGGCTCCACAGCAACTAACCGATGTTAGGTATAAACTGATGTGAACCGTAATACTAAAATATTTCAAGCAATAGGTAAAAGCTGATTAAAATCCCTTCCCAGACACGAACTTGTCAGAAAATGAAAGTGTCAATGACACTGTAGCTCAACTTGTCAAGACAAAGACATGCACATGTATAGTATGTGACACAGCAATGACAAACATCTAGGTAATGACCTGATAACAAAGGTACATATAAAGTATTGTAACGGTCTGTACATAAATACTGACCGTAGCCTGTAACAAATGTATAGGTAAAGTATTGTAAAGGTGGGTGACAGTCAGATGCTAAACTAGAAAAGAAATCTTTGTCCCAGAGTGGGTCTGACTGAACCCCAAAATATTTGTTCTCATAGCACAGTGATAACAAAGGCACCCCAAAACACACTCGTTCCTGTCCCAAGGTGAAAACAAAGGTACCCAAGAAGTTTTGTGAAGATCAGTTCATAAATACGAGCTGTATAGAACTTGTGACAAAAAACTGATTGGACCTAATTTTGGTACAAAATGGCCACTGGCAGCCATCTTGAATTTTGGACCGTACCCAGAAACACTCATTCGCGTTCCAAGGTGATAACAAAGGTACCCAAGAAGTTTTGTGAAGATCGGTTCATAAATACAGCCTCTACCCTGAGCCGTATTGACATGTGTGCTCACATTGTGTAAGTAGCACTGAATAAATCAAAGTTCATCTAATTTGCATAATTTCTGCACAAAAAAAAACCCCTTACAATATGTGATGTATTCCATGTTACTAAACACTCATACAAAAATTTATTCAAATCAGAACTTTCATACAGAAGTTCTGTACAAAAGACTGATTGCACTAATTTTGGTACAAAATGGCTGCTGGTGGCCATCTTGAATTTCGGACCACACCCAAAAACACTCGCTCTCATCCCACAGTGATAACAAAGGTACCCAAGAAGTTTCGTAATGATTGGTTCATAAATATGGCCTCTAGTCTGAGCTGTATAGAAGTTGTGTACAAAAAACTGATTAGACCCAATTTCGGTACAAAATGGCCACTGGCAGCCATCTTGAATTTTAGACCGCACCCAGAAACACTCGTTCTCATCCCAAGGTGATAACAAAGGTACCCAAGACATTTCGTGAAGATCAGTTCATAAATTCAGACTCTAGTCTGAGCCGTATTGACATGTGTACTTACTGTGTGTAAGTTGCACTGAAAAAATCAAAGTTCATCTAATTTGAATAATTTCTGCACGAGAAAAAAACCCGTATTATATGTGATGTATCCCATGGTACTAAACATTCACACAAAAAAATATTCAAATCAGCGCTTTCATATGGAAGTTCTGTGCAAAAATCTGATTGCACCTAATTTTGTACAAAATGGCTGCCATCGGCCATCTTGAATTTCGGACCAGACCCAAAAACACTTCTCATCCCACGGTGATACCAAAGGTAACCAAGAAGTTTCGTAAAGATCGGTTCATAAATACGGCCTCTAGCCCGAGCCGTATTGGCATTTGCACTTACAGTGTTGAAAGTAACACAAAAAAACATCAAAATTAGTCTAATTTGCACAATTTACACACTGGGAAAAAAACCCGTATTATATGTGATGTGTCCCATGGTACTAAACATTCATACAAAAAATTATTCAAATCAGAGCTTTCATATAGAAGTTCTGTACAAAAAAACAGATTTCTGCATCGTCGGTACAAAATGGTGGCTGGCAGCCATCTTGAATTTCGGACCGCACCCAAAAACACTCGTTCTCGTCCCACAGTCATAACAAAGGTACCCAAGAAGTTTCGTAAAGATCAGTTCATAAATACGGCCTCTAGCCCGAGCCATAGCAGCTTGGCACTTACAGCTCTGAAATTAACACTAAATCAATCAAAGTCAGTCTAATTTGCATAATTTACGCAGGATAAAAAAACCCGTATTATATGTGATGTATCCCATGGTACTAAACATTTATACAAAACTTTATTCAAATCAGAACTTTCATACAGAAGTTCTGTACAAAAAACTGATTTTTGCATCATCGGTACAAAATGGCCACTGGCAGCCATCTTGAATTTCGGACCACACCTAAAAACACTCGTTCCCGTCCCAGGGTCATAACAAAGGTACACAAGAAGTTTCGTAAAGATCGGTTCATAAATACGACCTCTAGCCCGAGCCATAGCCAATTGTTGACGTACGGACAGACGCGTGTTGTGTTTGATGAAAAGGATAATGTTCAATGTTTATGAAAGGACTATGAAATAAGACAAGAATTGTGATAATTGGGAATATGTTCATTTCTGTTCCCTGTGTGCTATGTTTATGATAAAAATAATATGAGGTGTACACTGTACTAAAGAGCTGAGGGGTGGGTTAATATGACCTCACAGTCAATGTATGTGGCCCTCACAGTTAACATATATCAACAAAAGTTACCAAGTTACAGTGAAATTATTCCATAACAAGTCATCCTATCAAGTTACATTAAAATTCCCTCATAAATATGGCCTGTAGACTGTGCTAAAAGTTTTCGAGCTTCGGGCCCCTGTAGCCGTCAGTTTCCCAATTGTGTCCAAAAGGGGACGTTCTCATCTAGACATTATATGAAGTCAACCTACCAAGTTACAATGAAATCCCTTCATAAATATGACCTGTAGATTGTGCTTAAGGTTTTCGGGCTTCAGGCTCGGGCAGCCATAATGGTTGAATGATCGCAACCAAAGGGGACAATCTCATCTGGACACTATTAGGAGTCATCCTACCAAGCTGCAATGAAATCCCTTCATAATTGTGACCTGTAGACTGTTCTAAAGGTTTTCGGGCTTTGGGCCCCTGAAGCCGTCACAGTTGCCCAATCGTGTCCAAAAGGGGATGTTCTCATCTAGACATTATATGAAGTCAATCTACCAAGTGACAATGAAATCCCTTCACAAATATGACCTGTAGACTGTGCTTAAGATTTTCGGGCTTCGGGCTCAGGCAGCCATCATGGTTGAATGATCGCAACCAAAGGGGACAATCTCATCTGGAGTGATCCTAAGTTACAATGAAATCCCTTCATAAATATGACCTGTAGACTGTGCTCAAGGTTTTTGGGCTTCGGGCACCTGTAGCCATCACAGCTGACCAATCAACGACCAAAAGGGGATGTCATCATCTAGGCATATGGAGTCAACCTAACAGGTTACAATGAAATCCTTCTATAAATATAACCTTTTGCCAATGCTAAAGGTTTTTGGGCTCGGGCATCCATCAAGGCTGAATGATCATGGCCAAAATGGGACGTTCTCGTCTAGACATTATTTGGAATCATCCTACCAAGTTACAATGAAATCCCCTCATAAATATGACCTGTAGACTGAGCTGAAGGTTTTTGGGCTTCGGCACCTTTAGCCGTCACAGTAGCCCAACCATGTCCAAAAGGGGACGTTCTCATCTAGACATATGAAGTTAACCTACCAAGTTACAATGAAATCCCTTGATAAATATGACCTGTAGACTGTGGTAAAGGTTTTCGGGCTTCAGGCTCGGGCAGCCATCATGGCTGAATGATCGCAACCATAGGGGACAATCTCATCTGGGCATCATCTGGAATGATCCTAAGAAGTTACAATGAAATCCCTTCATAAATATGACCTGTAGACTGTGCTCAAGGTTTTCGGGCTTCGGGCACTAGTAGCCATCACAACTGGCCAATCACGACCAAAAGGGGATATCATCATCTAGGCATTACATGGAGTCAACCTAACAGGTTACAATGAAATCCTTCCATAAATATGACCTTTTGCCTATGCTAAAGGTTTTTGGGCTCGGGCACACATCAAGGCTGCATGATCGCGATCAAAATGGGATCTTCTCATCTAGACATTATTTGGAGTCATCCTACCAAGTTACAATGAAATCCCTTCATAAATATGACCTCTAGACTGCGCTAAAGGTTTTCGGGCTATGGGCCCATGTAGCCGTCACAGTTGCCCAATCATGCCCAAAAGGGGACTTTCTCATCTAGACATTGTATGAAGTCAACCCACCAAGTTACAATGAAATTCCTCAATAAATATGACCTGTAGACTGTGGTAAAGGTTTTCAGGTTTTGGGCTCGGGCAGTCGTCACAGTTGGCAGATCATGCCCAAATGGGGAAATTCTCATCTAGACATCATAAGGAGTCATCCTACCAACTAACCAAGTTACAATGAAATCCCTCCACATTAAACATGACCTGCAGACAGTGCTAAAAGTTTTTGGGTTTCGGGATTGGGCAGCCATCACGGTTGATAGATCATGCCCAAAAGGGGATGTTCTCATCTAGGCATTATACAGAGGCATCCTACCAAGTTACAATAAAATCCCTTTATAAATACGACCTGTTATATTTATTTTTTGATGTTTAAGGTCACATATTTATGCAAATGGCAAATCATGACCGTGACAGTTTTACGGGTGGAGGAAGCCGGAGTACCCGGAGATAACCACCGAGCAACGACGAGCAGCTGCCAGCTCCCCAACATCGTAACTCCGCACTGCAGCACAGGCAGAGTTAGATTGGTTGAAGACATGCGTACCATCAACGTGCAGTACGCCTTAGTACACGGCAACATCATGCCCCCACATGGGCAATGGGGGTGAAGTGTCTTGCCCAAGGACACAACGCGGTTGCCACAGGTGGGATTCGAACCGAGGACCTCTCGGCTTGCAGCCTGCACCTCTACTTACTGAGCCACCGTGCCCCAATACGACCTGTAGACTGTGCTAATGGTTTTCGGGTTTTGGGCTCCGGCAGCCATACCGGTTACCCGATCGCGACCAAAAGGGGACGTTCTCATCTAGACATGACCCCAAACCTGCATATGAAATTTTGTGACGATCAAACAAGAACTGCGGGGTGTAGCCCGTGCTAAAGGAAAATGAACAGACGTCAGACTCACAGACTAACAGACTCACAGACTAACAGACTTCCGCACGCGTGATGGCAATAACTTATCTTGACTTTGTCCAGTTAAGCTAATTAAATGGTTTGTGTCTGATATTTTACCCAAGTTAATACAACTGATAAATTTGTCCCTTGAATGCAACAAGTCTTTAGCATTGCAAAGCCTTCTTGCTCTCAAGGGACGAAATACACCACCTCCATGCTATTCTGTAGATTATGAGGCCTAAAACATAAACCAAGAAAACAAATTTTCAATGGCAAAAAAATAATTACAGAAATCAAAAATAAAACTAGAAAAACTGTGAGCACTGCTCACTAAATGATACCACCCACTCCCACCAGGGCTCGCCTTGAGTAAAATGGTCGGGGCCTAATGATACCACCCACTCCCACCAGGGCTCGCCTTGAGTAAAATGGTCGGGGCCACTCCCACCAAGAAACATTTTACAACAGTTATTTATTTGTTGATGTTTAACCCTTTACCTAACATGAAAAGCAGACGACACTTGCAAAAATAATTCTTGAATAACTAATTTTTTTCATTTTTTGTCTCAAAAACATAGGTTATGACCCCTCGTTGGAACAAGCTCGACGAGCTCGTTCCAACGAGGGGTCATAACCTATGTTTTTGAGACAAAAAATGAAAATATTTTGAAAATTGGCGATTTTTGAGAATAGCGCTGGCCGGTTTTGGCCGTTACGTTGGGTAAAGGGTTAAAGTCACATATTTATGCACAATGGCTAATCGTGACCGTATTTTACAACAGTAAAAGTGTGTTTAATGAAGAGAGCGCAAACACTGACACCAATGTTTGAAGGTTTCATTGAAATCCATTCACTAGTTTAAAAGAGGTCGTGGATAGCAAATGTCAACACTCCCCCCCCCCACCCCCCCCCCACCCCCAACAAGGTTGAATTAACAAAAGCCCATTTTTAAATATGAGAAACCCTAAATATTAAAATATCTGAAAACAAAACAGGAGGTGCACATCTTCAATATATGTAAAAGAATGTCAGAGTTTCAATGAAATCCGTTCACTGGTTTAAAAGGAGTTGCGGAGAGCAGATGTGTACTCACTCCCTCCTCCCCCCCCCCTTCCCTTCAAAACATAATACCCCTATAGCATAATGGACTGACAGCCGTATGTCGGAATATGAAAATATCTGAAAGACAAGAGGCCCCAGGGGGCCTGAGGGCGCTCACCTGACATGGTAGCCTAAATATCAACTCAGAGAATTGATTTCCACAAGTTGCATCTGCTCCTCCTAAGAAAAGCTGAAACCAAATATCCAAATATTCTGACCAGTGGATCTAAAAAAAGATTTTTAAAGTATATTCCTCACATTGAACTAAGTCATAATTTGGGCTCCCACAGGGAGCCCATATATGAACCCAGGGACTTGGCTTTAACAAACTTGTGCCCCCCCCCCCCCCCTCCCCAGGATGCTGCATTCCAAATATCAAAACATTCCGACTGCTGGATCTGAAGAAGATTTTTAAAGAAAATTCCTCATTTTGAACCAAGTTACAATTCGAGCTCCCACAATCAGCCCAAATATGGACCTAGGGACATGGCTTGAACAAACTTGAATCTTACCCCCCTAAGGATGCTACATAAAAAATATCAAAAGCATTCATCTGCTGGATCTGAAGATTTTTAAACAAAATTCCTCATTTTGAACTAAGTTGTCATTCAGGCTCCCATGGTGAGCCCAAATATGAACCAAGGGACTTGGCTTGAACAAACTTGAATCTCAGCCCCCTAAGGTTGCTCCATGCCAAATATCAAAACATTCCAACTGCTGAATCTGAAGAAGAAGATTTTTAATGAAAAATTCCTCATATTGACTAAGTTATAATTTGGGCTCCCACAGGGAGCCCAAATATGGACCCATGGACTTGGCTTTAACACACTTGAATCCCCCCCCCCCACCCCCCAAGGATGCTACTCACCACATATCAAACCATGGCTTTAACAAACTTGTGTCCCCCCCCCCCCCCCCCCCCCCCCCCCCCCCCCCCAAGGATGCTGCATTCCAAATATCAAACCATTCCGACTGCTGGATCTGAAGAAGATTTTTTAAGAAAATTCCTCATTTCGAACAAAGTTACAATTCAAGCTCCCACAGTGAGCCCAAATATGGACCTAGGGACATGGCTTGAACAAACTTGAATCTCACCCTGCTGCATACCAAATATCACAGGATTCTGCCTGCTGGATCTTAAGATTTTCAAAGAAATTTGCCTGAAATGCACTAAGTTCAAATTTGGGCTCCTATACTGAGCCCAAATATAAACCCAAGGGGCCGATTTGAACAAACTTGAATCAGATCCACCCCACAATGTTGCATACCAAATATCAAAAGATTCTGCCTGCTGGATCTGGAGAAGATTTTCAAAGAAATTTGCCTGAAATGCACTAAGTTCAAATTTGGGCTCCTATACTGAGCCCAAATAGAAACCCAGGGGGCCGATTTGAACAAACTTGAATCAGATCCACCCCACAATGATGCATACCAAATATCAAAAGATTCTGCCTGCTGGATCCGGAGAAGAAGATTTTTTAATGTTTTTCCCATTGCCTACAGTGTTAAAAAGTGCTGACTCAGCACTTTTTCAAAGTCCCGAAACTGTGCCCTATGATAAAACTGATGGCAATGTTTTTTTACCAATCCTTTCTGTTGGTCCTAAGGAAGCTGCAGACCAAATAAAACTTCTCAGTGCCGTGCAGTTTTGGAGATATGGGCGTTTTAAATTTTTTCCTTTTTTAAACTCCTGCGGTTCCCACGGGGCTGCGGGAAATTTTTTTTTTTGCATAAATCAAGTACTCATGACCCAATAAGCCCTCACATAAAATTTGGTTGAAATCGGCTTCTCGGTTCAGAAAATAGAAATTAGGGGCGGGACCAAAATTTCTGCCCCTCCCATAACAATGCCAAATATTATCCCTCAAACTTCTCTTGAACAAATCTGAGTCTACACCTCAAAAGGAAGGTGCATACCATATATCAAGTCTCTGCTACTGCTGGTTCATGAGAAGAAGATTTACAAAGATTTTGGTGCCCCTTGGGGGCGTGGCACCACCCAGGAGGAGGGGCAACTTCATTTGAACAAATCTGAATTGGCATTAGGTAATAAACATTTAGCCAACATTTGAATAAAATTGGGCTAGTGGTTTAGGAGGAGAAGTCGATAATGTAAAGTTGACGCCGGATGGACGACAGACGGATCACGATCAGTAAAGCTCCCGCTGAGCTTCGCTCAGGTGAGCTAAAAAATAGGAGGGGCACATATTCAGAGTGTATAAAAAAATGTCAGAGTTCCAATGGAGTTTGTTCAATGGTTTAAGAGTAGCGGATAGCAGATCAATTCCCCTCCCTCCTAAAACCTGAAATGACGAAGACCATTTTTGAATATGGGGAACTGTAAATATGAAAATATCTGAATAGAAAATAGGAGGTGCACATCTGCAATGTATGTAAAAGAATGTCAAGAGTTTCAATGGAATCCGTTCAATGGTTTAGGAGGAGTTGCGGATAGCAGATGTGTACATCCCTACAGCGTAATGGACAGACGGACGGAAATCGAAATATGAAAACATCTGAAAGAAAAATAGGAGGTACATATCTTCAATGTATGTAAAAGAAGGTCTGCGAGTTTCAATGGAGTTTGTTCAATGGTTTAAGAGGAGTAGCGGATAGCAGATCTATACCCCTCCCACTAAAACCTGAATTGACCAAGAACATTTTTGAAAATGGGGAACTGTAAATATGAAAACACTTGAAAAGAAAATAGGAGGTGCACATCAGCAATGTATGTAAAAGAATGTCTGAAAGTTTCGATGACATCTGTTCAATGATTTAGGAGGAGTTGCAGATAGCAGATATGTACAGAATGTCAATTGAATTTGACAAAGGTCAGTTTTCAGTTTGGGAAACTGTAAAAATGAAAATATCTGAAAAGAAAATAGGAAGTGCACATCTTCAATGTACAGTTAAAACTAGAAGTCCTGTCATGAAATGTGCACAAATAGCACGTTGATATGCGCGTTAATGTGCGCGTTATGACCCAATTAAAGCTATCATTCTGTACATATGGCCTGTGCACAGGCAATGTTTCAGCCAATGGACCTCCGGGTAACCCGGAGGTCCATTGGCAGAAACATTGCATGTGTTTGCTATGAGTAACCAGGAGAACCTGCCGTGCTTTGGATGCCATTCGATATGGCAATTGCGCGCAATTCCAATGAGCAATTAAGCCTAGATAAGCGCACTATTCGTGACAGGACTTCTAGCTTTAACTGTATGTAAAAGAATGTCTCAAAGTTTCAATGAAATCTTTTCAATGGTTTAAGAGGAGTTGCGGATAGCAGATCTGTACAGAATGTCAATTGAATCTGACAAAGTTCATTTTTCAATATGGGAAACAGTAAGAATGAAAATATCTGAAAAGAAAATAGGTGCACATCTTCAATATATGTTAAAGAATGTCAGAGTTTCAATGAAATCCGTTCACTGGTTTAGGAGGAGTTGCGGATAGCAGAAGTGTACCCCCCTAAAGCATTACGGACGGACGGGCAGACCAAATGAACACTATACCTCCCACTTTTCAAGTGGGTGGTATAATAAAACAAGAGGCCCCACAGGGCCTGAAGCACTCACCTTGAACAGAATACTATATAAACAGAGTCCGAGAATGAGTCTACATTAAGCAATCCATCTTCATAGGATACATTGTCAATCCTTGAGCCCCTCAGGAGTGACAAAAATAGGCCAGACCTTTTCTTCAGTTGATCATAATGCAAAATGTGGAGCGCCCTTATGAAGCCCCTTGATACAAGCTATGTGGATTAATCTTAGTCACACACCTCTGGAGGATACTGAATACAAAATTTCTAATTCTTCAGCTACATGGCCAATTCTGGCCCCCATAGGGAGCCCAAATATTAACCCAGGCTCTCAATTTGAAGAAAGTTGAATCTGACCTCCCCAGAGATGTTGTATACCAAATATGAGACCATTCTGACTGTTGGATCTGAAGAAAAAAATTTTTGAACAAATTTCTTCATATTGCATTAAGTACCATAGTGAGCCCAAATATTAACTCTTTCCGACTACGGTTATCGTGACGTTTTAACGTCACAAAGAATCAGGTTTTGGCGACGTCAAACGCAATCTTCAGCCCTTTGAACCCTGGTGGTATCTTCCATATCAGTTGAATAACAGGAAGAGTCCACATTCAGTACTTGGGCGTAGACCAATTAATATTTGCAAGATGCAGCCTTGTGGCTGCATGTTGAAAATATTGATTGGTCTATCACACACATGCACTTAGCATCCATCCTATTTAATGAAATTATGAAGTATCAGGTTGCTGGACGAAAAAGCGGCCACTCGGGTTCCGAGTCGGAGTACGTAATATTACGTACCGTAGGCGCAACGTACGGCAATTTTCGTGCGCAATATTACGTACCGTAGTCGCAAAGGGTTAACCAATGGACCCGATTTGAACAAATTTGAATCTGACTTTCCTAGAGATGTTGTATACCAAATATGAATGTATTCTGACAAGAGGATCTGAAGAAGATTTTTAAAGAAATTTTCTCATATTGCACTAAGTTAAAATTCGGGCTACCACAGGGAGCTAAAATATTAACCCAGGTAACAAATTTGAACAAACTTGAATCTGTTTGAATGTTGCAAACCAAATATGAAAGGATTCTGACAAGTGAATGTGAAGATTATTGAAGAAATTCCCTCATATTGTACCAAGTTAAATTTCAGGTTCCCGTATGGACCCAAATATTAACCCAGGCACTCAAATTGAACAAACTTGAATCTGACCTCCCAAGAGATGTATCAAATATAAAAACACTCCAACTAGTGGATCTGAAGATGATTTTTTTTTTAAGAAATTACCTCATATTGCACGGTTAAAATTTGGGCTTCCATAGCGAGCCCAAATATATACCTAGGGACCCGATTTGAACAAACTTGAATCTGATCTCCCTATACCAAATATGAAAGCATTCTGACTGGTGGATCTGAAGAAGACTTAAAAATTATCCCCCATATTGAACCAAGTTAAAATTTGGGCTTCTGTAGGAAGCCCACATATTAACCTGGGGACTTGGTTTGAACAATCTTGAATCTGACCCTCATAACAATGATGCATACCAAACATTAAAAGATTCTGACTGGTGGTTCTGAAGGTTTTTAAAGAATATTCCCCATATTGTCCCAAGTTAAAAATTTTGGTTCCTGTATTGAGCCCAAATATGAACCAATGGGCTTTATTTTAACAAACTTGTATCTGACACCACTATGAATGCTGTACAACGAATATCAAAAGAGTTCGACCATTGGTTTTGGAGAAAAAATTTATTAAATTTTTGCTTCTACTGGTCCTAAGGATGCTTCATACCAAATAACAGTTGTCTGTTCCATGTGGTTTGGGAAATATGGATGGGCGTTTGAAAATATTTCTATTTTTAGCTCCTGGGGTTCCCATAGAGATGCAGAATTTTTTTTTTTTTTTTTTGCA
Organism: Pictodentalium vernedei; assembly: GCA_031216915.1. Taxonomy (NCBI): domain Eukaryota; kingdom Metazoa; phylum Mollusca; class Scaphopoda; order Dentaliida; family Dentaliidae; genus Pictodentalium; species Pictodentalium vernedei. Next base: position 464,842,603 of record CM062291.1, read on the forward strand.
CGATTGAAGTTCTTATGGTCCAATAATACCACACACCAAATTTGGTTCAAATCAGACCATCAGTTCAGAAAACAAATTTTGGGCGGGGTCAAAAATCTTACCCCTGCCATTTCAAAGCCAAATATTGCTTCACGAACTTCGTTTAAACAAACTTGATTCTACACCTCAAAAGTAAGCTCCATAAGAAATATCAAGTCATTGTAGCCACTGGTTCATAAGATTTAAAAATATTTTGGAGCATTTTCCCCATCCCCTCCCTTTGGGGCTGGGCATGTTGAGTTCAACAAAATTGCAATGCCCCTTCAGGACCATCACTCACACAAACTTTCACTTGAATTGGCCCAGTGGTTTTGGAGAAGACCAAAACATGGTGTTGACGGATGGACGACAGACGAACAGCGATGGGATTAGCTCAGCTTGACTTTGCAATTTTGCGAAAAAATGGCAGAACAAACGGAAGATCTACTTTGTGTGGCCTTAACATAAATTCTGAAAATAGTGTCACAACATATATATGACAACAGTTTACTATTCATTAATTGCGATTTAACTACACTTTTGACAGCCAGGTTCATCTCGAGTCAGTTTTACAGGTGGAGAAGATTGAGTAACTGGAGAAAAAGCAATGGCAAGCAACTATCAGTATCCCCAATGTACTAACTCCACACAAGCGTGGTTAGCATTGGTTGAAGTCAAGTGCACCACTGTGCAGTTCGTCATAGTACAGCACCTCCACATGGGCATTTGTGATTAAGTGTCTTGCCCAAGGATACAATGTTTGTCGATCCTCTCGAAGTAAGCATAAACGGCACAGTGTTTACCTCTGCCTGCCTTTGGCGTGTGCAACGGGAAATTTGGTCAAAGCAGAAGTCTGCGGTATTTCAAGGCAGCAGTTCGATTTTGAAAAAAGTTTACTGTTATTTATGGGGGGGTTCAACAAAATCTTTTGACAGGCAGTGGCAACTGGTGTCTGCTAGTTTTATGGTAGAGGAAGTCGAGAGTCCCCAGAGGACAGCAACTATTGGACTTCGCAAATGCAGGTTACTATTTATCTATTATTTATTGGTGTTTGAGGTCACAAATTTCTGCACAATGCCAAATGTGCCAGTGACATGAAAATATAGTAAAGTCAACCACGGTCCAATTTTCCTGTTCTCCCTCAACTCATTTATGAATTCTGACATTTTACAACATCAAAAAAACTACAGATAGTCTGTCGCCCCGGTATACCCCCACCGTGGTGGCATAGAGGCATTCAATTTTTCTAGGTAAAAAAAAAAAAAATCAAATAAGGCCACCAGTCGGCCATCTTGAATCCGATCTGGAAAAAGATTATATCACGCAGTGCACCTCATCATGTTGATGATTTTGGAGGAGTTTCATGAAAATGCAACTAATACTATGGAAGTAGTTCACTCCACAAATATTTTGCAAAATCCAATATTGCCGCCAGTCGGCCATCTTGGATTCAATCTGGAAACAAATTATGTCACGCACTTCCAGAGCTGTAGATTAACCGAAACCGAACCGAGGTTTTTAGTTTTTTTAAAAACCGAAACCGTCGACATCCCGTAATCTAAAGTTTTTCATTTTTTATTAAAAACTATCTTGCTGCAGAAATTCACAGAATGTAGCCATCCCAGACTAGTGAGAGTACCCAGACACTGCCAATGACACTACTCTGGGAAGGCTACATTCTGTGAATTACCGACATTTCAGTTTAGCTGTGTGTTCAGCTTTCCTCATGTTGCGTGTAGGTGTCAGACCTCGAAACATGGCCAAGCACTTATTAATAAAAGTTCTGTATATTTAGGTAATTATTATATTGGCCTTCCTGATTCTTCATGTATTATAGCTTATTTCGGGCATTCATTGAGTTTCACTCAATTTCACTGCCATTCAGTTATGACTCCGGACATAAGAATGAGTTTTATTGAATTTTATTTGGCCTCATGAACAAACCGAAAACCGAACCGAACCGAGGTTTTACTCCACCTGAAAAACCAAAACCGAAACCGAACAAGAAATTTAAAAACCTACAGCTTTAAGTACTTCCCCTCATCATGTTGATCATTTTTGTGAAGTTTCATGAGAATGAAACTGTAGAAGTAGTTTGCTCCACAAGTTTACATGTGCAATGGACCGACGACAGACGGACAAGTGGACTCCTATATACCCCCCTAAACTTCGTTTTGTGGGGGTATAATAAAGTAAAGTTCCATTTAATTCATTGAAAAAATATATTCATTACCTTTGTTGATCTGCCAGGGCTTTCAATTGGGCACCAACTGCTGTTAGAAAAAAAAAAAATTATAATTAATGAAACAAAAAGAAAAAGTCAACACTGAAAAATACTAACAATTTTCAGATTATAGTGCATGATAGTTTCATCGGAGTAAAATGTAATTTTCAACATTTATGATTGTCTGTGCACTACAGTTAAAACTAAAAGTCCTGTCACGAAAATGCGCACAAATAGGACATCGATCTGCGTGTTAATCTACGTGTTATGACCATAGTAAGGTTATCTAATTCTGTACATATAGCTATTGCACAAGCAATGTTTCAGCCAATGGACCTCCGGGTAACCCGGAGGTCCATTGGCAGAAACATTGCCGGTGTTTGCTATGAGTAACCAGGAGAACCTGCCGTGCTTTTGATGCCATACGATATGGCAATTGCGCACAATTCTAACGCGTAATTAAGCCTAGATAAGCGCACAGTTTGTGACAGAACTTCTAGTTTTAACTTTACCCAAGTCAGTTCTTCCATTCATGTATACATGTTCTTTATTTATTGGTAACCATTGATTACTATTGACTAACCAGGCATGACAATTTTAGCCAGTTCAGAGAATAAAATCGAATCTCGAATTTTTAGATAACCTATTTACCGTTCATCTGGAAAAAATAAAGAGGACAGATTACAGAGCAGCCATAGTGGACAGTTCAAAATCTGTGGGTGGGCATTTTTCCATGCATATAATTCAGAGATGATTCGCTTTGACACCTAGCGAAATTTTCAAGAACGAAGCACCAGGGTAACCCTGGTGCTTTATTGGTGGAACTTTTGCTACGTGTCATAGCGGATCATCTCCGAATTATATGAGTGGAAAAAATGACAACCCATGGATTTTGATACATCCACAATGGCCCTACTGTATGAGTTGAGATTTCAAAAGCATCTGTGGCATGTACGGGATGGGACGTCAGCTGTCTTAGGGAGTTTAGAGCACTGAAAAGAGGAGGGGGTCTTCTCACACGAACATTTTAAAACAGCGCTATCAAATAAGATGATATTTATTTATTTATTGGTGTTTAAGGTCACATGCTTATGCACAATGGCTAATCATGACTGTAAATAAGGTTATAAGACAATTTTTTGACAAACTGTTTGTAGTTCCAGATGAACAACTTAACAGTTATGTTATTTCTTTTTGATAACCACCAGGGCAGGTTTTTAAAAATTGCATGAACTTTAGTTTAGTTCATGCAAAGGTTAAGCAACTCATGCCTTGCATAACTGATTTTTCGTTCCATGCAAAATTCAAAATGGAAACATTTCAAAGCATCATTTTCTGCGAATGGGTTAAGCCAAACTCTGAATGGTTAAGCAAATTATTTTTGCAAAACCTTTTTTGGGGTCAAGCAAAATTATAATTTTTAAAATCCTGCAGAGGAATGATAAAATTGTTATTCTCAAATTTTATGGCTTGCAGTTTTCCAGTTTACCTTTGCTGCCCACATGAGAGGAAATCCACAACAGATCTTAGTTAACCAGAGACATTGTTAGTGGTGTGCGATCACACTCTTAAAACTAGAGGTACTGTGAGCAAAACTTTGTTTGCAGGGGGTATAAATATACCTCCCAGGTTTTTGAAAAATTATGTGACTGCATTGTTCATGGCCGACATCACATATTGGTAACAACAGCCAGCTTCTCTTTGCCTGCCATTGATTTCTCGCAAACATTACTCTCACCTGCTTATTAACTGTGATGGCTGAATAATAGTGACGGTAGGAGCATCTGACGAAGTATCAGTGATGGTATTATCCCTCAATTCCTCACTTCCAAATAATAAATTGCAGGCATTTTTCTCCAAAATAAATAATGGAGAAATACTAAAGAAAAAATTGAGGGGGGCAATTTTTTGCACTCCTTTATTTTCTGGAATGCCAGACCTGTTTGGGACTGCCTCTAAAATCTATTATCATTTTGTGCCCTGAGTTCCAATGTGTTCTCTGTGCCTACTGGCACAGAGAACACATTGGAACTCAGAGACGATTTGTCAATGTTGCATTGATTCGCAATAATTCATGACCCATTCTGTGATGCATATCAATTGGTTTTTAGTGTAGAAGACAGTCAGATAAGAATTCAATGCAACATTTTGAATAATGAGAAGATGCGAGTGCCAATTTTTCCACGACGTAGCTGAAAGTAGTGAAATTTTTCAGTCACAATATTAATACCTTGAAGGAATATAACCAAAATAGCATACAAGTTTTTGCATTGAAAATTTCAGTTGCAATTGCACTCCCAAGTAATCCAAGAAGGGCAACTGTTTTTCACTCCTTGATTTTCTATATTGCCAGGCCTGCAACACTGAAAACAGCACGCCTTAACTGGTTGAGTGCCAAATTATTTTCCAAGGGGATTTGAAGAGTATATTTTTTCCAAAATGCCATGCAACCAATAAGGAAAGCCTTAGTTTAGCAAACTTCTGTTCATGAACAATTGTTTTATTAAAGCCGAGAATTATATAAAACATTTGAACATTTTATAACATTATATAAACATAAGCCTCTGCAGAGTATAAAGCCAACAAAGTGGCTTTCAGCACTTTTCAATAGCAGAATGATAGTGACTTCTAGAACTCGACCAGTTGAATCACTTCAGGGGAGCCATATTGACCAATTTTAACGGGCAATTTGATATTTACCCCAAATTATGGGGAGTTATTTGTTTTCATTGCTTTAGGAGAGCAAGTATGGCCCCCTTTATTTTAGTTTTCAAGGAGCCACAATGAACAAGAGCTGAAAGAATGAGGCCTGGGGAATGGAGAAGATACTGTCGTGAAAATAAACTTATTGTTTCAGAATGCAGTTTGTGAGTGTGCTGAAAGACTAATGACTAAATTCTTTCCAGATCAATATTTAACAGCTGTTCACAAAGTGGAGAAGGCGTAAACCTCTAAACCATAAAGATGAAACAGGCCTGGTCATCTAGAAAATCATGGAGAGCAAAACAATTGCCTTCCTAGGATCACTTGGGAGTGCAATTGAACCTGAAATTTTCAATGCATAAACTTGTATGCTATTTTGGTAAAATTCACTTCAAGGTATTAATATTGTGACAAAAAATGTACTACATTCAGCTATGCAGAGGAAAAATTGGCACACACATCTTCTCATTATTCAAACTGTTGCGTTCAATTCTTATCGGAGTGTCTTCTATACTCAAAATGTATCGAAATGCGACATAGTGGGTCATGAATTGTTGTGAATCAATGCAACATTCACAAATCGACCCCTAGTTATTTATTTATTTATTGGGGTTTAAGGTCACATATTTCTGCACGATGGCGAATCATGACCATGACAGTTTTGCGGGTGGAGGAAGCCGGAGTACCCGGAGGGAACCACTGAGCAACTGTAAGCTCCCCAACATACTAACTCCACACAAGCAGGGTTAGCATTGGTTGAAGAAAAGTGCACCATCAACGTGCAGTATGCCTTAGTACACGACGTCATCGTGCCCCCAGATGAGCAATGGGGGTATAGTGTCTTGCCCAAGGACACAACGCGGTTGCCGCAGGTGGGATTCGAACTGAGGACCTCTCGGCTTGCAGCCTGCACCTCTCCCAACTAAGCCACTGCACCCCAATCGACCCCTAGTTTCAATGTGTTCTCTGAGCCAACAGGCACAGAGAACACATTGGAACTCAGGGGACGAAATTATAGATTTTAAAGGCAGTCCCAAAAAGGTCTGGCATTCCAGAAAATCAAGGGGTGCAAATAATTGCCCTCAATTTTTTCTAGGCATGCAGCACTCCTGCACTCCTAAAGAATGCCAGGCCTGAAGAAAATGTAATGAAAATTTTGATTGAACAGTCAATGTAAATAGCCAAACATTTGCATAAACATTTCATCTGTGACATCACACTTTTTTGAAGCATTCAGCAGTGCACACTGTCCTTGAATTATGAAGGTTTTAGCAGTCAGTGAGGATATGACCAACACTACTGCGCAAGCAACCGTTACATGAATATCCTAGGTCCGAGGTGAGACAGAAGTATTAAACCCACCCGATATTACGCGGACAATGAATGCAATAATTAAATTGGACAAGACATTTGGAGTGAAAGGGATTAACTCCAGAGAGCGTAATCTCGCCTCGGCATTAATTGTGAAATAGATTAGACCAAAGAAACTACTGCATGTTGAGGTCACAGAATGTCAGGATAACCAGTCATCAATAATTTTCTGAATATTTAAGTTTGTTTGTGTGGGAATGTTGCAATTTGTCAGAATTTAAAAAAAAAAATTCTTTCTGATTAAAAACGTATATATTTTATGAGTGTTGGTAAACGTCATTTCGTCGAGTTGAGATTGCCGAGTTATACATGTATTTCGACCACAAAATTGTGAGAGTCGTGCAAAATACGATAAGTACATTCTTTTTGTTCAGGTGCCCCAGAAATTAATAACAGCTGTAATCTGTTTGACCGCGAATCACGGCGATTTTCATATCGTGTCGTACATTGACTAGAGAAACAAATCGCCAATATTAGTCAGCGACTTCTCTTAGATCTTGAGTGAAGATATTGTGGACCTGGGATATTCATGTAATGGTCGCTTGTGCAGTTGTGAATAAAACCCAGGAAATCCTGTGATACCAAACTGATGTCATTTATTTATTTATAGGAGTTTAACACTTTCGACAGCCAGGGTCACCTATTATTGGACGGTTTTACCGGTGGAGGAAGCCAGAGTGCCTGGACAGAACCACAATGTAATGGCAAGCAACTGTCAGACAAGCTCCACACAAGCAGGGTTATAATTGGCTGAAAGTGCACCACTGGCGTGCAGCATTACTTAGTCCACACTGCCACTGTGTCGCATACAGGCAATCAGGATTAAGTGCACTGTCCAAGGACGATGAAGTTACAAGGCACTGAATCGTGGACATTTTGATTTTAATGTCCAATGCTGTAACCACTGGCCCACCAAGCTCCAATTAATTTATCGGTGTTTGGTACATATTTCTGTACAATGGCTGACCGCAATATAGTTATATTATAAAGTCAAGTTAGCCTATTTCACCCCAGCACTTGTTAATTGAGACCATTTTACCAGTGAAACAGAGCTTGGTTACCAAAGCAAACAAGCAAAGTTTCACTTCCTGGGGCTCCCACGAGGAAGTGAAATGTCAAAATCGAAAATAACCCCACATATATCAGGGTACCAGTATCCAAAATGAAAGTGGAAATGACACTGCAGCTCAACTTGTAAAGAAAGCACTGAACTGAATAGAAAGCTCCAGTAATGCCAAGTCATTCAATCAAGTTTCTACAATAAAGAAGACATCACACCAATGTGACATATGAAATCTGAAAAAGATTGGGTAAGGATGTGACCTGCAGGGTGAACTAATGGAGCTGTTGCCAATTTGTGTGCCAAATCAAAGGTGGCCACTGGCGGCCATGTTTTTCAATGAAATTCAGAAATGAAAGTGTGAATGACACTGCAGCTCAACTTGTGAAACACATGTACATGAAAAGTATGTGACACAGCAATGACACATGTAGGTAATGACCTGATAACAAAGGTAATACAAGAGGCCCCACGGGGCCTGAGGGCGCTCACCTGATACTGGCCGAGTCATATCACCAAAATAGCAAGGGATTCTGCCTTGTGGTTATTATCAGTTTTTCAACATAAAAGTGTTTTCTCTACTTAGTAACCCAGAGTGTTCATATGTTAGATCCCCATATTGGGTACTCAATAATTTATCTATTTATTTATTGGAATTTAAGGTCACTTTCTAAGGCTACATCATTACAGAGGCATAATTATAATATCAGGTTTGGTCAATCGTTTATGCCTATTACTGCCCACTTTACAGGGCTTTCAACGCAGGAATTGGTTACTGGGCCCAATTTTATCAATAAACCAGAACTTGAACAAATTTCAATTTGCCGCTTCTAAGAAAACTAAAAATCAAATATCAAAAGATTCTGAGAGGAGTATCAGAAAAAAAAGATTTTTTAAGAATATTTCTCATACTGAATTAAGTTATACATTGGGCTCCCATAGGGAACCCAAAAACAAAAGCTTCTGAAGCAGTGGTTTGGGAGAAGAAGATTATTCAACGTTATTCCCATTTAAGGTCACTTTCAGCATCTAAGGCTACATCTTACAGAGGCGTAATTATAATATCAAGTTTGGTCAATCGTTTATGCCTATCACTGCCCACTTTACAGGGCTTTCAATGCAGGAATTGGTTACTACTGGGCCCAATTTTATCAATAAAGCAGAACTTGAACAAACTTCAATTTGCCACTTCTAAGAAAATCAAAAATCAAATATCAAAAGATTCTGACAGGAGTAACAGAAAAAAAAGATTTTTTAAGAATATTTCTCATACTGAAGTTATACATGGGCTCCCATAGGGAGCCCAAAAATAAAAGCTTCTGAAGCAGTGTTTTGGGAGAAGAAGATTCTTCAACGTTATTCCCATTAGCTACACTGTTAAAAAATGATGACTCGGCACTTTTAGTCCTAGAAAAGAACCTTATGATAAAATTTTTACCATTTTTTTCTTCCGGTCCTAAGGAAGCTTCACACCATATAAAAATTCTCAGTGCCATGTAGTTCTGGAGATATGGGCATTTAAAAAAAAAAAAATTTTTTAGCTCCTGCAGTTCCCGTGGGGGACAGGAAAACAATTTTCAGCATAAATTAGGTACTTATGACCCAATAAGCCCTCATCAAATTTGGTTCAAATCGACTTTTTGGTTTGGAAAATAAAAATTTTGGTATAATTTGGGCTCCCACAGTGAGCCCAAATATGAACCCAGGTACTTGGCTTTACCAAACTTCACTCTCAGCCCCTAAGAATGCTGTACATCAAATATCAAAACATTTTGACTGGTGGATCTGAAAAAAAAATTTTTTTTAAAGAATATTCCTCATATTGAACTAAGTTATAATTTGGGCTCCCACAGGGAGACCAAATATGAGCCGAAGGACTTGACTTGAACAAACTTGAATCTCACCTCCCTAAGCATACTGTATACCAAATATCAAAAGATTCTGACCGGTGGATGCGAAGAAGAAGATTTTAAAAGAATATACCTCGTATTGCACTAAGTTACAATTTGGGTTCCCAAAGGGAGTCCAAATATGAACTCAGGGACTTGGCTTGAACAAACATCAATCTCACCCCCCTAAGGATGATGCATAGCAAATATCAAAAGATTCTGATTTGTGGATCCGAAGAAGAAGATTTTTAAAATATATCCCTCATATTGCACTAATTTGAACATTTGGGTTCCCATAGGGAACCCAAATATGGACCGAGGAATTTGATTTCTACAAATATGTGAATCAATGTTCCAAAGATGTTATATGTAAAATATGAAAGCTTTTAGAGCAGTGGTTTGGAAGAAAACAATTCTTTATTTTTTTCCCATTGCCTACTGTGTTAAAAAATACTGACTCAGCACTTTTTCAGAGTCCCGAAAAAGTACCCTATGATAAAACCGATAGCAATTTTTTTTTACCAATCCTTTCTGTTGGTCCCAAGAAAGCTTCACACCAAATAAAAATTCTCACTGCCGTGCAGTTTTTGAGATATAGGCGTTTTAATTTTTTTCTATTTTTAGCTCCTGTGGTTCCCACGGGGCTACAGGAAAAAAAATTTCTGCATAAATTAGGTACTTATGACCCAATAAGCCCTCACATAAAATTTGGTTCAAATTGGCCTCTCGGTTTAAAAAATAGAAATTTGGGGTGGGGCCAAAATTTTTGCTCCTCCCATAACATCGCCAAGTATAGACCTACAAACTTCTCTTGAACAAACTTGAGTCTACACCTCAAAAGGAAGCTGCATACCAAATATCAAGTCTCTGCTATTGCTGGTTCTTGAGAAGAAGATTTTTTAAGAATTGGAGCATTTTTGCCCCACCCCTCTGCTCAATATGAGCCGAAACCTAATTTGCCCAAAAATCAAAATGCCGCTATATAACCCCTACTCACATGAAATTTCATTAACATGCGGCCAGTGGTTTGGAAGAAAAAGACCCAAACACCACCTTCACGCCGGACGACGGACGCCGGACGACGGACGACGGACGACGGACGAAAAGTGATCAGAAAAGCTCACCCTGACTTTCAGTCAGGTGAGCTAATAAAGTATTGGAAAGGTCTGTACAAAAATACTGACTGTACCTTGTAACAAATGTACAGGTAAAGTATTGTAAAGGTGGGCGAGTTAGATGCCTCTAGGCAAAGCCGTATGGAAATGCGCACTTACCACAGCCCAAAACACTCGTTCTCTTAAGGTAATAACAACGGTAGCCACAAAGTTTTGTGAAGATCGGTTCATAAATACAGCCTCCAGCCCAAGGTGTATTGAATTGTTGACAGGAGGACGATGCGCCATGACAAAACCTCAAATTTGACTATGTCAAAGTTGAGCTAGAAATTGACAGCTCCCATGGAGACATCATCCCAAGGCTACATATGAAATTTGAAAGATCAGGTGAGAAATGTGGCCTTTCGCCTGTACTAATGGAATTGTTGACAATTTATATGCCAAATCTAAGATGTTTTTCAACAAAATTTGCAAAAAATTCAGTAGCTCTTGTGTGGACATTGCCCCAAAGCCACGTATGAAATCTGGAAATTTTCGGGTGAGAGCTGCAACCTGCAGGGCGTGATAAAGGCATTGTGGACAGACACAGGAAAGTATAGACATACAACTGATCGCAACCCATCCCAATTTTTTTTCTGGTGTTTAAGGTCACATTTCTACACAATGACTTATCACGATCACCCATCCCAATACCTCATACAGTATGTGGAGAGTGGATTTAACAAAGTCACCTGTGGAGTGGAGTTATCAACCCAAGTATTACTATCAAATTCTGCACATATGGACAAAAAACACAACTAATGTTTCAGCCAATGGACCTCCGGGTTTAACCCGGAGGTTCATTGGCTGGAACTTTGACTGCTTGTTACACTTTGCAGCAAATTTGCATTTATTGCTTGGGTGGAATCTCCCCTCTGCGGGTGATTTAGTGATAATACACTCTACATGTACTGTACTTGACACAGTCAAGTTGAGATGAAAAACATTCTTTTCTATTTATTGGTGTTCAAGGTCACATATTTTTGCAAAAAATGGCTTATGACCACAACAGGAGTATCAACTCAAGACCATGGGTGAGCGTTAATAAGCCATGTGCCCATTTTAGAGAGGGTTTGCACCTCTCAAGCATTGGTGACTGGGTCCTATTTCACCAGTAAAACAATCGGTTTACCGCAGGAACAGGCACTGCTTCACTTCCCAGGATTCCCGCGGGGTGTTCCATTAGGCACAGAGAACACAATGGAACAAAACGAACAATTTTCCGACAACCAAATTTGTGAGAACATGTGTTACTATTTTTAGCAATCGCTAGCGGTTCAAACTGTAATTGCGGTTCACGATTTGTTGAAAATTCCAATGAAATTTTGCTTCTTTTTAAAAATAGTCAACTATTTCTGTTCCGAACATATGTGCGCAATAGATTTTTATTTTCCACTTGGTTTACTTTTGCTGTAGATTGGAATTTCAAAGAACAGGTATGTAATACAGTTAAAAGTAGAAGTCCTGTCACGAATAGTGCGCTTGTCTAGGCTTAATTGCGCGTTGGAATTGCGCGCAATTGCCATATCGAATGGCATCCAAAGCACGGCAGGTTCTCCTGGTTACTCATAGCAAACACATGCAATGTTTCTGCCAATGGCCCGGAGATCCATTGGCTGAAACATTGCCTGTGCACAGGCCATATGTACAGAATATGATAGCTTTAATTGGGCCATAACGCGCACATTAACGCGCATATCAACGTGCTATTTGCGCGCATTTCATGACAGGACTTCTAGTTTTAACTGTAAAAGGATACTTCTTCACTAATACTTCTGAGACTAAGTATTTCTACTGGTCAAAATTAAATCTTAGGAAATTATTTTGCTACAATTTATTGGAGTATGCCCATATTGGGCACTCAATAAACAGTAACAAAAAAAAATTCATGTAAACACAAGCATTTTGGCTTTTAACTAATAGAAAGCACATGCACAGAATTAGTGCCGAATATCCGCTTAATAACCGGTTGCCAACTTAACTGGTGTACAACTGGCCATCCCAATCGGCAGATTGTGAACATACTGATGACAACGGCAACAGCTCTTAGAACATCGGTTCAACTGATTGTTGCCAAGAATGTGATGATTCATTAACTGCATATTATTATCTTCTGCAACTGTTAATGTAAAATGATGTCACTGATACGTACCATTCAATAAAGTTGAGAAACACCCATAATGTGTATTCTCAATCCCTCTAGATGCCCCTTTATGGGATATACAACTTAACGACATGTAAAACATACACTTGAGTGTACTTGCGCCAACTGGCAGTTCATGTCAGAGAAGTGATGGTTGCACCCCATTGACTGGGGTCGCAGTAAAATTACCCGTTGCACGCACTTGGGCGGTAAACATGGCTTGGAAAGCTACGTTTACCGCCCAAGTGTGTGCAACTGCTAATTTTACTGCAACCCCAGTCTGAAAAGTGTTCAGTTTAAAGTAGTTCTTTCGAACCTCGACGTAGAGTAGTGCACAGTATTACAATTGGAATCGGCTGATTGTGAGCTCAGATAACCAGTAATCGGTCAGCGACCATTTTTGGTAATCGGCTGAACACAACTTGACCAGATGAAAAAAGTGCCCAAACGGACAACTGTAGTTAAAACTGAATGAAGCTAATAATCAAGCTATTAGCAGTGTCAAATTTTTTCTGCAATGATACCAAACCGACACAGTTGTATTTGCAGTCTTTGACAATTCAATCCTCATTACTGTATGAGCTCTAAACATACTATTTCTCTTAGTCATGCACCTAGATGCTAGTCGATAAAACATCAGAGACTTCTGAACTTGCGATGTCTCTTTATCATCTACGAAACACGTACAGGGCTTTTTTTTTTACCACCAAAATATCTTATAATTTTGCATGCAAAGCTATTAAAAGCACCACAACTTTCATTTCGTGCGCCGCTGGGTTCCTCTTTTGTGGTCCATGAGATGAACATTTGCAAGACTTCTTGTTCTTAGAATTACTGTGGAAAATATATCGCATCGCAATTTAGTTAGAATCCAGTGAATTTTACCCTCCATGTATTGTATTATCTGAAAAGAAGTTTAGTTTTCCGGCAATAAAATCATACGACGATTAACTGCTGCTCCAATTAATTGCTCACAGACACATTTTATTTATTCATTATTAAGGTTTAATGACACTTTAACAGCCAAGGTCATATCGTGTCGGCCAGTTTACGGGTGGAGGAAGCCGGAATACCCAGTGAGAACCACCGAGCAATGACGAGCAGCTGCCAGCTCTCCAACATCGTAACTCCACACTGCTGCACACTGAGCACAGGCAGGGTTAGATTGGTTGAAGACATGCGCACCATCGACGTACAGTACGCCTTAGTACACGGCGCCATCGTGCTCCCATGTGGACAATCAGGTTTATGTGCATTGTCCAAAGACACAATGCAGGAGTCTGAATCGATTGCTCAGATGGTCACCCACAAGGCCTAACCGGGCTTGACATTGCTTAACCTCGTGATCTGACGGGAACTGGTTACAGCAATACCACCAAGCTCCCTGAATGACAATACACTCGACATTTGAATCCGATGTACCGGAAAAATAACAGACGAAGTAGATTACTTCCATACTTAAGTTACCTCATTTATGTAAATACGTGGGAAATCCACATCCAAGGTCAAGTTTTGTCTGCAGCTTAATCATTTTTTAATGTTTTGTTTTACTTCGATCTGGCATCTTTTGTGCCTACTTACAGGTGTACAGGTACGTTTGAAGCGTTCACATCCAGGGCTCGCCTTGAGTAAACTGGTCGGGGCCTAAAAAAAGTGCCCCACATATTGAGGTCGGGGCCTTTTCGGGGCTGATTTTCCATTTTGTCCATTATTGTTAGTGCTTTTTTGTGGAAAATGTCGGGGCTTGAAAAAAAGCCCCCAGCAAGTGCTCCTCGGGGCTGAACTCGGGGCCTGGGCTGATCAGCCCCGACTCAAGGCAAGCCCTGCACATCACTTTCGATCGTTAACAAGGTTAAATTTTTTGCAAGTCAAAATATTCTGTCCTCAATAAAATCATTATTTCCCTTTTAGTGATGGTTCCGATCCAAAATGTATACCACATGCAGATAACTGCTAACCCAAACTTTGTCTGATTTATTTATTCATTGGTGTTTAAGGTCACATACATATATATGCACAATGGCTAATGGATAAAGTGCCTTGCCAAGGACACAATACAGATCGTCCCGGAGAGGGAATCAAACTCGGGACCTCTAGCATAAAAGTCCAACAGTCTACCACTGAGCCACCATGCTCCCATCTCTCTGTGATAAACTCTAATGAAATCAGCAGTTAAAATTAGCGGATATGCGGATAATATCCAGTTGGAGTTCAGTTATCCAGTCAAGAAATGAAAGTGTCAATGACACTGTAGCTCAACTTGACAAACTTGAACTTGGTAAGTTATAAATGAAATGGCAAAATTGAAGATCATAGTAATCCATCAATTTTTAAATGTAAACTGTAAGACCGGATAAAGGAAAAATGTTGATACACAAATGCAGTATGTTCAGAGGTTACTGTAAATGGCAACTTTTTTCACAGAAATGAATGCTAATCAAAAGTTCTTTTCGAAAGATCTTGTCTAATGAGCACACCAAGTTAAAAAAGCATACCAGGTTTCAAAGCAATCCAATCATAAATGTGCCCTGTAGGGTGTGCCAAAGAGAAATATTGAGGTCTGACTAAACTATGTTCTAAGAACGTTGGCCACGGCAACATTTTCTTACGGAAATTGAAGAAAATCTATAGCTCCCATCTAGAGGTCACCCCAAACAAGCATGTCGGGTTTCATGGCAATCCGATCATAAATGTGCCCTGTAGGGTGTGCCAAAGAGAAATATCGAGCTCTTCTGACTGAACTAAATTCTAAGAACGTTAGCCGTGGCAACATTTTTTGACGGAAATTGAAGAAAATCGATAGCTCCCATCTAGAGATCACCCTAAACAAGCATACCAGATTTCAAAGCAATCCAAACATAAATGTGCCCTGTAGGCTGTGCCAAAGGAAAATATTGTGGTTTGACTAAACTGAGTTCTAAGAACGTTGGCCGCAGCAACATTTTTTGACGGAAATTGAAGAAAATTGATAGCTCCCATCTAGAGGTCACCCCCAAACAAGCATACCAAGTTTCAAAGTGATCTGATCATAAATGCGACCTGTGAGGTGTGCCAAAGGAAATTGTGGACATACGTACTAACGTACGTACAGAACGCCGACGGACGAGAAGTGATGGCAATAGCTCAGCTTGAGTTTGTCAAGTTGAGCTAAAAATGGTCAACCATTTCAGCACCACATAGAATATACCGTATTTTAACAGCAGTACCATCACTTTTCAATACAACCCAGATTTGGGCTTCCAGCATTCAACCAGTTAACGGACAATTGAAATTTGCCTACACTTCAGCTTTTTCCCACGTGTTCGAGTCATTTGTAAAGCAACTTGCATAACCTGCTTCATCCTGTTATGGGAATTCCTCCTCCTTGGCCTGACCCTTGAGCTCATTGTTTCCAAGCAGTTTCCTTGTCCCGCAGACACAAAAATGTGGGATGCTGTCTACAGATTGCTTTCCTCTGGAAAACTGGATTTTTAAAACCTTACCATCAGGTTGAAAATCCTTTTGATTGAACAAGTAACTGTACTGCATGTTTCGGGACAGAATGGAGAAAAGGCTCATCTCACCAAATTTGGCCATATTTGTATTTGGGCAGAGCGATTAATGCCATAATATTGGGAATTTAACCTTTTATCCAATGCACAGGGTATCAATCTAAAATTTTTACTGAACCTACAGTTAAAACTAGAAGTCCTGTCACGAATAGTGCGCTTATCTAGGCTTAATTGCGTGTTGTAATTGCGCGCAATTACCATATCGAATGGCATCTACAGCACGGTAGGTTCTCCTGGTTACTCATAGCAAACACAAGCAATGTTTCTGCCAATGGCCCGGAGGTCCATTGGCTGAAACATTGCCTGTGCACAGGCCATATGTACAGAATTTGATAGCTTTACTTGGGCCATAGCGCGTACATTAACGCGCATATCAACGTGCTATTTGTGCGCATTTCATGACAGGACTTCTAGTTTTAACTGTAATGTGACCCCCCTCTGAAACAAGCTTGTTCCAATTAGGGGACACATGGTATTGTTGAAATATTTTGAAAAATAATCCTTTTTCAACAGCTCAGTTTATAAATTACAGGGGCAGATACCGCCAATTTCTTAGTCACACAAATTAGGCCTAAAAAAATAAAAAATCTGTTTCTCAGGCCTTTCCGCATGGTCCTTTTGGCTGCCGCATGCTCTCTTTTTATTACCAATTTAAACTTAAAAAAATAAAAATTAAATGGTTTATGTCTGATATTTTACCCAAGTTAAAAAAATTGATGAATTTGTCCATTGAGTGCAAGAAGGCTTTGCAATGCTTTAGCATTGCAAAGCCTTCTTGCACTCAAGGGATGAAATACACCACCCCCCCATGCTATTCTGCAGATTATGAGGCCTAAAACTTAACCAAGAACATGAACTTTTGATGGCAAAGAAGAAATTACTGAAATAAAAAATAAAATAAAAAACCGCTCGCCCGCATGCAATTTCACAAATAATGGCCTGAGAAACAGAAGATCTACTTTGTGCGGCCTTAGTAATGTTTGTTCAATTACTGTACTCTAACACGGCAAATTTAAAAAAAAGATCCACATCAACATTTGAGATTAAATTCCTGGAAATTATAATGCTGTATGTAACAGAACAAAACCATAACCAGAAAATGACAAAACTATAACAATATGTAAAAATTGAAACGTGAGCAACAAAATAGTAACAAAATGTCAACATCTGTGAGGAATCTTTCATGAAAGCTGTTGATAATCTTACTTACGCTCTCTAAATGTATTTCCTGATTTCTTAGCTTCAGGTTCCCCTGGAAAATAATTTCAAAAGGCCCCTAATTAGGACAAATAGAGGGAAAGTTGCCATTTTTCTAAAATAAGCCAATGTTAAGTTAGTTTTTTTCTACAGCTTCTGAAAGCATTATTGGAAGCACCTCTCTTCATAACACTATTTGTTAGGAATTTAGTAGAGAACACAGAACACACTCGATCAGCCAATGGTGGACATTCATCTGTTTTTCTAAGTCGTTTGTCAAGATCCAAATAAAGAAATCGCAAATCAATTTAGTTTAATAACAGTGTTCACACACCTTGTCAGAAATTTCTATGACTAAATTTCCATGCCAATTTGTAATGGATGATTGGGTAAAGTTCGGAAGTAAATAACTCATTTATTGGCATTTAATGTTACTCTCAGCATATTTTGCAACTCCATGACTCAGGATTTAATCTAAGCCCTTTTGGGGACCAAAATAAGGCCCAATTTCTACTGGGGTACATGCAATAAAATTCCCAATTTCTGGCACAAATTATATCCAAACTTATACAGCATAATCAGGTGACACAGCCATTGTGCTCTTCTGATAGTTAATTCTAATAAGGCATAAAAAAATTAAAACTTTGTTTCTCAGGCCATCCCGCATAGTCCTTTTGGTTGCCGAATGCTCTATTTTATAGAACCAATGCAAACTGAAAAAAATAAAAATTGAATGGTTTATGTCCGATAGCATTGCAAAGACTTCTTGCACTCTTGAAAGGGACGAAATACACCATCACCCATGCTATTCTGTACATTGTGAGGACTAAAACAAAACAAACCTAGAACATGAATTTTTTATGGCAAAGAAATAATTATAAAAACAAAAGAGCAACGCAAAGCATGGCAGATGACCCCTCCTGCAATGTCATGGATAGAATTACAAACAAGAATGTTACTAAGGTAAGACATGCCCCCCCCCCCCACCCCCACACACCCCTTGTGACCTTCAAAGTGCAGATGCAGCAGAAACTATTATACGCGACACACCTTCTGACTGTCCTCAACATTTGTAAAAGTTTAACAATTGTACTATGATTCGTTTCCGAGTTATGGCCGAGACACGAATATTGATTGATTTTTATTACCTTGACCTTGAAGGTACAAACCGGCTATGTTGTGTGACACATTCTCCCATGGTCCTTTATAATTGTGTGAAGTTTGATGACTGGCCATCACCGTGTTCAGTGTGACCTTGAAATGTGACCATGACCTTACGAACCTGGCTATGGTGTGTGACACATCCACCCGTTGTCCTTTATAATTGAGTGATGTTAGATGATTGTAGCCCTAATAGTTTTGAAGTTATGCTTGAGATACAATTTGTGACCCTGAACATATATGAAGGTCAATTGTGACCTTCACCTTGCAGATGCAGTGGAAACTATTATATGCGACACACCTTCTGACTGTCCTTAACATTTGTAAAAAGTTTAATGACTGTACTACTTGTTTCTGAGTTATGGCCGAGACAAATATTGACAGATTATTAGTATGACCTTGAAATGTGACCTTGAAGGTACAAACCCAGCTATGGTGTGTGACACATCCTCCCATGGTCCTTTATAATTGTGTGAAGTTTGATGACTGTGGCCTTAACCGTTTTCGAGTTATTGGCTCGGACACACACACACAGACGGACAAGTCGGGAGGCATAAAAAAACAAAAACAAGATCAGTCTTGCAGAACTTTAGTTTTAGAGCGGAAACAAATTTCAAGAGTATTTAACACTGGAAGTCACTGACCGTGACCTTTGGCACATCATGGTCAAAATAAATAGGCTTCTTCCACTCATACCTAACCCACATATGAAGTTTGGTAAAGGTCCAGTTGGTAGAACTTTTAGCTGACAGAATGCAAAAAGTTAACGGCCGGACGCCGGACATGGGGATAACATAATGCCCCGTCCTCGGAGAGGCCGGGGGTGTTATAAAAAAAAAAAACACCCGTCCGCATACAATTTTACAAAAAAATGACCAGAGAAACAGAAGATCTACTTTGTGGGATGTAAAGTGATACCATTTTAACCTATATTCTCCCTGGATAACAGCATCCAGGTGTATTTATGTTTCGACAACCAATTAAAGAAGAGTGTGCCAATGCCCCCAGATAGGAATAAATTTTAAGTCGAAGGAAAGAAAAAGGGCCA
The DNA here is from genome assembly GCA_031216915.1 of Pictodentalium vernedei. Taxonomy (NCBI): domain Eukaryota; kingdom Metazoa; phylum Mollusca; class Scaphopoda; order Dentaliida; family Dentaliidae; genus Pictodentalium; species Pictodentalium vernedei. Next base: position 464,862,122 of record CM062291.1, read on the forward strand.
AAATTCAGGAAAAAACATGTGGAATTAACTCGCGCTATACCGGTATCATTTCCCCATGATGCTCTTTCAAAACACCAAATATCATTCAAATCAGAGTAGTTGTGGCCGAGATACAAGGGAAAATGTTGATATGGACTGATGGGCAGACAGAGGTCTGAACTAGATTCTCCTTCCACTTTTCAATTCGGGGGCATAATAATTTTCCCCAGAACAAAGAAAAAGGACCTTTTCCCAATCTACTTATTTCTTTATTTATTGGTGTTTTATGTCACATATTTATGCACAATGGCTAAACGTGACGGTGACAATTTTTCGGGTGGAGGAAGCCAACGAGCATCGACAATCAACTGTCAGCTTCTCAACATTCTAACTCTGTTCATGTTCCACTCAAGCATACCCCATGTAGGCAACCGGGATAAAGTGCCTTGCCCAAGAACACAATGTGGGTAGTCCCAGACAGGGATCGAACTCTGGACCTCTAGCATAGAAGTCCAACAGTCTACAAAAATTCAAAGTTTTCAAAGTAAAACATTTTTGTGCAATCAACATTTCATTTATGGGGGCATCTGGTTTACCCCACAGTTCTATTAGTTGGACAGATGTTTAAATTAGATCACAAACGGGTTGAAATTCTGTCCACTTTCCAGTCTGCATTTTAGATTCTCAGACTTCGAAAAGGAAAGTTGGGTTTTTTTTCATCCCGGTCTTGACTAACTCGGTACTCTCACCTACCTAATAATAGTGTCATTTAATGACAGCCTCAGATGTCCACTGGAGAGGGTGCATAGTCCCGGAACCAGGCATCTCTTCACCAGAAATCCAACAGCTCCCGCAGTATCCACCACGGTAAAAAACTGCACATTCCCCATGGAAGGGGAATAACTCTCACCAGACATGGTCGAGTCGGGAAGCCCCGAAACGACAACGTTCTCCTCCGGAGCAAGAGGAGCTGCACATCCCCCATGGAGGGGGTAAAACTCACATCAGACATGGTCGAGTCGGAGGGGGGGGGGGGGGGGAGGGGGGGGGGGGGGGGGGGAAACGACAGTATCCCCCTCCATGGTGGCAGGAGGAGCTGCATGTCCCCCACAGGGGGGTAAACTCACACCAGAAGTGGTCAAGTCGGGAGGCTCTCGAAACGACAGTGTTCCACGCCACCCGCGGTGCGGGAGGAGCTGCACATCCCCCACGGAGGGGGAGCAATTCTCACCAGACATGGTCGAGTCGGGAAGCCCCGAAACAGCGTTCCCCACCCCCCACTGGCATCCCCCACAGAGGGGGAGCAATTCTCACCAGAGGTGGTCGAGTCGGGTAGCCCCGAAACGACAGCGTTCTCCTCCCCCCGCCGGAGCAGGAGGAGCTGCACATCCCCCATGGAGGGGGTGAAACTCACATCAGACATGGTCGAGTCAGGAGGGGGGGGGGAAATGACAGTATCCCCCTCCATGGTGGCAGGAGGAGCTGCATGTCCCCCACAGGGAGGGAAAACTCACACCAGAAGTGGTCAAGTCGGGAGGCTCTCGAAACGACAGTGTTCCACGCCACCCGCGGGTGTGGAAGAAACGGCCAAGAGAACGCACCATGGCGAGAGCAAAAGGAATTGCCCTAAAGGAACCGAACTGGAAATAACAGAGGTGAGAGCAGTAGAAGAAAAAGGTGAACTCAACAGAAACAGAAAGTAGAAGAACACCCTCAACTACGAGAGAAGGTGGCAGGAAAAAAACTGGTGGGTGCACGACAGAACCCAGACGGTCGGCAGGGACCGAAAAAACAAAAATTCAGCCCTCAACAGAGTGAAGAAATCCTGTCCAGACAGTCCCTGATTGACACCTAACTCCAATAACAATTAAATTTATCAACCGAAAAATTCATTGTCGAAACGCATTGACACGACAAACAAAACATTCGCGAAAATGGAATAGTAAATAATGTACATTGAGAATGTGGTTGAAAATATAAACGAGAATATATAAAACACAGTCCTGTTATTATACGATCTTCAGATCCATAATTCCAGTCACAGGAAAACCATTATCGACGAGTTAAAATATCACTGTTACAGAGCAAAATGGCAAACTTCCACCACGTGGACGGATAATCAACAGAATGACGAATTGATGCACTGCGCACTGTTTTACGGTAGTCGTGGATTTGTACTATGGAAAAGCGTTCCATATTGGGCGTGTGCAATGGCACTCGACCCAGTTTTGGCTTATTTTTCAGTGGTGTTTTTACACTTTTCTTTCCCAAATCTCTTGGTAAAGATTAAAATAGAGAGTATTTTATCTGAGTTAGGTTCTTCCACTGTAGTGCAAGCCTGTAGTAAACAATTGAGGTAGGTTGATAAGAAACATTGCCAAGAATAAGTTATGTTTAATCAAAACAGAAACAGGACACCTTGCTCATTTGCATTGCACTGGAGTCATGACACTACGACCAGTTGTTGATTTGTTATGGATCCTTTGTTGGCGTGGTCTATATTTAATTCTTGACAGATGCCTGAAGTGACATGTGGTGTACAGTTAAAACTAGAAGTCCTGTCATGATATGCGCACAAATAGCACGTTGATATGCGCGTTAATGTGCGCGTTATGACCCAATTAAAGCTGTCATATTCTGTACAATATGGCCTGTGCACAGGCAATGTTTCAGCCAATGGACCTCCGGGAAAATGCCATTCGATATGGCAATTGCGTGCAATTCAAACGCGCAATTAAACCTAGATAAGCACACTATTCGTGACAGGACTTCTAGTTTTAAATGTATACATTGCACATGGGCACTCAGAGGTTCCGAATATTTTCTTTTGCTTTGTTGACAATCGAAAATAGGTGATGTTTTTTGTTGTTTGTTGGTGGTTAACGTCATATTTATGCACCATGGCTAATCGTGACACAACATGGAGATGAAGTCAAGTTGAGTCAATCGTTGATCAATATGTTGCCCATTTTAGAGGACTTTCACCCCAAGCATTGGTGACTGGGTCCTATTTTACTAGTAAAGCGGAACTGGTTTACCACAGTAAACAAGTGCTGCTTACTTCCCGGGGTTCCCACGGGGAGAAAATAGGTGATAATTGGGAAGATTACAACACTGAACAATGATTTATTTGAATAAAGTATCATTCACTATGTTGTAATTATATCAAAAATAGTATTCACCTCTATTACAGAAGATAATAAAATGCAGTTTATGAAACATTACAAAATACTTGGCAACAATTGGTTGAACCGATGTTCCAGGAGTGGTTGCCGTTGTCATCAGATTGCCCACAATCTGCAGATTGCGGTGGCCGGTTCTGATCATCGGCTGAACACTAAAGTTCTTTCTTAAAATGCAAGATACGCTCTTCCAATTTCAAAGAGCTCCATGCAGAATCAAGAGGTGTGTTCTAACTTTATTTATAGCCATGGTTAAGACATTTTGTCCCAATCAATTCAATATAGTTACTTTTGTGAATTCTGTTTCAACAAAAATCAGTACAGGAAGGTTAAACAATATTTTGAAAATTACAGTTTTTCAGACAGTACTCTCCATTAGCTTTGAATAGAAAACTGGTCAGTTTACAAATAAATAAAACTAGGACTTATGATTAATTAATTGTTGACCGGTCACGGCAAAATCGATTAGTATTTTTCGTTGTCGAATAATCGGTAATTGAACCCCGCTTTAGACTTTAATAATTAAAAGAAAAGTTGATGAAAAAACTATTGTTTCTAAAGGTAAAGAGTTAAGAACATGGATGTTAAACCCCAAGAAGCCATTGGAAACATTTTTCTTTCAGGTACATTCATCAAAACTTTGATCTTCTGACCTTTTGAACCGTCTCTGTAATAATCAAGACCGGTCGGCAGTTGCGAAGTTCGCAACTGCCGACCGGTCTTGATTATTACACAGACAGTTCAAAAGTTCAGAACATCAAAGCTTTGAATGTACCTAAAAGAGGATCGTCTTCGTTGTTTACCGGAGGTAGGTCAACTGACTTGAACTTCATATTTATCGACTTCAAAGAGAGGGAGAGAGAAGGGGGGGGGGGGGGGGGGGGGGGGGGGTCATCAGGTACGATTAATTGATTATTAGCGACGATTAATCGATTTCTAAATTAAAAAATCGTGACAGCCCTAAATAAAACTAGGGAGTTTTCCAAACACTCATCATCAATCACGGATTGACAGTTTCTGATAAGAGACTTGGGAGTAATTTTAACGTATCATCCCGTGAGTTCCAATGTGTTCTATGTGCCAGTAGGCACAAAGAACACATTGGAACTCAGGGGACGATATAGCAGCGAAGTTGTTTCATTAGCATAACGCTATACACAATATTTTGTCATTTTCCCAGTTCACAGTGGAGTAAACTGGAAACAACCCATAGATTCTCAAAAGAGGATTTTGCTGACAGCACCAATCTTCATGCAGCCAGGAGGCATTGGGTTAAGCATTAGAATATAGCCTACAAAATGCAAATATTTTCAACAAGTATTGATATAAACAGATATGCAAATTGTTTTCAGAAATGACGGGGAAACACAAGCGAAACTTGTCAAATTTTATAACAAATCACCTTTTCAAAAGTACTACAGTACGTGGAGAGTGTATTATCACTAAATCACCCAGAGTGGAAATTCAACCTGAGCAATAACTGCAAATTTGTTGCAAAGCTTAACAATTACAAGCAGAGTTTCGGCCAATGGACCTCTGGGTTAAAGTTTCAAAACATTTGACCAAATAGTTTCAGAGAAGATTTTCATTTGGCCAAATAGTTTCAGAGATTTTTTTTAAATCGTCCAATCAGAATCAAAGAAGGCCTCTGTGGCCTCATGTTTCCATCCTTTCATAGACCATTCCTGCCACATATGGTTCACATCGGCTCAGTAGTTACCAAGAAGATGAAAATGTGATTTCCCCATTGGGTTTCCATGGTAACCAAGCTGCAATTGTGGCCATGTTTGCAACCTGATGAACATTAAAGGTGGTTCATTGGTAGAGAGTGTCCCAGTCACCAAGCGTGTGAAGTTTCAAAATATCTGGCTTTGTGGTTTCAGAGACGAGTTTTCAAAATTCACCAATTGGAATCAGAGAATGCCTCTGGCGGCCATGTTTTTCAACAGACGGGAACAAAATGAGGATCATTTGTAGAGGACCTCCCACAGACCATTCCTGCCACATCTGGTTCACATTGGCTCAATCAGTTTCAGAGATGATGATGAAAATGATTTCCCCATAGGGTATTTTGGTAACTATAAACTGCAATTGCAGCCATGTTTACACCCTATGAACATTAAAATGAGGATCGTTGGTAGAGGGTGGCCAAAGCATCAATCCTGTGAAGTTTCAAAACATTTGGCCTTGTGGTTTCAGAAAAGATTTTTGAAAAACCACCAACCAGAATCAAAGGATGGCTCTGGAGGCAATGTTTTTCAACTGACGGGAATATAATGAGGATCGTTTATAGAGGACCTCCCTTAGACCATTCAAGCCAAGTTTGGTTAACATTGGTTCAGTAGTTCCAGAGAAAGTGACTAGACCTGTTCATAAGCACAGCTAACGAAATACCCCATGAATGTGCCCTACCAAAATAAAGATTGTTGTCAAGAAGATTTTTAAAAATGCCGCTCAGGATCACCGATCCAATGTCGAGTTGTGACAACAGTTCCTCGCACCAAGGCCAACACACCTATGAAGTTTCATGACTCTAGGTTGAACCACTATCAAGTTCTCATCCGGAAACCAATTGTTGCGATATACTATGTTCAAGGTCACTGTGACCTTGACCTTTGACCTGGTGAGTCCAACATCAATAGGGTTCTTCCTCGCACCAAGGCCAACACGCCTGTAAAGTTTCATGACTCTAGGTTGAACCACTATCAAGTTATTATCCGGAAACCAATTGTTGCGATATACTATGTTCAAGATCACTGTGACCTTGACCTTTGATCTGGTGAGTCCAAGATCAATAGAGTTCTTACTCGCACCAAGGCCAACCCACCTATGATGTTTCATGAATGTAGGTTGAACTACTATCAAGTTATCATCCGGAAAGGAATTGTTGCGATTTACTATGTTCAAGGTCACGTTGACCTTAACCTTTGACGTAGCGAGTCCAAAATCAATAGGGTTCTTCCCCTCACCAAGGCCAATCTACCTATGAAGTTTCATGAATGTGAGTTGAACCAATATCAAGTTATCATCCGGAAACCAATTGTTTAAGATTTACTACGTTCAAGGTCACTGTGACCTTGACCTTCGACGTAGCATGTCCAAAATCAATAGGGTTCTTCCTCCCACCAAGACCAACCTATGTATGAAGTTTAATGAATGTGAGTTGAACCACTATCAAGTTATCATCCGGAAACCAATTGTTTACGTCTGCCCGCCATTCACCAAACTATAAGTCGAGTTTGACTTCGACACAACTCGACTAAAAATAAATTAGCAGAGTGCAAAGGTGCTTCATTTTGATACTCAGAAAAGGAAAGGAAAATAAAGTGTCACTACACAGAGACAAAAAATACCCCCGTTATTTAACAATGCAAGCTTGACGCGATCCAGTTTCTGGGTATATACAAATACGAAGTCCATAAAGGGCAATGACTGGCAATCAAATCTCGAATGACACCTGCATTTCACTAATCGATCACTTACTTCTGAGTCCAGTTATGCGCAGGGACCGATCAGGACTATTTAAAATACGCTCTAGCCTCGGAGCCTATTTTTTCAATTCATGCGCCAGATTTCAATTTACAGAGTCACACTGCTGTTTGAAACACACACTGCAAGTATGTAATAGCTCTCATCATTTTCATTTAGTACACTATAGCAAACATTAATCTTCACTGTGGTTTCTGATCAAATCTTGGCTGCCTATTTAGGCAGCCAAGACTTGATCAGAGACCACAGTGAAGATTAATGCTTGGTAATTAAGACTTGAAGTATTAACTTAAGTACTCTACAACAATGATAAATGATAATCATATATATAATATATGTAAGAGTGTCTCGATTATCCATCGAAAGAATATCAAAATATGATCTGAGAAGTTACGTGCCGACTGAGAAGCCTATTTCTGAGATTTAAGAGCCAGGTCCTGATGTTTCAGAACCAAATACGCACTGGCGCATGCCCAGGTCGGTCCCTGTAAGCGCTTAACCGAAAATTTGGTTCGTTTTGGCTGGTCATCAAAAACAATTCCAGAAAACCTGTTGTTGCAGTTTTCAAGATCAATGTTGAAAAACTCACATCAGGTCTTCACTTCTCAGAATAAAGAGAAACAGCCTACAGTTAACTTTGTTTTCAATCTTCAGTCGCGATACCCCTTTTTGGAATCGCTGCACTAATTGGTATTGCGTTTGAGCATGGCATTTACCGAAAATAGGTGACAAACTTGATTCTTACGCATCATGTTTTAAATGTTCATCTATCAAATGCGATTTCCTTTGCAGAACTGGAACTTGTCACTTGTTCCACATTTATAATTACAGCAATTTCCTTTGCAGAACCGGAACTTGTCATTTGTTCCACGTTTACAATGACAAATATATTTCTACACGCAATTTTGAAAGCTTGAACTCCAAAGCCGGTGTCAAAATCACAGTTGATGTTGGATGGAAATTTAGGGTTACAATGACCTAAACGAGTGACTAACTAGATTTATTTATTTATTGATGTTTTTAAGGTCACATATTTATGCACAATGGCTAATCATGACCGTGACAGTTTTACGGGTGGAGGAAGCCGGAGTACCCGGAGAGAACCACCGAGCAACGACGAGCTGCTGCCAGCTTCCCAACATCGTAACTCCGCACTGCAGCACAAGCAGGGTTAGATTGGTTGAAGACATGCGTACCATCGACGTGCAGTACCCCTTAGTACATGGCGTCATCGTGCCCCCACGCGGGCAATGGCGATGAAGTGTCTTGCCCAAGGACACAACACGGTTGTCGCAGGTGGGATTTGAACCGAGGACCTCTCAGCTTGCAGCCTGCACCTCTACCTACTGAGCCAGGACTAACTTGATAAATTTTTTATGGTCTACATAACTTTTTAGAGTTTGTCAGGTTAAACGAAACACAGGCAATGGGAAGGGTGGGCTAATTTTGCAACAGACTCCAGGCAAAAATCACGAAACTCGTGAGATAATTTACATAAATACAGTGTGCTCAGGAAATCAGAGAACAACCATACTGCCCTGGAAAGGGAGTACCTGTCGACACTGACTGGCACATAAATTAACCCCTCATACGATATTCTGCCTGAATATATATTTAATCCTTTCCATAAAAGAACAAGCAGCACTTGCAAACCTTTTACCTCATGGACCACTGGATTGTACCCGGTGACCCACTAGATGCCATCATGCCAGTTTGGAGATACTTCGTTTTCTCAGAAAATTTGAACAATCGCCAATGGAAAATGTATCCGACTACAATTTAGTAGTAATTCACCATCCAATATCCAGCTACTACAGTTCTGCCAGTTGAACTAGAGGTAGCCGCCAGGCATGACTAATACCCCCCCCACCCCCCCCCCCCCCCCCCCCCCCGATACAGTAACCATGGTAATATATTACATTAAATTAACACAGCCACTGTAGGTATTATTTACTCAAATAGAGATAAGATTACATGTATCTGATATGTTAATTTTGGTTTCAAATGTTTGTTTGTTGGTGGTTAACGTCACATATTTATGCACCATGGCTAATCGCGACACAACATGGAGATGAAATCAAGTTTAGTCAATCGTTGATCTACATGTTGCCCATTTTAGAGGGCTTTCACCCTAAGCATTGGTGACTAGGTCCTATTTTACAAGTAAAGCGGAACTGGTTTATCACTAAACAAGTGCTGCTTACTTCCCGGGTTTCCCACGGGGATGGTTTCAAATGAGACCTCAACTTTAGGCACAATGACCTAAAAATATGTAGGGTTTTTCCTCTCATGCTCAACCCACATGCCAAGTTGGGTTTCAATTGGGCATGCGTAATTTTAATAATTAAGAGAGTTGAAACCAGCTCCAATCGATCAACTTTTAATTTCAAGGTCACTGCGACCTTGACCTTGGGCATAATGACCAGAAAAATAAACAGGGTTCTTCCTTTCATCATGCTCAACCCACAAGGCAAGTTGAGTATCGATTGGGCAAACAAAATTTCGATTAGAGATGCCACCTCTGGTAAATGTTTAAGTTCAAGGTCACTGACCTTGACCTTTGGCACAATGACTTCAAAATAAAGAGGGTTCTTACTCTAATCATGCCTAACCCACATGTCAGGTTGTGGAATTTTAGTTCGAGAGTGGAAACCAAATCCATCTACTTATGGACGGACAGATAGCACCACGGTTGTATCCCCTCAAAATTTTTTCAGGGGGATGATAAATTACAGCTTCAGGCAATTTGTGACAGTGCTGCTATAAAAGATTGAATTTCAATTGGATGTCTCAAAGTGTCATGTTCTGTTTTATTTTATAAATGAGCCCATTTAAAGCTATTTGTTTGATGCAAATGCATGGCCTGCCAAATACATCTTCCTCTATGCAAATGCAATGTATTATATTTGTACAATGTAAACCGAAACAGACATGAAATTTGAAAAACGCTCATCTCTACAATTACTTTTCTGATCGATCAAGAAGTTGATCATTGGTTAATTGATTAATCAGTTAACCATTTCAGCTCTATATTAACTATCAAAATTGGAAACTCATCCTCTATCAAATATGTTGATAAACATCCACACATTCTCCATGATTTTTCTGGCCAATCATGATCCCCCCCAAAACATGCAACAACTAAAATACTAAGGGCCTATATTCACCCTCAGCAACTCTTGGGAAAACTTCCAAGCTTTGGCCGTATCTGTAAATATGTGATCTGGCAAATCACAGAAAACTGTACAATGAAGTTTACCATTTCTTAAATAAATACTATTTTGTTGCTCAAATTCAATCTTTAAAAACATCACACCACATAAACATACAGGCCTTCTATACTTAGGCAAGCTATCACACTCAATAGCCCACCTGATCTGAAAATAAGGAAATCTGCAAATGTCCACCTAGAAACTTTTCTAAGGGATTCTAAAATCAGTGCTTACACAATTTAACCCTTTATCTAACACAAAAAGCAGACGACACTTACAAACATAATTCTTGAAAAACTAAATATTTTCACTTTTGCATCAAAAACATAGTTAAAACAAGGAAGTCCTGTCATGAAATGCGCACAAATAGCACGTCGATCTGCACGTTAATCTATCAAATTCTGTCCATATGGACCGTGCACAAACAATGTTTCAGCCAATGGACCTCCGGGTAATCCCAAGGTCCATTGGCAGAAACATTGCATGTGTTTGCTATGAGTAACCAGGATAACCTACCGTGCCAGGGATGCCATTCGATATGGCAATTACTCGCAATTCCTATTGTGCAATTATGCCTAGATAAGCGCGCAGTTCGTGACAGGACTTCTAGTTTTAACTGTAGCTTATGACCCCTCATTAGAACAAGCTTAATGAGATTGTTCCAATGAGGGGTCATAAGCTTTGTTTTCGAGACAAAAAGTGAAAAAACCCAATGAAAATTGAATGGTATTTTAGTGAATAGCATCAAGTGGTTTTGGCTGATATGTTGAGTAAAGCACTAAAAGAGAACATTCAGAGACTCCTTACCTCAAGGGACTGTAATTTTCCTAACTTCCTACACCATATGTCTTGACTAGCAAAGGTAGTTTGACTACTATCCTAACTGGCCTTTAAGTTACCACAAATACCAACCATAATCACTGTGCAGAAATAATTTAACTGTTCCCAAATTATGTTGGGTTTATAAAGATAAGTTTTAGAAATGTTTGTGCTCCAGCAAAAAATACATGTAGCTTTGTCAAGTTTCCTTCATCATGATGCAAGTAATATAGCTCAGTCCCAAAAGAACACCAGTTTAGGGACACCCGGAGGTTAAAAACTTGGGCCGGTAAATTAAGTTTTTTCATTTATTTTGTTTTTTTAAAAGTGTTCTACCTGCTTGGAAAAGAAATGAAAGTGTCAATGACACTGTAGCTCAACTTGTGTAAGACATGTACATGTATAGTATGTGACACAGCAATGACACACCTGGGTAATGACTTGTTAACAAAGGTACATATAAAGAATTGTAATGGTCTGTACATAAATGCTGACTGCAGCCTGTAACAAATATATAGGTAAAGTATTGTAAAGGTGGGTGACAGATGCTAAACAAGAAAAGAAATCTTCATGGGGTTAATGTTACAATAGGGTCCTTGTATGGCACACCATAAGCCAACTGTTAGCATTCATTCAAAAATTTATCAAATCAGAACCTTCGTATAAAAGTTCTGTACAAACAAGAGGCCCCAAGGGGCCTTAATCGCTAACCAGCCAAACTGGTTCAAATAAGTATTTGGGGTCACATTCAGTTGACATGGTTCATCCACACTACAAAGGAATGAAGTCATGAGGGCAAAATTTTATGGAAAAACACTAAGGAATGGATTTGAACAAACCTGAATGTAACATGCCTCCCCCATCCCTGCCCATAGAGCTTAAATATTAAGCCAAGAACTCAAATTGAACAAACTTGAATCTGATCCCCCTTGAGATGTCATGTCTCGAATAGGAAAGAATTCTGACTGGTGGATATGGAGATTTTTAAAGAAATCACCTCACATTGCACGAAGTTAAACTTAGGGCTCAAATATGAGCCAAAATATGAACCCAGGGTCCCGATTTGAACAAACTTGAATCTGACACACCTCGAGATATTGCATACTAGGGCTGGGCGGTTTATCGGTTTTTCGGTTCGGTTCGTTTTTTTTTTTTAAAACCGAAACCGAACCGCCGCCTTAACAAAAAACCGAGACTTTCGGTTTCAACAAATTTCCCAGAATTGGTTAAGTTTATGACCACTCAATCACTTGCTTTCCGCACGCCAAAGGCTTAAATGTCAGGCAAAGGTAAATGCTGTGCCATTTGTGCTTACTTCGAGAGGACTGACAACAAATCCCCCCCACCCTCCCCCCACAAATAGTGGTAGCAAATTTCTTGTATCTTAAACAATATCTACAGAACCACCAGCAGATGGAATATGAAAAATTAAAAAGTCGTACGTAAAAATCCACACATGCAATTCAAGAATTGTTAAGTAAATTTACTGAACCGGGCATATTCGACCAAAGAGGTATTGCAAGTTACCTGACAATATGTGGTGTAAAAGTATTATAAATTACCTTTGACCTAAAATCATCTGCCTACAGCACGTTGTAAATTAGATTGGTGGTAAACATAAAATTTATTGAGTTTTAAAACCTCAAAGTTCACATGGGAAAAATGACGAGTAAATTATGTTAATTAACCGACCACTGGCACGTTCTCTGAAGTCACATGCTCAGAGATAACGCTGCACATTGGCAGTTATGTTTTTTGTCAACAATAATATGGTTAAATTAAAATAGAACACATCTAATTAAATGGATGGCAGGTAACTATTGAAAGTTTTTTTTAAAACTTATTGGGAACTGTTTGTATACTATTTGAACTTACTTTTAAGGAATCGCGCAGTACTGCAGGTCTGTCAGGTACACACGCTGCATTCCCAATACGATGTTATAATCAGCACGTGTCATGACCATGTGTATTTTGTAAACACAACAAATCCCAAGATGCAATATTGCAAACTTTCTTTCAACCCCCATTATGCAGCAGTCTCCCCTCCCTTCAAAATCATCAATCGCCTGTCTTGAATAAGATGAAATCAACGCAGGGATAAGCCAAGAGGGCAAAGTAAAGTTGGTAAAATCTTTGCCTTGGCACCGCCCATTTCGCTCAATTTCTATGTTTGGGCAGAATCAAAGTAAAAAACGAACATCTACAGTCGAAATTAAGAGAGATATTGTGAAAGCATTGGAGTGAGTTACCAATAAAAGTGATTCGTATATCACGACTTACTTCAACAATAGTTATCAAAATCAGAAAAAAATATGATTTGTGTTCCTCTTATTCCACTGTCATTTGAAGCAGGAACCATAAAGAAACACGGGGCACGTCTATTTTCAAGCGATGTGATAATTACCGAAATAAGCACAATTGCACATTATCCACCAAAACCAGGATGAGAGCATTGCGACTCCATAAAAAATAAGGAAATGTTGATTTTTGCTAAAATGTAGCTTTTCTTGTGAATTTCTGCATCTTGTCTTGACAAGGTCCCAAATCTCACTGACAGAACAAGGCAGCTCCCACCAGTGGTGGAGCCATGGTTTGAAATCCTGTGGACCATGCTAGTGGAGATTTTTTTTTGGGGGGGGTGGGGGGGGGGGGGGAATCTCAGGACTGAGGGTACTGTACTTGTACTGAGGGCAGGAAATCAAAAATAATTTTTTCAAATTTGGGGATGGGAGAAGCAAGTGGGATTTTGAGTGGAGGGTTTTGGGGGGGGCTGGTCTCCCTAGATACCTCATGGCTCCACCACTGTTGCCCACTACAGCAGCCCAACACATTATGTCCATTTGCTGAGAAGAGTGGTGAACACTGATTAACCCGAATGACTCAACTCGCTATATGAGCCTCATGACTTGGATGACAAATACAGACAGATTTTATGTGTACATTACCCCTCTAAAATGTGGATTTCTACAATATATTATGAAAAACCGAAAACCGAACCGAAAACCGAGTTTTTGTACAAAACCGAAACCGAACCGAAATGCAAATTTCAAAACCGCCCAGCCCTATTGCATACCAAATATGAAACGATTGTGATTGGTGGATCTGAATAAGATTTTAAAAGAAATTCCCTCATATTGCACTTAGTAAAAATTCAGGCTCCCATAGGTAGCCCAAATGAATAATCCCGGGACCAGGTTTGAACAAATTTGAGTCTTACCCTCCAAGAGATGTTGTATACCAAATATGAAAGGATTCTGACTGGTGGATCTGAAAAGATTTTTTAATGAAATTTTCTTATATTGTATTAGGTTTAAAATTCCGGCTCCCACTGGGAGCCCAAATATCAACCCATGGGCTAGGATTGAACAAACTTGAATCTAACCCTCCAAGAGATGTTGTATACCACATATGAAAACATTCTGACTACATGGTCTGAAGAAGTCGGAACAGAACCAAAAATTTTCAGGCTATAAAATTTTTTTTTTCATCTCAAAATTGAACAAAACGCATAAAAATCCCCCCAAAATGTTTGAATTTTGGTCCAAAATTTTGGAGTCCAAACCTGACAACAATCTCAAAATTGAACAAAACGCAAAAAAAAAAATAATTTTTTTTTTCTAAATTTTCATCCAAAATTTCCAAGTCTGAACTGGACCCAAAATTTTCAGGCTAAAAATTTGGGGTTTTTTTCGTCTCAAAATTGAATAAAACGCATAAAAAATCCAAAGCAAATTTTTTTTTCTCAAATTTTGGTCCGAACCAGACTCAAAATTTTCAACCCAGGGACCCAATTTGAACAAATTTGAATCTGACCCCTCCTAGAGATGATGCATACCAAATGTTAAAGGATTCTGTCTGGTGGATCTGAAGAAAAAGATTTTAAAGAAAATTTTCTCATATTGCACCAAGTTAAAATTCATGCTCCCATAGGGAACCCAAATATTAACCGAGAAACTCAATTTGAACAAACTTGAATCTGGCCCCCCTAGAGATGATGTACACCAAATATGTGAGGATTCTGACTGGTGAATCGGAAGATTTTTAAAGAATATTCCACACATTGCACAAAGTTAAAATTTGGGCTCCCACAGAGAGCCCAAATATAAACCCAGCGACTCGATTTGAACAAACTTGAATCTGCCCCCCTTATAGATGTTGTATACCAAACATGAAAGGATTCGGAGTGGTCGATCTGAAGAAGAAATTTCCTCAAATTGCACCAAGTTAAACTTTAGGCTCCAATAGAAAGGCCAAATACTAACTCAGGGAGCCGATTTGAACAAACATGAATCTGACCCCCTCGTCCCAAGGTGATAACAAAGGTACCCAAGAAGTTTTGTGAAGATCGGTTCATAAACACAGCCCCTAGCTCGAGCCGTATTGACAAAAAAAAAATCAAAGTTTATCTAATTTGCAGAATTTCTGCACAAGAAAAAAAAACGTGATGTATTCCATGTTACTAAACGTTCAGACAAAAATTTATTTGAATCAGAACTTTCATACAGAAGTTCTGTACAAAAAATGGCTGCTGGTGGCCATCTTGAATTTCGGACCACACCCAAAAACACCCGTTCTCGTCCCACGGTGACAACAAAGGTACCCAAGAAGTATCGTAAAGAACGGTTCATAAATATGGCCTCTAGACCGAGCTGTATTGAATTGCTGATGGACAGACGAACGACAGGCCGTGGCATAACCTCAAATTTGATTGTCAAACTTGAGCTAAAAATGTTGCCGATTTGTATTTATAGATACATTTTTATGTACACTGATGGCTGAAAGGGTACTGCTTTCCTTGAACACATTTCTTCAGAAAAGAGGAAAAAACAAATGAAAATTTAAAATCACCTACTCTATTTTTTCTGGCAGGTGAAGGGGAACCTACATTTTTTTAATTTTTTTTTGGGGGGGGGGGGGGGGGGGGGGAGGGCGGTGGGCTCATTGGTATTCATGACTACCAGATTATACTAGCATTGTAACTGGTGTCTACATGCATCATATTCCATCCTGTATTTTTATTCTGCACATGTGGTATTATATTGAATAACTTTACTTCAGAACAATTTTCACTACAATGTGTCAACGTTTGCCTTAACTGATGAATTTAATCATGCATGTTCATTAATAATTTTTTTATCTCACCAAAACCAGCTGGATCTTCAAAAGGTCTTTTAGTACCTTGTCCGTCACCACTTCCACCTCCACCACCAACAGCAGGTCCTCCAGGTGTAGGTTGATTTATTTTTGCAGCAATCTGGAAATATAGTAATATTCTGTTTAACTATGAGACAAAGATGTGTAAAAAGTTCAACTGACGGGGTATATGCAGTACATTATTTCAAATTTGTCCAAACAATATATGCACAACAACCTATGCATCATTAGTTCTCTGATCAAAAGAGCAGACAGAATTTCTATCAGACTACAGTAGTCGCCATGGACTGGTTGTAAACCATGTGTGGGCAGTGATATCAATGCATGAGTTTACCAGTTAATAAATGAGTAACAATGTTTGACACAATTGTCATTTGTAGCAGTTTTGCCGGTTTGTTCAGTGATTTCTGAAAGGCATGATAATACAAACTCCAAATAGACGGCACAGATAAAACTAGCAGTTCTGTCACATATTCTGCACTATTTTGAAATAGTGCATTAGGTTAGTGCAGTAAATCACCAGAAAATCCTGTGAAACTAGACCCAAAACGGTTAACCGGTTAATAAAAAATCAACATAGTGATCGATCAAAAAAGTCCTTGATCGATTAGCCGTTGCCTTTGAACTATCGCATTGCATTTAACAGCCCCCCCCCCCCCCCCAACTCACTCACGTAGATATTATTATCACTCACTCAGGGACCGATCAGGACTATTTATAATACGCTCTAGCCTCGGAGCCTATTTTTTCAATTCATGCGCCAGATTTCAATTTACGGAGTCACACTGCTGTTTGAAACACACACTGCAAGTATGTAATAGCTCTCATCATTTTCATTTAGTACACTATAGCAAACATTAATCTTCACTGTGGTTTCTGATCAAGTCTTGGCTGCCTATTTAGGCAGCCAAGACTTGATCAGAAACCACAGTGAAGATTAATGCTTGGTAATTAAGACTTGAAGTATTAACTTAAGTACTCTACAACAATGATAAATGATAATCATATATATAATACATGTAAGAGTGTCTCTCTCGATTATCCATCGAAAGAATATCAAAATATGACCCGAGAAGTTACGCGCCAACTGAGAAGCCTATTTCTGAGATTTAAGAGCCAGGTCCTGATGTTTCAGAACCAAATACGCACTGGCGCATGCCCAGGTCGGTAGGCGAGTTGTCCGTTTCAAATGCATGAAGTACTTGCTATGTCAAAACATCAGGCAAGTTGGCAGGTGTTTTATCCTGATAACGTCACTTTCAGTTTCCGTATTAACATGCAATTCTCTCCCTCAGTCGTAACATTCCCAGTGGTGCTTGCTAATCCCATACTCAGTTTCAGGACACCATACACTGGGCCTTCATTTCGATAACCTTTATTACATTTTGTAGGCACATGTTCTAAAGTAAAACTCAAAACTGGCATTGTCAGCACTGTGTGTGATCATCAGTATTTGAATGTTAAACCTTTACCCAACGCAGACGATATCAAAATTTATTATTTTAAATATCATTTTTTAAATTTTTTCAAAAAATTTCAAAAAAAACATATCATGTGACCCCTCGTTGGAACGAGCTCGACGAACTCGTTCCGAGGGGTCACATGATATGGTTTTGTTGAAATTTTTCGAAAAATAATATTTTTTCAACTGCTGAATTTGCATATTACGCGGGCGGATGCGGGCGATTCGTTGGGTAAAGGGTTAACCCCCTGCACTCAGATGTCAAAATATCGAAATTTTAAGTTGTCATATATCCAATAATGCATCTTGGAATTTAGCCAATTCAATCTTGTTTGACAGAGCTCAACGAGCAATGGGAAAATTTTGCACCAGAAAATTTTGACATATCGACATCAGTGTGCAGGGGGTTAAGTATCCTACGTCCCAGTAATTCCATTAACAAATACGAGTGTGATGTCATACAGTTAAAACTAGAAGTCCTGTCACGAATGGCGCCTTATCTAGCGCTTAATTGCGTGCAATTGCCATATCGAATGGCATCCAAAGCACGGCAGGTTCTCCTGGTTACTCATAGCAAATACATGCAATGTTTCTGCCAATGGACCTCCGGGTTACCCGGAGGTCCATTGGCTGAAACATTGCCTGTGCACAGACCATATATACAGAATATGATAGCTTTAATTGGGTCATAACGCGCACATTAACGCACATATCAACGTGCTATTTGTGCGCATTTCATGACAGGACTTCTAGTTTTAACTGTATGAATGGGGCGGATACACTATAAGATTGACAGATATATAATATATGGTTGCCATTTGCATTATTTCAACTGCAGATCAAATCGAGTCGCAACAAAACAAGTGTGGGTGTCTAGGTGTGTGTATTTCAAATGACACAATCATGTTTTAGAGAAATTGTGAATGTTGGTTTCTGAACATCCGCCCCGCAGGGATTCAAACACTCAGCAACATCACCTGGCAATCAGGAGTCCAGTGCCTAAACCAGACCATTGCACACCGTCAAAAACGATGGCTGGAATCTAGCCTCTTAGATGAAGTCATGATTATTTGGTTCATCTTCCTTTTGGCAGCAGCATGAAAGTGTGCGTCACACGCTGGCAACAATACGACGAAAGTGCTGTGGATAGCCTCAGACGAAACAAGTGCAGTGATCGTTGGGAACGGCGAGTGATCGCGCCAGCGCACACCGCTTTTTCGTATACCGCGAGTAATTAGTCGCGCACGTTTATCTTCCGGTCGTGTTCAAAGCCTTCGTCGTCGAAGTGCAAAGTACAGAAGAACCTGTCATGAGCAGGGGTCAGCCGAGTGGGAGACTTGGGTGAAGAAGTCGCCTTGGCTTACATTGGGGGCGAAATTCAAGTCGCCCTCCCAAACTTCCTTGGGAGACATGGCGGTTTACTGTATTTTCTTATGTTTTATTTTTTAAAAACACACTCTTCCGCAAAAAACAGTAAACACGGTTGCTGTTAAAGTCCGTCACACGGCTATGAAAATAGCCTAAACTAGCCCAATTTTATATTTCTGAAAAGAATTGCAATGGCGTAGTCGTTCGAACAATTCGCCCCAACTGATAGCAACCAGCACAAAATGGCTATTTAAAAACAAAGTACCAGACAACAACGAATCACACAAGACACGCATCGAGTTAATTAGAATTTATTAAAGTTAACCATCGTTTCAAAACAAAAAAAATGTATTGGAGACAGTTCGTCCATATCGAAATTGCTTGCGGTTACGCTCTGTTCCACTGAAAAATTGGCTGCATTGAAATTCGCCCCGCAATTTGCATTGAATGTTTTTCTTTGAAAACTTGTGAAGTTTGTTGGAAGGGGGTTAAATGTAATAAGGCTACAATAGAAATCACAGGTATTTGGATGGATAAGAATGGCAACCTTGAAAGCACCAATCGCACGTGTCAGTGAAAGATGGTTGGCAGAAATTGTCAGTTTTCTGAACAGTGTATTATTAGTTTACCCAGCGCAGCCGGGAAGGGAGACAACTGAAATGTTTTGTCATTTACCAAAGAAATTAATTAACTCAAATTGTTTACGCTTAATTTACGAAGGATATCGAAAACTTTTTTAACTACGCTTTTCAACTCAGTTAGGGTATTCAGAAACCATGAATGACCCAGCTTCTTATATGAACTTGAAATTTATTTTAAACACTTTAAATATTTTTTTTAAAAAGAATATACCTTCTGTTACAAAGAACACTCTCACCATGGGTCATACTAAATTTCAAATCCACATCGTTGAGGCAAATACAAAATCAACTGCACGGTAACCTTAGTCATCACTGTTAGGCAAAGAGCCTCTTGGTAGGGCCGAAAAGTCTCAAGGCTGAAACGTCATAAAAGCAATTATTTTGGAAATCGCGCATTATTAGGCCTACTGATTTCTCAACAGCAATCACCACCAATCCTCGTTATTCCACCTGGGGGCGAATTGGCCCGAGGCATTATTTTAAAAATCACTCTCCTAAAATTTTTCACTCTCGTAAAATCTAAAAGTGGAGAGTGAATTTCCACTCTCCTGCTCTCCCGCTCCCAACGGTCACTGCAAGTGTGTGCGTGTAGTTGGGTGTGAAGGAAGAGGGGGGGGGGGGGGGGATGGACAAAACAGCTATAACGTGGGTACTGTAGGGAATGTTAAGAGCTATGCCTCTATTTAAATTAGTTTTTGAGTTTGGTTTATGATGTTCCCAAAGTAGCTGCAAGTCTACAACTTCGCTGGAAAAGATCAAATGATGCCACCGAAACAAATTCCGTGAGCAGACTCCCTGAGCGAGATACGAAACACACACTGCAAGCTAGTCATAGTTATTCGTACACACCCCCACATCAAAACTTCAAAGCTGCTGGCAGTCTGGAACCGGAAGATAGTGCAGACGCACGTTAATTTTATTTAACCAAAGCCTTTCCAGTTTCCAGAGCGCATCACATCTGTTTCAGTTCTATGTGAAATGCTGTAGTCGACTGCGATTTCTGCAGAATTGTAATGTGCAACGGCTGATTGAAATTCAGTGCTTGTAATAGCAATCGTCAATAATGATAAAGTCGAACCTTCTACTGAAATAAGGAGAATGGACAGTTAAATTTTAAAATTCGGATAGAGAGGATGGCTTGATTTTTCGCTACATTTTTTTCCTTTTTATTCATCCATTTTGCGACAATATGGCAAGTATTTATATACCAGTATTGATATTGCATGGTTCGTACACACCCTCCAAAAATTATTTAGCCCCACTCTCATGATCCAAATAAAAGTACACGTGGGAATAAAAGTAGAGTGTGGAACATTGATCAAGATTAAATAAAAGTGCAGACCCAAATAATAGTACAGGGCGGAAATCCATTTAAGAGGGTAGGGGAGTAATGCTTAGTTTATCTGAAAGCCTTCTTATTTTCCAGTATTGAGGTTAGTTTTATTAAAGAAAACTACATGTAATAGGCGTTTAGGCATCATGATTACAACAATGAATACACTGTGCTAAACAAAAGACTATCACACAATCTCATGAAGATTTACCTACAGTTAAAACAGGCCTGGCATTCTGAAAAATGCAGGAGGGCAAAAAATCGCTCTCCTCAATCGGCTTAGGAGAGCAAAATTACACAGCATTTTAAGTATCCAATTGAACGAACTCATTGAAACTGAAACCAACAGAATATTACATCGGTGATTTTATTAACTTTACTAAGGTAAAGCGAAATCTCTTAGACATCTAGATGTCTCACTCAACAACCGAACACACACTTGACAAGACCTGTGTGTGTACACAGACCTGTTGTCCAAGAAAGTCATACGCCCAGGGACCAGCCGTGAGGGCGACTAGGGCGATTAAGTCGCCCTTCTGAGCCCAAAGTCACCTAGAAAAATAGTCGGGGCGATTACAAGTCGCCCTCTAAAAATTGACCAAAATGAGAAAAGGCTGAACTTTGTGATGCGAGGTTTACATGAAAACGAGTATTTTCAAAAATCAAATGTGCTCGAGTGTGATAAATGGGCATTTTAATTCGTCAAATAAACGTCCATTTATTTGAAATCACACAAGCAATTGTCCATTGTCGCTTTTGGCGGATTTTTTTATTTCTATTTTGTTGCGTTCCAGTCGGAGCTTCAAGTGTCGAAACGAAAATAGGTGACTTACGCGACTCAACAAAACAACCCAGTTTGAAAGTAGGTTACATCGCTTAGGATGCCGAAAATGTATACACAACGGATGTATTTTATAACACATTATTTTCATTTCGATTTGCTGACGACTGCTAACTGTTGGGCTGTCTATTCCCAGAAAAACACGAATGGAATTGAAACACATGAAAAAAAGCTTTAGTGATGTCAAGAAAAGCTTTGTACAGGACACAAGTGTGCATGTGGACGATCTTGAAAAAGGGTCCTCCTAAACATCGGAATGACATGAAATGACGCGGAATGACACCGGAATGCCATAAAAATGATGCGGAATGACATTTCTTTTACAAAATACTCGACCCCAGAATGTATTTTGTTTATTAACTAACGAAGTACCTCCCAAGCAACCTTCTTACATCTGATCCTGTTCACACTTTTAGACTTAGGAAATTATTAGCTTAGTAGACTCTGTTGAAAGGCAACCACAGGAGGGTGATGGGGGATTGGCACGAAGAAGAGGTGAGGGGTCATGAAGGAGAAGGTAGCAGTGGGGGATTTTCAGTCAATAATTACATTGTGATTTTTTAACCTGGCACAGATGCATCATAGACAACTGGACCTGGATTATTTGTACGTTAATGGAGGACCAAAAATTGAAAATATGAAGGGGCGGCAGGGGTGGTACATGAATATTCTTAATTTTCCCCACTTGCCTATGAAGTCTCCCTACATGACTCTGCAGTCTCCCTATTTTCTCTGGAGGGAGACTTGAAGTCTCCCTAAAATTCCCCCCTAGGCTGGTCCCTGCATACGCCTACCACTACCACCTTCAACCCACAAGGGGGTTGAAGGTGGTAGTGGTAGGCGTATGACTTTCTTGGACAACAGGTCTCTTTGAATCTACAGTCACATCCTGGTGCAAGTGCTTCAAGTGACAGGATAGTAGTAATGGTAGTATATTATAGTGTCAATATTCCTTGAATAATTACCCCTCAAACTGTGATGTCAGTTGTTGAACTTGAAACTGACAGAAAAAAAAAATATTGCTGTGATCCATTTTGCTTCAAATGATTGCAACTGTGTTTGGGTATGGTTGCAGCCATTACCTTTTACCACTAAACCACTTTCAAAATGAAATTACGTGATTTTATGTGACTTCGAAGTTAAATTACATTTTTGGTTTACAACAAAAATTTAATGTGAGCATAATACATGTAATCTCAATCATCCCAGACCAAAATATTTAGGAGGGCAATTTTTCGCTCTCCTTAATTCTTTCAGGAGGGCAGTAAGGAGAGCTAAAAAAATCGCTCTCCTGAAATTGCCAAGCCTGTTAAAACTAGAAGTCCTGTCACGAATAGTGCGCTTATCTAGGCTTAATTACGCGTTGGAATTGCGCACAATTGCCATATCGAACGGCACACCACAAAGCACGGCAGGTTCTCCTGGTTACTCATGGCAAACACATGCAATGTTTCTGCCAATGGACCTCCGGGTTACCCGGAGGTCCATTGGCTGAAACAGTGCTTGTGCACAGGCCATATGTACAGAATTTCATAGCTTTATTATTCTAAAGTGCAGGCACTGCAACTAACATGCTCCCTATTCTGTTGATGTGCTTCATATTATCTTTGAAGTGAAATTATTTAGTCTGCATGGATTTGCCTTGTTACAATTTATGGGAGAGTGCCTATTAGTGTTGAAATGATTAGTCGACTAGTCGAAGTTGATTCAATTTTCGGAAAAATCGACTCTGAAATCCGCTTGTCAGCTAGTCAGGAAACTCCAAGATGAAGTCGTAAAATGCCAATAATGGGGGTTAATGATTACAAACATCAGACGTTTCTGCTTCGTGGTGGACCTATTTGAAATTGTATTGAGAAGTGGATATCAATGCAATAATTGTCATTTGTTGATGCCGATAATGTTACAACTTAGATTTCAGCAGCATTACAAGCACTGATTTCACCTAACCTGATCACTAGCACGCGTGGAAGAAAAATACTTTGATGTACTTTCTCCTCTCATTCGTCTGCAGTACCCTGCACTCCACACAAGAGTCAGCTGAAGCGACGTAACTCTGCAGTTTCTGCAGAGTTCCCGTGCTTAAACTGACTCTTGTACATTGTACATGTATATTAGTGAATCTTCTTTGAGCCAATTGCCAATTTGCCATGTCTTTCTCAAAGGTAAATAAATGCCATAGCTCCATATTCTATGATATTGCTGTACTGGTTTGGGTGCACTGTATGGTTTTCGTTTTTTGTATAAAACGCCCCCGCCATATCAAATAGTCTATGACAGCGTTCAATTTGACAGTTCAGTGTTGATCGCAGACTGTCAACATGGCAGAGAAAACAAAACTAATGAGTAATGAGTTCTGTCGAGATCTTCCTTCCACGTCTGTTTTTGTTCTATTCATAAGTTGAACTGACCAATTTACTCAATTTAACCCAGTGATAGGAGAAATTGAAATATAAATACTGTAATTTATCTAAATTTTCGGACACTTTGTTTTCAGACACCATTTTTTCATCAAAAACTAATTTTTTTTAAGCCTCGAAATTTCCGGACACCAACTCAAAGATCATTGCAGACTGGTGTGGGAAAATCCCAGTGAAACATACCAGTATATCCAAAATGACAATGATTTTCTTTTCAGTTGAATATTTCACCTTTCTTTCTTTGTTCTATGTTAAAAACATGTATTGTATGCACAATATATTGTACAATGGAAATAGAATTATTAAAACATTATTTGCAAACTTGTTCTTTATTTATTGACAGATAAGTATTGTTTTCCTTCTCAAACTGACATGTCTGACGAACTGGCCAAGCAAATTTTTGTTTTCAAAACGTGTGCTTTCATTTGACTCCGAGATTTGGAAAGAAAAACCCACCAATGTTATGTTAAACTGACCTTTTATGACAATAATGAAAGGGTCCCATAAATAAATCCATAAAATGCAGTACAAACCATGCACCAGCAACAGAACAGTGTAATTATTGCTTCGAATAAACATATTCAGTGCAATGAACACCAACAAAATTTTCCAATATTAAAAAACTAACGACAATGAGGTCAACACGTGCTGCTTCAGGGTTTCACAAAAATTAACACATGGACCCAAATACTGTCAAAGCATACCCGTTTTCGAGATTATTTTTCAGTAAACATCAGCAGAGTACGTGGGGAGGGCACGCTTCCAAAAACAAGAGGCCCCAGAGATCTGAGGGCAGGGCTCGTCTTGAGTAAAATGTCGGGGGCCTAAAAAAAGTGCCCCACATATTGAGGTCGGGGTCTTTTCGGGGCTGATTTTCCATTTTGTCCTTTATTGTTACTGCTTTTTTGTGGAAAATGTCGGGGGCTTGAAAAAAAAAAAGTCCCCAGCAAGTGCTCCTCGGGGCTGATCTCGGGGCCTGGGCTGATCAGCCCGGACTCAAGGCAAGCCATATGAGGGCGCTCACCTGACATGGTAATCTAAATATCAAACCAGGGACTTGACTTGAATAAGCTGCATACGGCCATCCTAAGAAAAGCATATACCAACTAGATGAACAATTGTGCCCACACAATACACAGGATTTTCCTTCTATTTTCAGTTCCTGCACTTTTACGTCCCAAATTTAAGATAAATGCATAAAAAACAGATTTTTTCCCCAAACCTAATATTTTCAGTCTAAATTTTTTTCTTTTTCATAAAACGCATAAAAAAGCAAAAAACTAATTTCCGGATTTTGGTCCAAAATTTTCTAAATCCCACATGGACTCAAAATTTTCAGTGTAAAAAAAAAAATTTTTTTTTGGTCTTAAAATTGACCAAAACCACAAAAAAACAAAAAAAAGTCTCACCCAGACCCAAAATTTTAAGTGTAAAATTTTTTTTTTTTTTACCAATAACCAATAAAAATACAACAAATGCGCAGATTACAGCGCAAATTATTTTCAAATTGTTGTCCCACTTAAGCATTGTTGGTGCTATTGAAACTAACTTTACCTGGTGCACGTGTGCGTAATTTATAACCAGACATTACACATCAGGGAATTGGAGTTCATGGAATAAATATGTCTCTCCAGGTATTGCTGGCAAACATTTAATGTGTTATTACTTATTTTTTCGTTGTTATTTTGATGATTTTGTATTTTTTATGGTTTCATCCATATTGGCCCCATAAACCTGTTGATTTCCGGTATACGCACTGATGTAAACACATGGGCGATTGAACAACAATGACTGAATAGAATACTTCTTTATTATTATTTATGGTCAATGTAAATAACAACATTGGCCGGCCCGATAGAATAGTTACAGTTGAAGCAAGAACACACTACAAATATAGGTACCTTAAATGCGGTTAACCACAGTCAAACACGCTGGTTAACCAGTCAGAAAAAAGTCTTAACCGTGGCAGCACTATTATAATTCAGGCTCCAACAGGGAGCCCATATATGAACTCAGGGACTTGGCTTTAACAAACTTGAATCTCACCCCCCCCCCCCCCCCCCCCCCTAAGGATGCTGCACACCAAATACCAAAACATTCCGACTGCTGGATCTGAAGAAGATTTTTTAAAGAAAATTCATCATTTTGAACTAAGTTACAATTTGAGCTCACAAAGAGAGTCCAAATATGGACCTAGGGACATGGCTTGAACAAACTTGAATCTCCCCCCAAGGATGCTGCATACCAAATATCAAAACATTCTGAAGATTTTTAAAGAAAATTCCTCATTTTGAACTAAGTTATAATTCGGGCTACCACAGTGAGCCCAAATTTGAACCCAGGGACTTGGCTTGAACAAACTTGAATCTCACCCCCCTAAGCATGGTGCATACCCAATATCAAAAGATTCTGCCTGC
The DNA here is from genome assembly GCA_031216915.1 of Pictodentalium vernedei. NCBI lineage: Eukaryota > Metazoa > Mollusca > Scaphopoda > Dentaliida > Dentaliidae > Pictodentalium > Pictodentalium vernedei. The sequence goes on from CM062291.1 coordinate 464,888,439, forward strand.
TGAATCTTGAGAAGAATTTCAAAGATATTTGCCTGAAATGCACTAAGTTCAAATTTGGGCTCCGATACTGAGCCCAAATATAAACCCAGGGGGCCGATTTGAACAAACTTGAATCAGATCCACCCCACAATGTTGCATACCAAATATCAAAAGATTCTGACTGCTGAATCTGGAGAAGATTTTTGAAGAAATTTGCCTGAAATGCACCAAGTTCGAATTCGAGCTTCTATGGTGAACCCAAATATGAATCTAGGGAGCCGATTTTAACAAACTTGAATCAGATCCACCCCACAATGTTGCATACCAAATATGAAAAGATTCTGCCTGCTGCATCTGGAGAAGAAGATTTTTGAAGAAATTTGCCTGAAATGCACTAAGTTCGAAATCGGACTCGTATACTGAGCCCAAATATGAACCTGGGGGGGGGGGGGGGGGGGGGGGGGGGCGGGATTTGAACCAATATGAATCAGATCCAACCTATAATGTTGCATACCAGACATCAAAAGATTCTGCCAGCTGGATCTGGAGAAGACGACTTTTTAATGGTTTTCCCATTGCCTACAGTGTTAAAAAGTGCTGAGTCAGTCCTGAAAAAAGTACCTTGTGATCAAACCGATAGGGATTTTTTTTTTAACCATTCTATTCTACTGGATAAAAGTAAGCTTTATACAAAATAAGAATTCTCTGTGCCGTGTAGTTGTGGAGATATGGCAGTTTTAAGTTTTTTCCTATTTTTTAGCTCCCTAGGTTCCCAAGGGGCAATGAGAAAAAATTTTTTTTTTCATCTATCAACTACTTATGACCCATTATCATCTCGTATCAAATTTGGTTCAAATCGACATCACGGTTCAGAAAATAGAAATTTTAGGCGTGGCCACAATTTTTGCCCCTCCCATAACGAAGGCAAATAATGCCAGACAAACTTCTCTTGAACAAACTGGATTCTATACCTCAAAAGGAAGCTGCATACCAAACATCAAGTCTCTGCTACTGCTGGTTCATGAGAAGATTTTCAAAGATTTTGGTGCCCCTTGGGGGCGTGGCCCCACCCAAGAGGAGGGGCAACTTCATTTGAACAAATCTGAATTGACATTAGGTAATAAACATTTGACATTAGGTAATAAACATTTACCCAACATTTGAAAAATATTGGCCAAGTGGTTTCTTCGTCGAAGTTGGTTTTGTAAAGTTTACGCCGGACGCCGGGCGGACGGAAAGCGATCAGTAAAGCTCCCCTTGAGCTTCGCTCAGGTGAGCTAAAAATCCACTCTGAAGCAGAAACAGTGTTTTTATTTTCACAAATTCACTTTGCAGAAAAACAACAAACTTGACATGCTCTGTCAATTATCAGTTATTCCCAAAAAACGTCCATAATATAAATCACTCATGACTAATTAATGCATGATCCAGTACGTGTTCAGTATTTTTCCAAATGAATTGCAATTGCTTTGCGATAGGTTATTTTAAACAGCTTGGAGGGAGGGGAGGAGGAATGCACATAAGATACAGAAATGACAAATTCTTGTGTAAAAAATTCAGAATAAACGCTCAATCAATCAGAGGTTATGTTTATTCTCTTTATTATAATAGATGCATGCAGGGACCGACCTGGGCATGCGCCAGTGCGTATTTGGTTCTGAAACACCAGGACCTGGCTCTTAAATCTCAGAAGTAAGCTTCTCAGTTGGCGCGTAACTTCTCAGATCATAGTTTGATATTCTTTCAATGGACAATCGAGAGAGACACTCTTACATGTATTATATATATGATTATCATTTATCATTGTTGTAGAGTGCTTAAATTAATACTTCGAGTCTTAATTACCAAACATTAATCTTCACTGTGGTTTCTGATCAAGTCTTGGCTGCCTAAATAGGCAGCCAAGACTTGATCAGAACCCACAGTGAAGATTAATGTTTGCTATAGTGTACTAAATGAAAATGATGTGAGCTATTACATACTTGCAGTGTGTGTTACAAACAGCAGTGGGACTCCGTAAATTGAAATCTGGCGCATGAATTGAAAAAATAGGCTCCGAGGCTAGAGCGTATTTTAAATAGTCCTGATTGGTCCCTGTACATGTGGTTGTCAGTTACGCACGGGAAAGGTGTGCGATCACTCGCTCACGCAAAAATTGTCCATGGGACACGAATAGTCGCTCGCCTCTATTCTTAGGTGTGTATTCATCCTTTTCAGTTGCGTCAACAGAAACATTCAATTAAGTTTTGATGTTGGAAAATTTTTGATAATCACTCACAATTTGAAGAGTTTGAAGTACAATTCCAAAAAATTTCCTTTCCGTCGTTATGAACAGGACACAATAGTTCACTTATAAATCCACACATGACAGTAACAGTAAGAGGGTTGTACATTGACAACTTGCCCAAAGCTTACTTCCGCCACAAAACAAACACGCATGTTCAGATAAAAAAAAAAACAGTGGCCATTCTGAGATCTGAGAAAGGTTTTAATACTTCTGTATTATTTTTTTTCTATCAAAGACATGCGGAATGTTGCCCTGTTCCTTATTTTCCTTTATACATGTGACAACTGTCGCTCCAATTCACCAGTGACGTGAATTAATGTGCCCGATTTGGAACTTATACATCCATTTTCCATGATTTTTATAATCGTGCCATTTAAAATCCAGAACTAATTTTGGTGGCTTACAAATATTTTCAGTCAAAATTTCCATCCGTGTTCAGTTGTATTCATACATTCATTTCAAAGGACGCTTACAATGGAAACTGTGAAATAAATTTTTGTACATGCCATAATACAAAGTTCACATCATATTATCTAGATCTTATGAGTTAAAAGTTCATTTCAGGAATTCTTCTGGTAATAAATTTAATAAACAAACACTACATTTCAAGCTTGCAATTTTATTCTGAACTAAAGGCAAACAATAACATTAACTTGGAAAGAAATACACTTTGAACATACAATTCAACAGAATTAAAAAAATGAAAAACATTGAAATCAACACTCTCAATCAAAATCAATCTCCTCACATTTTTCACTCGCAAACTTTATTTGGGGTGAACGATTTTCCACTCGGCTCCATTTTGCTCCCATTCGTCACTGTGGTTGTGTTGACAACACAGTCATACACAATTTTTTTTTAAAGTCTGGCGATGATATCCGTGTGTCAGGCAATCCAACAGTCATCGCAATGCAATGTGGCAATAAATAAAGGACTCCAACTAGTTACACCATATAAGGTTTATAAGGTCAGTATCAACCTGTTTGTGCATTTATTTTCGCCATACCACACCCTCACGTTTTATACGCTTGTCTGCGATCGTCTTAGTACATCACCCGGCTGAATTACACTAATAAAACCAGAATCGCCCGATCAATTAGTCCCACTGCCGGAGGTTTTGTTTTACAACATCGCTTCATTCGCCGAGATTAGGAAAACAGTAGACTGATGACTGAGCCGATTGATCGACCTTGTGACTGTCCGATTATTTTTGAGGCCGGGTACCGATTGGTCTTGTCAAAATGCAAGCCCTGATCACAGTAACTTCTAAAGTTTATGAGACATCAGCACTGAACCTGTTTAGTTACTATATGTTTGAATGTTGGGAAATTGGGTCAGTTTGCGACCATTTTCAGTGTTCTATACATATACTGAATACTGTACCAAAACCTAGGTATTTACCTGAAAAATACTGATACCGAACCTGAAATTTCAATACTGAACAGCTCTTAACTAATACGGCAACAGACTTCCAGGAACCAGTGGTGCCTGATGTCAACTCTGAGTTGATTACGTGTTTTTGTGTTCTACACACTTCATTTTTGATGGTGCCGAAACGAATAGACCTTTTTATCGATGCGGAATCGGAATCTCAATCTCATTCGTGCAGAGAAGGTCATCAAACACGGTTGCATCCGCAGAGCAGATTATCAACCCCCTTCTGCGCAATTGCGATCGAATTTCCGATTCTGCATCGATAAAAAGGTCTATTCGTTTCGGCGCCATTACCGGGTTATTGTTTTTACTGTTTTATATTTATACAAAAACATGGCCGATTTCGAAATCTCCGTTGACGCCTCACAAGTACTCAAATGACGACAATTAAAGAATAAAACCTATTTTGGATCAATAAACTCTGCCCAAATGTAAGGAAATACGTGTACTATCGATTGCAGCCGGTAATATGGGTGAAAGCTCGATATATATTCCTAATTTCGAGTTTTGAGTTCCCATAAAAACTTGAGAACTTTTTCTGTAGGATTGAATGGGAAGAATCTGAACGTAGATGGGAAGCCAATACGTTCGGATCGCTGAACTAGGTCAAAATGTAGCGGACGGTTTGGGTCAAATTGCAGAGGACGGTTTGGCCAGAGGACGGTTTAGGTGTAATTCCCCCATTCAGACCTGCTGTATAATTTAGCCACTTGATAACAAATGCGAACATTCTAAATTATGATTTTCTTCGTAGTTTTTGTATTCATGACAGTTAGTTCCAAGAACATATTCGTGCTTTCCCACACAGGAAGTTTTAACAATACGCATATTCCCGACGACACTGTGTAAATATCCGCCATTTTGAAAATAACGAGCCATGTGACTGGTGTTTTGATTTTGAATAGATTTACAAAAATCGTAACTTCGAAATGTACCCAGTTGTCTTTTTATTACTTCTATATCAATATATCTTGCCTTCGCCACAAGTGAACAGTTATTTAGATGGATACCTGTCGTGCACGTGCTACAGCGTCTGCGAATGCTGAACCTCCTCCTTCCATGTTCAGGCCAAAATGACAAAGCTTGTCGGGCGGAAATTACGTAGCATAAGTTTCAAAAATAAATATTCGAGAATAATAACATTATTTTTTATCAGTTATGCATATTTTACGTGAAAAATTGATAGAACTCCTAATATAAAATATTTTGCCCAAACACTAAAGTTATATTTTTATTTATTTATTTTTTTTAGACGCAATTCAAGTTCAAGGTTGTTGTGGGACATTACAGGAATGCAACATTCCCCCTTCGACTAGTATTTTACAATGAATTATCTCCCTTTGATCAAATTTCATTGCATGAGTTTCACAAAATTTTGTCAGTCCAAAACCGTCTTCCTGACACACCTCCCTCAAACAATTTCAACCAGAACGAGGTTGCGAAGAGGGGCATGTGATTGAGCGACATAGGTTCAAACGCTTGTTCAAAAATACAAAATTAAATGTTTCTTCCAATAGGCCTATCATTTTACAAGTAAACCAAGTTATTTGAAAAATAAAATTTGTGTGCGAACACGCCGAGGTGTTCACACCCCTCCCTCCCCGTCATTGCACTTGATTGAACGAATTCCTGACTGGGCCCATTCAGACACGAAAGCAACACTTTCATGGAAACGACTATCAATTAAATCAAAATGTGTAAACATTAAAAATTATATTTAAGATTTCAACGCTTCAAGCTGTAAAATAATATCTTTGAAATTCTACTACACCAGTAATAAAATAATACAATACCAGGTCATAGGTATCCTCAAATACCCGTATGTGCCTTTATGCTAGGGCACATTGTGTCACATTGTGCTTTTTCACATAAGCACATCTGACAAAAAGGGGTGCCGAAGGTCATATGTTTTTCCAAAAAGGGGTGCCGAAATTGGGGTGCCCGGGGATATTGCCATTGGATACAGATGTGATGAGAGTCGGATACAACTTCGTCGTAACAAGGGGAGATAACACTATACGATTAAGTACAGGTTATGGGAAATCAAGCAATCTGATTGGTTATAAATGTTCTAGATAAATGAAACAACAAGAGTACTTAGAATAGGATCAGAACTAACAAGAATAGACCAGAAATAGCTAAATATAGTAACAATAAGCAAAGCTGTTCCAACTGATAGGCTCTTCTACGCTACTGGAGTATACTCTAGAATAAAGGAACATGGTCAGATAAACGATAACTATTACATATATAGATAGAAGCAGAGAATTCTGAAAGAATTCGAAATAGTAAAACTTGTCGGGTTGTTTGTGGTAATTCTACGAATCGGGAAAATACTCCTTTTCAATCGAACATACCCTCCGAACATACCCCGTCCTATTGCAGAAAAAATGGGTTACATAGCAACCATGCGCTACCATAGAAACCAAGATGGCGGCCTCCAGTATACAAAATGGACGACGGAAACACATATCACCATAACAACACGCGCTGCGCATGCGCACTCACACCACGTATCACTATGGGGATGACGTTGCAACATGGCCGCTCACGCGGGTTACCATGACAATACAACATGGCGCCACTGGGTCACGTGACATGACGTCACTTCCGAGGTCCGGCTCCGAGGTCCGGCCAATATTCCCTGTAGGGGAACATACACTACTACTTACAACTCACAATTAGGCCTAGGTGTTATAAAAATAGGCTAGCCAAACTGAAGATCATAAGTGATGATGGACCAACTTAAACTTACTAATTACGTCCATGCTGATATACTAGAGACCTGGGTAAAGTGAGTTTACCCGGAAAAGGGAAAAGGTCTGTTTATATATTGGTTAATCTAAAAAACAAAAGTGTTGCCGTAGGGATTGTGAACTGCGCGGCGGAGGGTCGGAAACCTGAGTGGAATCACTCAATATACTCAACACTTGGGTCCAATATCAGGGAATTAGAAAGCAGGGGACTCGGTATAATTCTGATGGGAGACTTTAATGGACACATAGCTGACAAGGAAGATGGCATCCGGGGCGTGGACAAGAAAGTCAACAGGAATGCAAGGAAGCTAGCTGTTGGACTTAACAAGTGAGCTCGGTCTGAAGATTTTAACAGGGATACGAGGTGTAAGGGCCGGGAAATGGGCCTGGGAGAGGAACAACAAAAGAAAACAATAATCGACTATATTCTCGCAGATATTGAGTTATGGAGGGATGGTGACAGAGGTAGAAGTGGACGATGAGGGTAAAAGGGGGTTGGATAGTGACCACTTGTAACTCCATTACACTTACGATCAGGGGCAAAAACCCAGTAAGAAACAGGAAAAGCTTCAAAGAGATTTGGGGACTAAGAAAGAATGCTGACTGGGCGATGTTTGAGGAAAAATTGAAACTAAAGCTTGTGAACGTACTACACAGAGTGGCCAATGTCGAAGAAATGGCAGATCCATGCCTTAGAGGTGAACCTAGTGGAGACAGGGAAGGAAAGTACAGGAATGATTAGGATGCCAACACGGGAACTTGGGTACAGAGTGAATGACGAAATGAAAACGGTCATAAAGGGCAAAAAAAGTCAAATATGCTGCGTACTGGAGGAGTAGAAATCTCAAGTGGGTGGAAAGCAACGAGGCCAGGGTAGCAAAAGAAGAATACTGACAGGCGCAAAATAAAGTAAATAAGATTAAAGACGATAATCGGAGAGTGCGAAACTGCAATTTTAATAGGACGATAAAAATGACAAGGGGGTCGAGTTCGAACGTATTTTGGAAATGGGTGAATAAAAGAAACAAAGGAAGTAATTCACAGAGTATTAAATTTGAGGGCAAAAAAAATAAGGCGACCAAGACCAAATCGCGTCAGAACTGGCCAAGTACTGGGGAAATGTAAACGATAAGCGACGGAGCATGGGGAACCTAAGTGCCACATTGAGGGCGAGGAAAATATTTCGAACTTCGTGTGCAGCGAAATAAAAACCGAGGAGGTACAAAAAAGTGGTGTCAAAATTAAGAGGTGGACGAAATTCCTAACGAGATCCTAAAAAATGGGGGAAATGGGGGAGAGGAACTCTGTAAAAGCTTAACGCCTCTATTCAATTTAACCATAGAAAAACAAGAGGCTCCAAAAGATTGGAGAGAAAGCAAGGCTACATTTATACACAAAAAAGGGGGAAATGATGTATTGGACAATTATATAGGGGGGGGGGGGGGGGGGTCTGCCAATAGCAACATTAGGAAAGTTTTCTGCGAAGTCCTTTAACCCTTTACTAACATGAAAAGCGCAGACGACACTTGCAAAAAAATTCTTGAATAACTATTATTTTCATTTTTTGTCTCAAAAACATAGATTATGACCCCTCATTGGAACGAGCTCGATGAGCTCGTTCCTATGAGGGGCCATAACCTATGTTATAGAGACAAAAAAATGAAAAAAAATAATGAAAATTAATAGGCGATTTTTGAGAACAGCGCTGGCCAGTTTTGTCCGTTACGTTAGGTAAAGGGTTATGGGAGATTAGAGGAGACGATCAAAGAGAAAGAGTTTCTGGACCAGAATGGCTTCACGAAGGGAGGGAGAGTCACTGACCATCTTTTCACACAGACCCAAATGATAGAATCTGCGAAAGCCAAAAAGAAAAAGATGTTTATGGCCTTTCTGGATGTGAAAAAGGAATTTGATAGGGTATGGGGGGTGGGGGGGGGGGGGTGGAGAAAGCTTTAGGCCTTGGGTATTAGGTTTTTAAATGTCACTGGTGTAACAACAAATCTCTGTCTGTCTGTAAGGATGAGTCAATAAATTTCATAATGCCTGTTGGATGTCTGCGTGAAACCGTATAATAAATCCAATGACGCCTTAAGAATTCGAAGACCATATTGGGGAGATATAATTTTTACTGCTCCTTTGTCACTGGGGGTAACGTGTCACTGGTTTAACATATTCGTCATTGGTGTAACATATTTTATGTTACATCAGTGACTTATCTAAATGTAATGGCTGAAAAAATCAGTGAAATCGGTGTAAATGCTCTATTTTCACAACAGAGTTAATTGAAGCCGCCATAAAGCAATATGAATGACGCCCCCACCCCGGGAATTACTTTGGGGACTTTTTTCGGTAAGGGAAATCAAAATGAGAGAAAAGTTTTATAATATGATGACTTTTTCCAAATCCGTCAATCAATAATTTTTGTCAATTGGTGGATAAATGTGTTAGATTTTGGTCATGTCATGTGCGATGCTCCGACTGATCATATATTTTTAGCTCAACTTGACGAAGTCAAGCTGAGCTATTGTCACTTCCAATCCCGCCTCGAACTCAGCTTATGTACGGACACAATTTTCTTTGGCATTTATGATCGGATCACCTTGAAGCTTGGTATGCTTGTTTGGGGTGACCTCTGGATGGGAGCTATCGGTTTTCTTTAATTTCCGTTAAAAACGTTGCCGTTAGCAACGACCTTTGAACCTTTAGTGCATTTGTGCATCAATATATTCTTTTGGCACACCCTACATGGCACATTTATGAATGGATTGCCCTGAAACTTGGTATGCGTGGTTGGGGTGACCTCTAGATGGGATCGATCGATTTACCTTCATTTCCGTCAAGAAACGTTGCCGTTAGCAACGACGGTCAACTTATCCGTCTTGTACGTCAACAATTTCCATTGGCACACTGCACAGGTCGCATTTATCATCAGATCACTTGAAACTTGGTATGTGTATTCGGGGTGACATCTGGATGGGGGCTATTGGTATTCTGCCATTTCCAACAACAACAACAGCAACAACAACAACAACAACAACAACAACAACAACCACAAAAAAAAAAAACGTTGCCGTTAGTAACGACCTTTGAACTTTGTAGATTTGTGCATGAATTCTTCCTTTGGCAAGCCCTGCAGGGTGCATTCGTGAATGGATTGCTCTGAAACTTTGTATGCTTGTTTGGGCGACCTCTAGATGGAACCTTTTGATTCCATTGAGAAACGTTGCCGTTAGGAACGATGTTTAACTTATCCGTTTTGTACGTCGACAGTTTCCCTTGGAACACTGCACAAGTTTCATTTATCATTGGATCGTTTTGAAACTTGGTATGCGTGTTTGGGGTGACCTCTAGATAGTAGCTATCTATTTCTTTTATTTCCGTTGAAACATGTTACTGTTACCTTGGCCATTGAACGCTGTGAATTTCTGCACCAACATTTTCCTTTGGCACGCCTTGTAGGATGCATTCATGAATGGATTGCTTTGAAACTATGTATGCTTGTTTGGTCTGATCTCTAGACGGGAGCTTTTGTTTTTTTTCTTTTTTATCGAGAAATGTTGCCGGTAGCAACGACATTCAACTTATCTGTTTGGACGTCGACAATTTCCTTTGGCACACTGCACATGTCGCATTTATTATCGAATCGCTTTGAACTTGGTATGCTTATTCGGGGTGACCTCTAGATGGGGAACTATAGATTTTCTTCCCTTTTCATCCAAAAAGTTGCCGCTAGCAACGACCTTCAAAATTATGCATTTGTGCATAAGCATTTTCCTTTGGTACATTCATGAATGGAACGCTTTGAAACTAAGTATGTTTTTCGGGTTGACCTCAAGATGGGAGCTTCTTTCATTTCGGTAAAAATAGTTGGCGTTAGCAACGATCGTCAATTTTGCTCTTTCGTACGTCGACAGTTTCCTTTGGCACACCGCACAGGTTATATTTATGACCCGATTGCTTTGAAACTTGGTGTGCTGGTTTGGAGCAACCGTTAGATGCGAGCTGTTGATTTTCTGTCATTTCCGTTGAGAAACGATGCTGTTAGCAACGCTCTTTGAACTTAGCCGTTTTTGCATCAACATTTTTCTTTAGCACGCTCTGCAGGGTGCATTTATGAATGAATCAGCTTGAAACGTGGCATGCTTGTTTTGGGTGAATTCTTGATGAGACCTGTAGATTTTTGTTCATGTCTGTTAAAAAATGTTGCCGTTAGCGACGACCTTCAACTTTGCATTTAGTCTGTCGACAATTTCCTTTGGAACACCGCACAGTTCACGTTTACGACCCCATCGCTTTGAAATATGGTACGCTTGTTTGGAGCGACCTCTAGATGGGAGCATTTGATTTTCTTTCTGTTCTCTCGAAAAAAAAACGTTGTTGAATGTTGCCGTTAACAATGATCTTTGAACTGAATGTATTTGTGCATCAACATTTTCTTTTGGCAAGCCTTACGAGGTGATTTTATGAATGGATCACTTTGAAACTTGGTGTGCATGTTTAGGATAACCAGTAGATGTGGATTATCGATTTTCTTCCATTTCTGTCCAAAAACATTGCCGTCAGAAATGACCTTTAAAAATAGCGATTTGTGCATCAACATACTCCTGTGGCATACTCTACAGGGCACATTTATCATAGGATTGTTTTAGAACATAATGAGCTCTTTGGGGGAGACCTCTAGATTGGAGATACAGATTAACATTAATTTCTGTGAAAAATTGATACATATACAATTACCTTTAAACTTTCTGCATTTATGCATCAACATTTAACTTTAACCAGTCATACAGTTTACATTTAACCCTTTACCTAACATGAAAAGCAGACGACACTTGCAAACAAAATTCTTGAATAACTAATTTTTTTCATTTTTTGTTTCAAAAACATAGGTTATGACCCCTCGTTGGAACGAGCTCGACGAGCTCGTTCCAACGAGGGGTCATAACCTATGTTTTTGAGACAAAAAATGAAAATATTTTGAAAATTAATTGGCGATTTTTCAGAATAGCGCTGGCCGGTTTTGGCCGTTACGTTGGGTAAAGGGTTAAAAATGCATGGGAATTATATGTATATTGGTGTAATAGTAGAGCGAGATTGTGAAATAGCTCTAATAGAGAAGAATGCTATCCCCTTGGTTTATTTGGAACAACTGAGATTATGTTCCTTGGTAGGGGGTTGTCAAGGTGATAGCTTGGATTTTCGATTTGTTGTATAAAAGTGTATATATCTTTGATAATTTTTCTCGTTCGGGCACGTGAATGCTATCCCCTTGGTTTATTTGGAACAACTGAGATTATGTTCCTTGGTAGGGGGTTGTCAAGGTGATAGCTTGGATTTTCGATTTGTTGTATAAAAGTGTATATATCTTTGATAATTTTTCTCGTTCGGGCACGTGAATGCTATCCCCTTGGTTTATTTGGAACAACTGAGATTATGTTCCTTGGTAGGGGGTTGTCAAGGTGATAGCTTGGATTTTCGATTTGTTGTATAAAAGTGTATATATCTTTGATAATTTTTCTCGTTCGGGCACGTGAATGCTATCCCCTTGGTTTATTTGGAACAACTGAGATTATGTTCCTTGGTAGGGGGTTGTCAAGGTGATAGCTTGGATTTTCGATTTGTTGTATAAAAGTGTATATATCTTTGATAATTTTTCTCGTTCGGACCAAGTTATAAGAATGTGCGTTTGTATGACGGACCCCGAAAACCGATTTGTCATTTAAACAGACCAGCAATAATTCACACGCTGCTAATTGAGCATGAAATTTAATGTCCATTATGACGCATTATAGAACGCCACATGGGTTGTCAGATTACTTATTAAAAGGAGTAAGAGAGACAGTATTCCCCTGTAGTCATTATCTGTGTAATTATGTCCAGTCAATGGGTGATTGTTGTAAAAACAGTACATCGCATATGCTCTGGACACACACCCATATTACGCAGCTAGCCTGTCACAGAATGTCAAAAGATACCAAAATGTGAGTCTTTCAAAGGAGCGTTAAAGCCACTATTAAATTAAGATTTATCTAAGCGGCCAAGTTCAGGAGAAGCAATTAAAATTAGGATTGATGGTCTGGCTATGGAAATAAAAATCGGGGGATTTCTCGAAATATTCATTCCAGTCTGAAGGTGTAAATTCGATTCAGTAAACAATTTTGAATCGTCCTACAGGCCAAATAGCCAAATGAACGATGACAATGTGCAATTAAATAAGGGCATGGCACAGAATTATATAAAAATGAAATTAATGAAGATTGTACCTGGTTGTAGACCTACGAATTATGCCCATAGAGACTGCCCTAGCGTGTGGTAGTGTTCAACCGATGATCGGAACCGTCCACCACAGTCGGCCGATTGTAGGCAATCGGATGACAACGGCAACGGCCCCTGGAACATCGGTTCAACCGATTGTTGCCAAGCATTTTTCATTGATTCATTAATCGCATTTTATTATCTTGTTCAACTGCTAATGTAAAATGATGCCAATGATACCATTCAATAAAGCTGAGAAAGAACTACAGTGTGTATGCTTAATCTCTCCAGACGCCCCTTTTACGGGATACACAAGTTAAGCGACAAGTGAAGCTCACAACTGAACGTACTTGCGGCAATCGCCAGTTCCTACCAGGAAAGTGAAGATTGTACTCCATTGATTCAGGTCGCAGTAAAATTACCAGTCGCGCACACTTGGGCGGTAAACGAGGCTTTGTGAGAGCCACGTTTACCGCCCAAGTGTGCGCGACTGGTAATTTTACTACGACTCCAGTCAATAAAGAAAAATGTTTAGTTTAATGTAGTTCTTTCGAGCCTCGACTTGTCTAGTAGGGCATGGTATTACAATCGGGATCGGCATCCGAATCGGCCGATTGTGAGCTCAAATAACCGGTAATCGGTCTGCGACCAGTTTTGGTAATCGGTTAAACACTAGCGTGTGGGGGGTATATGCCGACACATATAACGTCGCCTGAGTTCTAGAATGTCCTGTGTCCCACAGGGAAAATAATATATAGTCCCATAGGGGACATAGGATATTCTAACACTCAGGTGACGATAACTCTAATCATAGCTATAAGTCCCTGACTGGGAGTGGTGACAGAGTGGACAAGTGCGTTGGTCTGTCATCCACAGAAAAAAACATAAATCTCCTTTTGCAAAATGTGAAAATTAGACTAAGATATCTGCTTTATACTACTGGGTATTTGGTTTCCTTATATTTTCACAAAGCACATGACAAGAATCAAAATAAAAAAATCTTTGTAGTACGCGTTGTGGTCGAACTCTCTGTGGCAGTAGATTTGTTTCTGTATTTCACAATAGAATTGAAGTATCTATTATTTGTTTATTCATTGGTGTTTAAGGTCACATACTTCTGCACAATGGCTAATCATGACTGTGACAGTTTTACGGGGAGAGGAAGAATAAATTCAAGGTCAGTCACAGTCAATCGTTTATACCCCATGTTGCCTATTTTAGAGGACTCGCACCCCAAACATTAGTGACTGGGTCATATTTTACAAGTGAAGGAGCTTGTTTACCACAGTAAACAAGCACTGCTTCACTCTCCGGGGTTTCCACGGGGAAACTAGTGATATGATGACCAATCAACTTTTATACTATGAACAGTTCAACACAGTACAACTGTTCACTTATTTGTCTTGACTTTCAAAGAAATATTTCCTAGCAGATGACGGATTCATCATTTGACTCGTCCGTTTTGTTCACTTTAAAACATTTGATATTTTGTTTTCATATTAATCAGTGATAAATAAAGGCTTCCGTCAATTTCATTGGTCAATTTCAAAAGTAGACAAATTGACTGGCTGAACAAAATACAACTGGGCCACTTTAGTAGTAGGAGATGTATGGATCGGGCCTTATTGGCAGGACCACGGGTAGGACCCCGGAAGTGAAGTCATGTCACGTGGCCTGGTTACGTCATGTTTGGTTGTCATGGTAACTCGCGTGAGCGGCCATCTTGTGACGCCATCTCCATAGTGATACGTGGTGTCAGTGCGCATGCGCAGCGCGTGTTGTTAGGGTGATACGTGTTTCCGTCGTCCATTTTGTATACTGGAGGCCGCCATCTTGGTTTCTATGGTAGCAGGTGGTTGCCATGTGACCCAAAATCTTCTAACAAGACAGGGGTATGTTCGGAAGGTGTGTTCGGTTGAATTGGAGTAAATCTAATTACCACAAACAACCCGCCAACTTGTATTATTTCGAATTCTGTCAGAATTCTCTACTTCTATCTATATATGCGTCTATATACCTAGGCATGTTCCTTTGTCCTGGAGTATACTCCAGTAGCGTAGAAGAGCCTATCAAGTGGAACAGCTTCACTTATTATTACTATGTTTAGCTTTTCTGATCTATTCTTCTTAGTTCTGACCCTATTCCGTGTACTCTTGTAGTTTCATTTATCTAGATCCTTTATATAGATTATAACTAACCAATCAGATTGCTTGATGTCCCATAATCTGTATGCAGAGTTATCTCCCCGTATAACAACGAAGTCGTATCCGATTCTCATCACCTCTATATCCAATGGCCACGTCCCATTTTTGGGAAAAACTCGTGGCTATGGAATCCCATTTTTGTCGTATGAGGCCACGAGGGCTATGTAAAAGCCTCATTTATTATCCCTCGTAGCCTCATTGAATTCTGAGGTCATGAGGGCCATGAACAATCCCTCAATGAGGTATAATCTACTACGACTCTTAGCCTCATTTCGGTATTTAACAGGTATATCCTATGGAATCCCATTTTGGGAAACACCCGTGGCTATGGAATCCTTTTTTGTCGTATGAGGCCATGAGGGCTATGTAAAAGCCCTCAATGAGGCCTCATTTATTATCCCCCATAGCCTCATTGAATTTTGAGGTCATGAGGGCCATGAAAAATCCCTCAATGAGGTATAATTTACTACGACTCTTTGCCTCATTTCGGTATTTAACAGGTATATCCTATGGAATCCAATTTTGGAAAACGCCTATGACTGTGGAATCCCTTTTTTGTCGTACGAGGCCATGAGGGCTATGTAAAAGCCCTCAATGAGGCCTCATTTACTATCCCTCATAGCCTCATTGAATTTTGAGGTTATGAGGGCCATGAAAAATCCCTCAATGAGGTTTAACGACAGCCAGGTTCACCTTATACCCCCTCGTTCATTGGTAGCGTTTCTCTCACAAACCGTTTACTGTCCACCATAGTATTATTCCAAAAGAGGTTCTATCACTAAACCTAATGTGCCAATGATAGAAACTATAGCCCTCACCGAATTGTTGCTTAGTGTGTTACTTATTGTATTAATTATTGTACTAATAAACAAGTCGTATCCCTTGTCTACATTCTTGTATAGTGATGCGGACGCTACAGATGTATCGGTGGTGAATTCTCCACCCGACAAGATTCTAATAACTCGCGAATATAGTCCACAGGAACTGGCGATAGGTTTTCGGCCCTTGGGGGTTGGTCTTATCCAACGGTTCGCGGACTGTCGGCTCATCGGCGCTTTTTGTTTTCTGCGTTGGGAGTGGGGGGTGGGGTGGGGGGTGTGGGGTGATATGCCCTCTCGCACATTGGTAGCGTTTCTCTCACAAACTGTTAACTATCCCCCATAGTACCTTTCCAAGAAAGAAGAGGTCCCATCGCTAAACCTAATGAGCCAACAACACAAACCTTGCTGTCATGAATATTCTTTTCGTCGAAAGGGAATGGCAGGAAGAGAGCCTTTCAGGCTATGTCATTTCCTTGCAGCGTAATCATCTATAACCTGTCTTATTGTTATCTTGTATATTTTTATGCTGCAAATCAATCAATCAATCAATCAATCATGTCGAACAGTTTTACGGGTGGAGGAAGCCGGAGTCCCAGAAGAGAACCACCGAGCAACGGCGATGAACTGTCAGACACCCCAACGTACTAATTCCACACAAGCAGGGTTAACAGTGGTTGATGCTCGTTCCAATGAGGGGTCATATTAGCTATGTTTTTTAGATAAAAAAAATGAAATAATAAGGAAAACTGAATGGTGATTTTAGCGAATAGCTCTGGCTGGTTTTGGTCGTTACGGCGGGTAAAGGGTTAGGCCTTTAACCGACGAAGTGTTTCGAAGAACAAAAAATATTTTTTATTTTTTCATACTTTCATGTATATGGATGTCATTGGAACGAGCTTGAAGAGCTGATTCCACAGGCATTGGTATTTCATGATTTTATTGACAATGTTCGAAGATATTCTAGTTTTTTTTCAGTTTAATTTACTATCATCCATTTGGAAGAAATAATTTGAAAAGTATTTAAGTATTCATATTTATATTCATGAATACATTGTAAAGTATTCGTATTCGTATTCAAATACATTTGGAATTTATGTATTCATATTCGTATTTATAACATTTGCAATGTATTCGCCCTTATCCCTGCCAGCAACGGCAAGCAACTGTCTGAATCCCCAACGTACTAACACCGCGCAAGCAGGGTTAGCATTAGTTGTAGACAAGTGTACCACTGACGTGCAGTACACCCTAGTACACAGCGCCACCGTGCCCACGCCCCTCTTTATTAGACCACATTTAAATGGTTTAGGGTTGTTTCAGCCCATGACAGAATGAAAACAAAATAATAAAAGAAATTCAATGGAGGAACTTTGTGTAAAATGCCCTATCGGACAGTTGTACGGGTGGTGGAAGCCGGAGTACCAGGAGAGAACCACCTGTAGATCTCCCGATAAAACGAAAATCAGTAATGTGATTTTTTTGTTATTTCCACTGGGGGGGGGGGGGGGGGGGGGGGGGCACTAAAATTTGCAAGACGTGACGTCCTATTTTTTAGTCGGCTCCTTTTTACACCCACCCACCCACTACGTGCAAATTTTCTACTACCGTTCTCAGACACCCACCCCCACTCTCCCATTACAATCCAAAATAAACTTATAAACTTAGTAGGCACAGCTGTCTTTAGGGGGTTTTCATAATGTTCTTAACCCTTTACCCAACGTAACGGCAAAAACCGACCAGCGTTATTCTCAAAAATCGCCAATTAATTTTTATTATTGTTTCATTATTTGTCTCAAAAACATAGGTTATGACCCCTCACTGGAACGAGCTCGTCGAGCTCGTTCCAATGAGGGGTCATAACCTAATTTTTTGAGACAAAAATGAAAAAAAAATAGTTATTCAGTCATTTTTGGCAAGTGTCGTCTGCTTTTCAGGTTAGGTAAAGGGTTAAACTGGTACCACCAAAACCTCTGTGGGTTGCTGTGGGCCCCAATCTACAAATGACAAGCTGTTCATTATAGGCTTGGCCAGAGCAGGTGTACATATACGGGAACAAATTTTCATTTGAATTGTTCCCAAAATATTGTCTGCACATTTTCTACATTTCGGACAAGACACCCACCCCCTACTAACGTGTGGCATTTTCCCAGTTTAAGCCCAATATTCTCACATATAAAGCCTCCTGATGTTGTATTTATGTTAAGAGTGTGATGTACAACATCATCTTTAAGGTTTGAAACACAAATGATGGTATATATTAGCTGATATATTGATATATTTTCAAAAAATTAAAAAATTGCACAAGTTGGAAATGCACATTTTTGGCGCACTCAAAAGACCCACCCACCCACAGTCACGTCTTGCAGATTTTTGGTGGCCTCCCCCTGTTTCCTCTACTCTTTTGTTCTGTCTGACTGCTGCGAGTGTTACAAAACAGAGAGAGAAACTGGATTTCCTACTGAGGGGGAGGGGGTGGCGTAATTTTTTTTAGGGTGCCAGGTCGATATATGCCACAGGCATATCCGAATGCCGTAAACGTGAGGTGGGGTTAGGTATGGCCCTCTCATTGTGGGGATTCGGGGGATCCCCCGAACCCCCACCAATGGGAGGGCCACACCCACTTCACCTCGGGTCTACGGTATCCCCCTCCAACTGGTTGAGTTTCGGGACTTCCCCCGAGAACATTTTGAAAATTCGATACCCTCAGAGTGAATCTGGAACCCTCTGGTGCTTTTATTTCCCCATTTTGAAGGGGTGAAGCACTGTAATTTTAGGGGGTGCCTACCAATCTCCCCCCCCCCCCCCGGCTACGCCACTGAGAGAAACTATCGATGTAAGAGACGCCGGTACAGTGGCGGATACAGGAATTCTCAAAGGGGGGCGGATCGTGCCGAAGGCACGAGCTTTTGTAGGGGGGTCTGGGGGGGGGGGGGGTTCTCCCCCCAGAATTTTTTTGGAAATGAGCGACCAAATGGGGCATTCTGGTGGTTTCTGGGGTGGAAATCCTCTTGAATTTTTGAACGGCTAATTAATACTTTTTAAACAGCATGTTTCAGAATTTCAAATTCTGTCATACGTTCAAGACAGAATTAGAAAATTTGAAATATGCTCTTCAGATCCGTTCACCATAATACTGTATTTTGGACACACTGTTTACAGTCATAACCGACTTAACCTCAGGAGAACATTGCGATCTGCCAGCGTTTGAAAGTTTTCAGCAGTCAGCCCTCTAGGCTTAGGTACGCCATGACTACGCCAATTAAGATCCTGACCCATAATTGGCATAGCCATGGGGTACCTGAGGCTAGGGGCATGTAACACCATAAAATCATGCTGTGTCGGTGACGCTATAAATGGAGGCGACCAGTAGATATATTTTGCATAATTTCAACGGTATATTTGTTTTCCATAGCGAATGGTGATGGAGGAAATAAATGTCGCTGTATGTTTTTACTTCAATATTGTCCCCAAATGAAAATCCTGGCTACGCCCTACATGGGAGACAAACACAAGCTAAAGGGGGGGGGGGGGGGGGGGGGGGGCGACCGCCCCACCGCCCCCCCCCCCCCCCTCCTCTGTATCCGCCATTGCGCCGGTGTAGTTCAAAGTATCTTATTCGGTATTAGAGAGAAAAGTGAAGAGTATCTCCGATGTCTGTAGAGTACATTAAAAGAATAACAGTACGGAGTTTAACCCTCTGCACTCTGATGTCAAAATGGCAATGTTTTCCGCAGCAAATATTTCCCATAATGCAGTTTGATATTTAACCAAATATACCTTGTTTGACAGAGCTCATTGAGCTCTGTCAAACAAGATATAATTGGTTAAATTCATAGTTAAACAAGAGAAAAACAGAGTTATTGCAGAAAATTCTGTTGCACAACCAGAGTGATAGGGGTTAATTGACAATGAAGCCATTATCCGTTGGATCTCACTTCAAACTATCTATATTCTAAAGGTTTGACAGATTGTCTCACAAATTTCGCGATCTGTACTCATTTTTTTCCCGAAGACTATTTTTTATTCTGCATCTCCGGGGAGGAGAATACGACAACACTCCAGCCAATCCAAAGACAGATTTGTATAGTTCATTCCAAACTCTCTCCTCTAAAGTTAACCATGTCTCTCTTTCATGTGTGTGTTAGGTGAGGAAGGGGGGGGGGGGGGTTGTATAAATGGAAGGTTTCACGAAAACCACCACAACTGTTTTAATATCGAGATGTCCTCACATGTATGCTCATGAGAGGTTAGTCGTCCAAAGTGGGAGGTCTCCCAACGTTTTTTTTATTGATTTAAAATGGATTTCATTTACAAAAGTGAAAAAGAAATGATGCCGTGGGTGTGCGCTTCGCGCACGATGGCCTGGTGAACATCCCCGCGCCCGCCCCTCCCCCCTCCCTCATCCATGGAGAGGGGCGCATGCAGTGTTGATCACAGAACCTCACTGGTTAAAAACAAAAAACACAAAGTGGAAAACACGTTAAGAACATTGATGGATTATGTCCATTTGCTCAACACCACACACGCGTGGTGTTGACCGAAGAACCCCAGTTAAAAACATAAGTTCAAAATACGTAAAAAGGTAAATCCAAAAAACGCAGTGGCGTAGGGGATGGGCCCGCATTGCGGGGGCGGGGGGGGGGGGGGCTAAAAGGGGGGGGGTCGTCTTGAAGGACGTCCCAAAGCTGGAAGAAAGAGGGAAAGAAAGAGAGAGAACGAGAGAGAGAGAGAGAGAGAGAGAGTAAAAAGAGTGCACGGTAACAACACTAAATTTGCTCCCGTTTTAACACTTTACCTAACATGAAAAGCAGACGACATTTGCAAAAAATATTCTTGAACAACTAATTTTTTTCATTTTTTGTCTCGAAAACATAGGTTATGACCCCTCATTGGAACGAGCTCGATGAGCTCGTTCCAATGAGGGGTCATAACCTAGGTTTTTGAGACAAAAAATGAAAAAATAATGAAAATTAACGGACGATTTTTGAGAATACTGGTTTTGGCCGTTTAGTTGGGTAAAGGGTTAAAGGCAACCACCATTATGAAAGGGCCCCCGTCTCTATCTAGCGGGGGGGGGGGGGGGGGCGGGAGGGGGGGGGGGGGAGAGCACAAGATTTTCCGCTACGCCACTGAAAAAACGTTAAAAAAAAACATGTTTAAAACACTCAGAAAATTAAGTCCAAAAAACATTGGAAGATTATGTCCCTTTGACCAACATCGTGCACGGATGTGCGCAAAGAACCATGACAGAACACAAGAAAAGGTTTTGTGCAAGCGCGCGAGAAAATGCCCATGAAACAATCTTATTTTGTGCATACATCATGCAATTCCTCTGTATTAGAACAAAAACAAGAAACATTCTGGTAACAAAGTTGAATCTCTCTCACTGAAAGGTAACTACCACATCTCAAAGCACTGTGATGGTGATTCACAGGGAATTAGTTTAAAATAAGTTAGGTATATTGGACAGGATTGAGGTATGGGAGTTAATATCTTCTTTCGAAAACACGTGAAAAGGCACGCCCCTCCCCCCCCCCAAAAAAAAAAAAAAAAAAAAAAAACTCGCCCACACACACACTCAAAAAGATTAGCATTTTTGGACGGATCGCCCCGGTACGAAACACAACTTTGAACTTAACGCAGGTGATTTTGATAGAAACTGCCCCGGCCCATCTCCAAGTATTTAATAATAATAATAATTTAATAATAATTTTAAAGCCTAGAATCCACACACGGTGCTCAATGGCTGTACAATACATACATACATATACACACATACACATACATTCTCTCACAGATACATTGATACATGGGTCACTATTATCATTTATTGGTGCCCAACGCCCCACATCAGCAACCGAGGCTACATCGTGGCGATAAGCGACAGAACCTAAAAGAAAAAGGGTATTGAATTAAAACAAAATAAAATAAAAACAAAAAAAAAAACAAAACAAACTACAACTTTACCAAAACAAGTATGTGAGTGTAACTTGACGAATAACGAAGCAATCCTCAGTGACTCAGTCACACCCACGCACCTGGTAATGTCAGTTTATGACCAAAATTAAAAGACCGCTGAAGGAAATGCCTTTCGAAAAAGGTAGGTTTTAGTACCAGACCTGAATGATTCAAGTGATTTATTGTCAGTGGGGGGTTCGCTAAAATTTTTTTTAAAGAAAAGAATTTCAAGCTTATTGGACACGGACGGTGGTTATTTATTATTTATTGGTGTTTAAGGTCACATAGCTATGCACAATGGCTAATCGCGACCGTGACAGTTTTACGGGTGGGGGAAGCCGGAGTACCCGGAGAGAACCACCGCACCGAGCATCGACGAGCAACTGTCAGCTCATCAACATTCTGACTCTCTTCAAGCTCCGCTCAAGCAGGGTTACAGCGGTTGAAGACATGTGCACCATCGACGTGCAGTACACCTTAGTACACGGCGTCATCGTGCCCCCATGTAGGCAACCGGGATAAAGTGCCTTGCCCAAGGACACAACGCGGGTCGTCCCGGACGGGGATCGAACTCGGGACCTCTAGAATAGAAGTCCAACAGTCTACCACTGAGCCACCGCGCTCCCTCAAGGACGGTGGTGGTTACACTTTGGGGGTTAATATCTCCATTCAAAAGAACTTGAGAAAAAGAACACCAACCCCATCACACCACACCAACAAAGCAGAATAATTAAATGTATAGGCTACAGACATTCCGCGACTTGGGGGGAAAATAGTCACACAGACATCCAGTATAATCGAGGGTGAATGTATCAAAACAGAAAAAAGGTTTAAAAAAGTATTTCTAAGTTTGGAGGTGACATAACACAATACGAATATTGCTGAAATAGCAAACGGTGAATCCCAGTTAACCCTTTACCTGACACAATATTCAAAGAAGAAAAAAACAATTTAACATTTTTCGAAACAAAATTCACAAGTTTTCAATAAAACCATACAAATATGAATACCATTAGAACTAGCTCGACGAAAACAACAATATCCATATTTGTATGGTTCTATGGAGAAAGTTCCGAAATATTTTAGGCTGTGGTAGGCTTATTCTGGTTAGTATTTCAGTCTGCCGTTTTTGGCAGAGTTAAGTAACGAATTCCGTATATTAGTGGATCCGGTATATATACGGTTCCATTTTTCATTGTTTTCCAAGTCAATTGAATCGACCTGGGAATTCAGTTTCACGTGATTTGCAGCAATAAAACCGGACAATCCGAAAAACGCAATGAGAAAAAAAGGAAATGCGCTGTAAAAGCCCAAAGAGGCTGAGACAAAACAGTAGCGAAATGTACTGTAAAAGTCCACCTCGAAGAGGCTGAGGAAAGAAAAACAGTAGCGAAACGCGCTAATGCCCCCCCCCCCACCCCCCACCCCCCCAAAGAAAAACACTTTAAATCTGGTAAGTTTTATACTTGCCATATATAATATAGCGTATACTTTCGCGTTTATTTTATATTTTCAAGACTAATAATTTACTTGCGGGTCTCATTATCTCTGCTTGCGAAAATTTAGACTGTTAACTGGTAGTGTAGGGGGCGCGGTGGCTCAGTAGGTAGAGGTGCAGGCTGCAAGCCGAGAGGTCCTCGGTTTGAATCCCACCCGCGGTAACCGCGTTGTGTCCTTGGGAAAGGCACTTAACCCCGATTGTCCACACGGGAGCACGGCGACGCCGTGTACTAAGGCGTACTGAAACCAATCTAACCCTGCCTGTGCTGCAGTGCAGAGTTACGATGTTGGGAAGCTGGCAGCTACTCGTCGTTGCTCGGTGGTTCTCTCCGGGTACTCCGGCTTCCTCCACCCGTAAAACTGTCACGGTCATGATTAGCCATTGTGCATAAGTATAAGACCTTAAAACACCAATAAATAACTGGTAGAGTGCTAAATTATTTTTTGTTGTCAAAATTTATTAATACGTCTTTGCCTTGTTATAATTTATGAGAGAGTGCCTAGAGGTATATAAATTATAACAAACCAACATCCAGACAATTATTTAAAATAACTTCACTTCAAAGATGCAGCACTTCCATAGAAAATGAAGCCTTTAAGATTTGGCACGTGCATGTCAGAATAAAGCCCAAATATGCCGCAGGCCTGGCATTCTTAAAAATGCAGGAGGGCTAAAAATCGCTCTCCTCACATGGCCTAGCGAAGCGATTAGCTCTCCTCAAGCTTACAAAATCTAAAAGTGGCAAAATGAAGTTGTACCATTAATGAATTCTGCCTAGTGGGCTTTGTATATTTTATTTGGTGCTGCTAACCAGGTAGTCTCTGTGAGACGGCTACACTGCCCCTCCCACATCTCCGGGCCTTGGTAAGGCCCGGAGGTGTGGGAGGGGCAGTGTGGCCATATTGTAGAGACCACTAACATAGCAGAGATCTGAAAACCTGTGGGCTTTAGGAATAGGCCGTTGTGGTAATCATTATTTTTTTAAGGCGAGGAGGGCTATTTTTCGCCCTCCTCAATTTTTTTAAGGCGAGCAGTAGGCGAGCGAATAAATCGCTCTCCTGAAAATGCCAGGCCTTAATTATGGGATTCTAGCACTCTACCAGTTGACCGGAAGTCGCGCTATACATTAACCCTTTACCTAACGAATCGCACGCATCCGCCCGCGTAATATGCAAATTCAGCAGTTGAAAAAATATTATTTTTCAAAAAATTTCAACAAAACCATATCATGTGACCCCTCGTTGGAACGAGCCTGACGAGCTCGTTCCAATGAGGGGTCACATGATATGGTTTTGTTGAAATTTTTTGAAAAATTTTAAAAAATTATATTTAAAATAATAAATTTTGATATCGTCTGCGTTAGGTAAAGGGTTAAAAGGGTAATTTTAGGGGTTAAAATCAAAATATCAAAGTTTGGATATACATAGAATATACCCCAGATCACCAGATGGTGTTCATTTGGTGTTTTGGGGACCAGAAGTTTACTTGTGGTCTCTCTGTCCTTAGTTGCAGAAATCGCAAGTCGGATATCGCGCTGTACATTAAAACTACAATTTTTAGGGTTAAAATTAAAACCCTTTACCTAACATGAAAAGCAGACGACACTTGCAAAAAAATTCTTGAATAACTAATTTTTTTCATTTTTTGTCTCAAAAACATAGGTTATGACCCCTCGTTGGAACGAGCTCGACGAGCTCGTTCCAACGAGGGGTCATAACCTATGTTTTTGAGACAAAAAATGAAAATATTTTGAAAATTAATTGGCGATTTTTGAGAATAGCGCTGGCCGGTTTTGGCCGTTACGTTGGGTAAAGGGTTAAAATTATAGTACCAAACTTCGGATATATATTTGGTATAACCCCATATAACCAGTAGTGTTCGTTTGGGGAATGTAACCCCCGTACTTCGCCTACGGCCACTTGAGGTCTCATTGATTACCTGCGGTATTATTTTAGTACGATCGAACTCATTGTTTTCTACCAGAAGTTTCTTTTAGTTCGACGGGGTTTTCAATGTCACCTGCAAAAAAAAGTGAGTCGGACTTTCCAGTCGGATTGCTTTCGTTTCGCTGTTGTTAAAATACTTTAGTAGAAAGCATGAAAGAATATATATGTATTACAGACTGCGTTGCTTGTGAAGTTTAAAAACAATGCACGGAAAAGAAAATAAAGCAAAACCAAATAAAGAAGAATTACAAATATTCGTTTCAGATTTTTGCAAAGGTCCATTTTTCATCAACTCAATTCAATCTTCCGCGGTCCACCTTGATATGATGCACCGTTAACTGTGTCAAAAATCGTCCCCAGATATAACGCGCTCAAGCGCGCTAAATAAAGTGACACATTCTGACTTTTCCCATTGGATTTGTTTGTACAAAAAGAGCAATTGCAAAAAAAAAAAAAAATCGGAAATTTTAATTTTTCCTCCGATTTAACATACAAAATCCCACAGATATTTTCTCACTCAACACAAAAAACCCAAATATTAATTTCTTGTGTGAGTAGAGTCATTCACAGTTTACCACTTATCAACGAAAATAACCAGACGATCGATTACGCAGTCCATTGTGCAACATCTTCATGCTCATAAAAATACCCATCTTTTTCTGTTTTAATTTAAAGAAACAAAAACAAACATTTTAAAGTGTATTTTACAGAGTATAATAATAATAATAATAATAATAATAATAATAATAATAATAATAATAATAATAATAATAATTTCCTAAAAATGTTTTGTAAAAACAATACTATCAGGAGGCCAATACTATCAAACTTTTACAATTGTATTTTCTAGAACTGTATTTTCTACCTATTAATATAACTGACTAAAATGTATCATTAGCATGTTAAAAGATATGGCAATTTGCCAACTGGCAAATTACCATATCTTTGAAAATGCTAATGGTTCATTTCAACCCATTTAAAGTCATAACTGTAAAAGACGGAACGAGAAATAAAATTTATATTATAAGACCAATTTTAGCCATGGTCATCACAGTAGCGTCATGATGGATAAGAACGATCAAAAAATCATGTTTTGGAGTCTCCAATATATTTCCTAGAATTAAACGAGAAAGATGCAGAGAAGAATTGCAAACACGCGATAGATCTTGAAAACAATTCTTTTGTCTTCGATCCTCTAGAAGAGTGTCACGTGTACATGTTCCGGATTGCAGTAATCGGCTCTTGTCAGATACCGAAGTTAAGCAACGTCGAGCCCGGTTAGTCCTTGGATGGATGACTGCCTGAGCGATCGATTCGGACTCCCGCGTTGTGTCCTCGGGCAAGGCTCTTAACCCCGATTGTCCACATGGGGGCACGATGTCGCCTACCAAGGCGTACTGCACGTCGATGGTGCGCATGTCTTCAACCAATCCAACCCTGCCTGTGCTGCTGTGCGGAGTTACGATGTTGAGTAGCTAGCAGCTGCTCGTCGTTGCTCAATGGTTCTCTCCGGGTACTCCGGCTTCCCCCATCCGTAAACTTGTCACCGACACGATATGACCTTGGCTGTTGAAGTGTCGTTAACCCCTAATAAATAAATGAATTAACTATTCCGGAGAATGGTTGGTGGTCATGAACATAACTTTGAATGTCATGGACATGTTCTGAGCCAATCAAAAAGAGATTCGTGAATATATTGAGGAAGGTAGGAAAAAACACCCTAGGAAAAAAAACCCTGGGAAAAAAAAACCCTAGGAAAAAACACCCGTAGAAAAAAAAACACCTGGGAAAAAAACCCCTAGAAAAAAAACCCTGAGGGTTGAACGATTTTATACCATACAAGGGTAGTTTTTCAAAAATATGAATATGGGTCACATTATCCCTTTACACAACGAATCGCCCGCATCCGCCCGCGTAATATGCAAATTCAGCAGTTGAAAAAATATTATTTTTCAAAAAATTTCAACAAAACCATATCATGTGACCCCTCGTTGGAACGAGCTCGTCGAGCTCGTTCCAACGAGGGGTCACCTGCTGATATGGTTTTGTTGAAATTGTTTTTAAAAATTTGAAAAAATGATATTTAAAATAATAAATTTTGATATCGTCTGCGTTGGGTAAAGGGTTATATAACAAAAGATAAATAATAATATATTCTGTTTATTAATGCGTTCTCCATATAACAGCACAAAACCTATTTTTTGGAAGCAAAAAATGAAAAATATTAGTTACAAGAGAAATTCTTTTATGACTGTCGTCTTCTACTAGCGTTAGGTAAAGGGTTAAAAGAAAAAATCTTGTTGATGAGGCAAGACTGTTATCTTTAACCCTAAGGGGCCTATTTTGTGCTTTATTAAATTTTTACAACCTATGTTTTGGAAGCAAAAAAGTGTATTGTACTTATATTGTATTGCACTATATTTACTTTCACAAAAGAGTAGATACAAATAAAACTAAACAGTTTAGCTTAAATGGATCCAGCATCAAGCTTAACGCTATACATGGCTGTCTACAAAATGTGAATTAAACAATAACATGATTTTGGAGGGCATTATGGTTCGTGAGCGGCCCTGCATCGATGTTGAACAGCCCTTTATTAAAGGCCCGAGACGAAGTCGAGGTCCGTTAATAAGCCCAAGGGCTGTTCAACATCGATGCAGGGCCGCTCACGAACCATTATGCCCGACAACAATCATGTTATTACTATTATTACCACTACGTAATTTGTAATAAGTGACAGGTGTTAATATAATATAATACTTACCTGGGTTCGCGCGATAATGCTGAATGCATGAACTCCAAGATGATGAGGGGTTTTTACATTGTAGAAACTGATTACATCGAGACGATGAGAGAGTTTAAAAAAATTCCGTCTTCCACTTCCAGCGAGGGAGGTAATGCACGCAATAAAGATGACGAATCAGTTGCCATGGAAAATGGCTACAACTGACAACATGGCCACGTGTCATTTGTTTCTGTTGCTGTCGATCAACAAGACCGCAACATGGCGAAAGCATCAACTTTTCCTTGCGAGTTCTCGCCTCATTTCTAAATTTTCAATTCTAAAAGACGTCACGTGACAAGAGGGCCGATAATGAATTTTGTTTTCCATTAGCGGCCCTCCTATCACGTGACTACCGAGCAATAGAGGATATGATTACCCGTTAAATCGACATTAATGCAGTAGGAAACGCCCTGCAAAGTGGTAATAATTATGGTTACCTCTAAATCAGCTGTCAGCCTTCCTTTACAAGAAATTGATGTTCGATTACTGCATTCCCATATAATTTTGTCTTGTTTGCACTTTTCTTGGTACACATATAGCCATCATATGATAACTTTTGACCACCTTTATTATTTTAATGAGCTCCATGATTAAGAAGAGAATGAATAAAAATCAAATGGAATGGTTTCGCGCGCCGTGGGCGCCCAGGAACGCTTTGGGGCAACCCCTTTCGACCTTCTGTGACTGTTGGTGATCTGGTGGCTTCATGTCAAGTCGTGTTAAAGGAGGAAAAGGATCGGGTACTCGGTTGTCCCTGGCAGGGGTAGCAGCAATGTTGGGTTGATTTCGTTGATTGACCCCACGGGTGAGGACCAGTGTGAGAGGTTGGGTCCTCTCATAAAGGTACTACCTCTCCCCGAGGGTGCTGTAGTGTTTTGTTTTTCGGTCAAGTATAGTCTGCAAAAAATGAATAAAACGACGACAGAATGGTTTCGCGCGCCGAAGGCGCGCAGGGACGGTTTGGGGAAAGCCCCTTTCGACCCTCGATGACTGTTTGTTTTTGTTGAATATCAAGGCGTGGTAGAGGAGGAAAAGGGAGGAGGAAGGAGGCTTATCCCCGCTTGAGCTTCTTGCGGCTCTTTTTCTTAGGAGGCGGTTGGCATGGTGAAATGGATAGCGATGGTGTTGAGTTACGTGCTTGGATTTCTTCTAATGCCAGTCTGGTTATTTCATTGGATTCTTTTAGGAACCTATCGGTTTTGGCTGCGGTTTGTTTTGCCATCTCTATTGCTCTTTTAACGTTTTCCAGGATGATGGTGTCTGAAGACTGGGGTGGCTGTTCAGTTGTGATTTCCGCTCCCGGGCTTTCCGGTAGTAAGGGAAGAGGGGAGTGAGGGGTGGGAGGTGGTGAAAATGCAACTTCCAGTTCCTCTTCAGTCTCCACTGGACGTTCCTCGTCCAACAGTACCGGCTCAGGAGCCGGCAGTTGGTTGGGTGTGCCAGTGGGACTAGGAGGGGATCTGACGGCTGCCTCCAGAACTCGACACCCTCACTCAACTCTTTCTTCCTTTTCCGGAAGGCCTCCAAGCGCCGGGCGTCCCCGCGCTTGGTCGATGGACTCTTCTTTCTCTTGTTGTCACTCTTTTCAGGGCCTCCGTGCCCCTTCGGGTGAGGACCAGTGGGAGAGGGGATCCTCTCGCCAAGGGTACTACCTCTCCCCGAAGAGGGTGGTGTCTTGGTTGTCTCAACTTCGAATTCCAGGCTCAGGTGGACTCTCTTACCTGTCTCCTGGATAGTCCAGGTGACAGGGCAAGAGATGCCCAGAGCTGAGATGGTTCTGACGAGTCTTTCTGGTAATTCCAGTGTTTCTATGATTGTTAATCAGGTGCTCACACTCTGAAGTCAGAGGTGCGAATAGCGAGTCAGAGGAGCAAATGAATAAATGATGATGAATGAAAGGTTTCAGCGCGCCGAAGGCACGCAGGGACGATGTGGGATTTACCAATCCCTTGCGACCCGGTTAACCTTATTTTATTTCACTTGCATCACACAGGCTTAGCTTCCTATTGCCTAAAATGGGGTCTGAGGTGGTACGCACGGGGTTAGAATTTCCAGCAGATTATGTTGGGGTGATAGATTGTCAATAATCAACCCCCCAACGCCATTAAGACTGTTAGAGAGTGGGCTTTATTCGGTTCCAGCTTGGCGCTGGTAGAGGTTTGATTTCCACCATGGTGGCGAGTCAGAATATAATTTTGTGCGATGGCAAATTTAAGGGAAGAAGAGAAAAGAAAACCAAACAGCAACGCCGGTTTGGTAGCGGCCCCGGTATATGACCATAGCGGTTACAAAAAATGAGTGGAGAAAGCTGCAGCAGTTTAGTTTTGAAAAACCGGGAGTCATCCATCTAGCCTTCTGGGAGATAGGATGCCGTATGTGATTATGAGATATCTGGTTATTCTTCGGGAGTTCCAAATGACCCCCCCCCCCCCCCCAAAAAAAAAAAACCTAAATAAATAACAAAAAACAAAACAAAACAGCCCTTTTACTGGCAAGATTGTTTCAATCCTTGTCTTGGTCTTATTTAGGTTTTCTGCACATCTTTGCATGAGGATTGTTTCAATCCCTCATAGTTTGTCATTCAGTTTTGGTCGTGTGTCTGATGAAATAGAGGAGGTAGAAAAGATAGAGAGCTGGAAATTAGAGCAATTCCGTTTTTAATTCACGACTGTTCCGTCCGTGACAACCAGTGACATGTGGATGAGGAAGCCAGCATTATTTCCCCGAAATTTATATCTCGGGGAGGGGAGACCCGGCAGCAGGTGGAGATTTTCCTCGCTGTTTGCAACTCCCACTGATAACAGAGGCAAGCTTTCGTGCGTATCGTGTCACCCGCAGCCAGTTCTGAATTTTTGTCACCGAGTGCCTAGCTCACGCCATCGCAATGATGTAATCTTTAACCATTTCGATGGATACGCCCCAAATTATTTAGTTTTCCTATTGAGGACGCGATGCGCATTTAGTTCAATTATTAATTCGCTGTCTTGAAGTCTATTTAGAGTTTTGTTTTGAAGATCTTTTGAGCGCATTGCTATAGTGTCTATTTTTGCTATCTCGTGAAGTTATTTTATCGATGTCCACATGGGCTTGCGCAGAGCCACGCGCAAGGCATGATTTTGGACCCGTTGTAGTTTTTCAATGTTGGATTTATTCAGGTCACTCGTTATTATGGCTCCATACTCAAGTACTGGGCGTATGTATGATTTGAAAAGCTTGAGGAGAACTTCTTTATTGGCTCCCCAATTTTTACCTCTAATCATTTTCAGGAAATTGATGCGCTTTGTGGCTTTGACAATGACTGAGTTTACGTCATTGTTTAGATTGAGACTGCTATCCAGGGTGAATCCCAGAAACTTTGCCTCATTACTAGCTTCAAGTTTGTGGTCGTAAAGCTTAAGCTCAATATTAGGGACAGTTTTTTTCCTTTGCTTTTATAGAATGTGATTCTTTGTGTTTTCGCGGCATTTAGCTTGATGCGCCACAGAGCGCACCAGTCTTGCAGGTCACGGATGGAATCCTGCAGGCGGTTTTGTATTATGTTTCGAGACTTACTGGCCGTCCACATTCCTTTGTCGCCTGAGAATTGAGATAGTTCAACATGGTTCTTCCCTACTTTGTCAATGTCATTCACATATATTACAAATAGAAGAGGGCCAAGGAACGAACCCTGTGGAGTGCCCGCTTCGAGTTTTACCTCGTCTGACACTTCGCGGTTGACCCTCACTTTGATTTTTCGATCAGATAAAAATGATGATATGATCCTTAGAATTTTGGTAGGTAGCCCCATTTTAGCTAGTTTGTATTTTATGCCATTGTGCCAGACAGAGTCAAACGCTTTTTCTACGTCGAGTAATAGCGCGGTTCCTATTTCATTTTGACTGAACGCCGTTTTCATATAATCTGCCAGTCTATAAACATGCTCGATTCCCTCTCTTTGGCTTCTGTAGGCCCTTTGCCACTTATTGATTCGAGATAGCTACGGAGACTAGTCGTGAGAATCCGTTCGACAATTTTTCCAATACAGCTGAGTAGGGTGATTGGGCGGTAATTAGCTGGGTTGCCCAAGTCCTTGTCGGGTTTGGGTATCATGACTCCTGTCGCTACTTTCCAATATTTTGGAAAATATCCACTAGAGAGACAGCAGCTTAGGAGGTTAGTGAGTCTACCGAAAAAAGTATTGGGACATTGTTTCAGAATTTTGTATGAGATCTCGTCCCCTCATGGGGAAGAAGAAGACATTTTTTAATTCTGTTAGCCACCCACTTCTTCTTGGCTTATCGGTTCCGTAAGTTCATGGCTATCTCTGTCCTCGGGCGTTTAGCTGAAGATGGCATCGTTAAATGTTGTCTTGTTGTCTTGAACAAATTTGTTTACTTTTTCTTTGAACTCGTCATCAAACCTATCGCCCTCATGTGGGCGATGATATTTCTTTAGAAGCTCAGCGAAAGCGCCACCCTTCGAATGAATAAAACCTGAATCAAATGGTTTCGCGCGCCGAAGGCGCGCAGGGACGGTTTGAGAAACAAGCCCCTTTCGACCCTCTTTAGCTCTAGAATTTTGAAGTGTCAGACCGTGGTAAAGGAGAAGTTGTGTGTTGTTAGCGGCGCTTATGTCTTTTCTGCTTCTTTTTCAGAGGTGGAGGTTTGGAAGGAGAGACAGTGGTAGTTGGTGTTGTTGGAGGGCTGCCTGATGGTGATTGGTGAGCTTTGTAGGGTCTGGTCCTGGCCGAGTCTGGAGTGGTTGTGGGTGATTGCTGAGGCTTTTGTTGTTGTGGGTTTCTGGCGTCTATTAGTTTTTTTGGTTTCTTCGACTTGTTGGAGGAATAGTTGGTAATTCCTGACCATCTCTTGCTTGTGAAGGTCCCCTTGTATCTTGTTTTCCCGTATGATGTTATCCAGCCTGTCGTCCGCGTCCTGGCATTTTGGTTTAGAAGGAAGAGGCGAGTGGGGATCAGGAAGAGGCAAGAGGACAGCTTCCATTTCCACCTCAGTCTCCACAGACTCTTCCACATCAAACAACACTGGCTGGGAAGCCGGCATTTGGATGGGGCTGTCTGTGGGGGTGGGAGGAGAAGTGGTGGCCGCCTCTGGCTCTTTCTTTCCCTCACCGTTCTCTTTCTTCATCTCCAAGAATGCAAGTTAGTATCTTGCACGTGCAGGTTAGCTATCTTGCACGTGCAGGTTAGCTATCTTGCACGTGCAAGTTACTATCTTGCACCTGCAGGTTAGCTATCTTGCACGTGCAAGTTAGCTATCTTGCACGTGCAAGTTACTATCTTGCACGTGCAGGTTAGCTATCTTGCACGTGCAGGATAGCTATCTTGCACCTGCAAGTTAGCTATCTTGCACGTGCAGGTTAGCTATCTTGCATCTGCAGGTTACTATCTTGCACGTGCAGGATAGCTATCTTACACCTGCAAGTTAGCTATCCTGCACGTGCAGGTTAGCTGTCTTGCACCTGCAAGTTACTATCTTGCACGTGCAGGTTAGCTATCTCGCACCTGCAAGTTACTATCTTGCACATGCAGGTTAGCTATCTTGCACCTGCAAGCCTATACTATAATATTAGAACGTTCCTTTTCATGTTCTATCGGTCGATAGTACCTGAGTTTGTGTGATTTCTGAAATAAAACCTGAAGCAGCGAAGCTGCTGAAGGTTTTATATCAGAAATCACACAAACTGAGGTACTATCGACCGATAGAACATGAAAAGAAACGTTCAGATTATTTTATTTTGCGTAACAAAAAGTAACTTTCATTGTTAAGCGTTAACTGCAACATGCCATCAATCTTGTAATAACAATGTAGTCGTATTCAAAAACATGACGTCATTTCGAACGAATGACGTCTCTTCGAAAATGACTTGTCACAAGTGCCGTCGCTTTGGGAGTTTCTATATAACCAAATGCCAGTGTTTACAACTGCATCACGCTGTTCATGTTATAATTCATTGTTAATGCTTGTGTGATAAGTGGTATAAATTAATGGAATATAAATTCATGTTTCTCGGACGACGACAGTTGATAGAATTAAGCGGAGTAAAACAAGTTATTTTGAACTTGAGGCGGATGCTCAGTGAGGTCGAGGAGTACTAAACTTGTTGAAATATAATTGATTGAAGTCATAACTCATTTCAGGATTCACTGAAGTGGTGAACAATGCGTGAGTTTTTAATATTTCTGATTATTTTGAATTCATTGTTTGCAGTTAAAATTGAAAACACACCCACTGAAGATGATATATTTGTTAGCAAGTTTGTGTCTACCGGTGACGAAAAAAGTTAAACGGACACGGAGCCAGCGTTTGGTGTTGAGAAATTCCAATCGATGCTGATCAATGGAGGTGGAGCTTACATTTTCTTCGTTCTCTTGTCTCCAGGGAAAACCGTTCCGATAGTACCCGTGTTTTGTCCCAAAACTCCAGTACTATGACTTTTAGAAGATGTCAAATTAACCAATCACGGCTGATGTTACAAACGTGAGGCATAATAATATATTTTAGAATGTCTGTTTGTCTGTCTCTCTCTGTCTGTGTCTCTGTCTGTCTGTCCGCTATAGAAATGAATATGGGGGCCATCCAGAGTGCCCAAAATGGGTCTGCTAAGGGTACTTTTTATGGA
Organism: Pictodentalium vernedei; assembly: GCA_031216915.1. Taxonomy (NCBI): domain Eukaryota; kingdom Metazoa; phylum Mollusca; class Scaphopoda; order Dentaliida; family Dentaliidae; genus Pictodentalium; species Pictodentalium vernedei. Next base: position 464,922,983 of record CM062291.1, read on the forward strand.
GGAGGTCCTCGTCAGGTTTAAAAAAGTGTGCGGGGTGGGGGCAGGGAAGAGCATCGAAGGACCAAATATTTTTTCACCGATATAGGTCTTCAAAGGGGTCTTCTTGGGGTAACTTTTTATCAGGAATGCAATGGTGGTGTTTAAAAAAATTGTGGGGTGGGGAGGGGCAAAATTGATGGATTTCACCGATATAGGTCCTCAAAGGGGTCTACTAGGGGTAACTTTTTTCCAGGATTCTAATGGTGGGGGGGGGGGGGGGGGTTAAAAAAATGGGACAGGATCGAAGGCCGAGTGTGCCGTCCGTAGGGCGGGTTGGGTCGAAAAATACGCGGCTCCTGTTTTTTATTTTTGTTTTAGGGGTACTTTTTTATGGAGGAGGTCCTCGTCTGGTTTAAAAAAGTGTGCGGGGTGGGGGTGGAGGCAGGGAGGGGCACCGAAAGTTAGGCCAAATTATTTTTTTCACCGATATAGGTCTTCAAAGGGGTCTACTTGGGGTAACTTTTTGTTAGGAATCTAATGGTGGTGTTTAAAAAAGTGGCGTGGGTGGGGTGGGTTTTGAGGGGCAAAGTTGATGGATTTCACCGATATAGGTCCTCAAAGGGGTCTACCAGGGGTAACTTTTTACCAGGAATCTAATGGTGGGGGTTTAAAAAATGACGGGATTGAAGGCCCCCGCCACGAGGGCGGGGGCCGAGTGTGTCGCCCGTAGGGCGGCCTGGGTCGAAAAATACGCGGACCCTTTTTTTTGGGGGGGGGGGTACTTTTCATATGACCCCTAAATTTTCCCGGGCAACGCAGGGTAACCCTGCTAGTTAGTCATATTTGAAGTTGAGTTCATCAAAATTAGTATATAAGGGTCCATCCTAGCCCCAGTTTGCCGGACCTAGGTTCGAATTTGCCGGACCCCTACAGGACTACGGAAATTCCTATCGCGGAGACAACTACTATAGGCTCATTGGCCATGTCTAGTTGCCTGGCTATGTACGTTTCGCATCGCATGCTAGGTGTGGATGATTTATGTTGGGGTGTGAATGGGAAACGTCAGGCATAAAGAGTAAAAATGGTTAGAGTTGCAATGACGTCGGTTACGTCATGGTGAGCTCGCGACGTCATGACGACGTTGACCGCTGTCCATGTCCACAGAAATGAGTGACTGCCACCTGCAAGTTGCTATCTTCCACCTGCAAGTTGCTATCTTGCACGTGCAAGTTACTATCTTGCACCTGCAAGTTACTATCTTGCACGTGCAGTTTAGTTATCTTGCACTTGCAAGTTAGTTATCTTGCGACAGCCACCCCGGCCACCCTATCTCAGAAGCCCCGGCTCCCCATACTTGCCTCAGTGGCTTACATTCCCATATTTGACAGCCACCGTATGTCAGAAGACCCTGCTCCCCATACTTACCCAGTGGCTTACATTCCGTATTTGACGCGGTGACCTTATCTCTGCACGACAAATGTGCGACATAAATAGATATACCAGATTTGATAAAAGCCAGTAAAGGTCAGTAATTTCAACTCATTATGAAGAATGACAGTCCGATATTCATTAATCCCATCTGTAACATGATCCTGTTGTTTTTCAGGGAGAGAGATGCATAAATTGCCCTAAAACACGAGATAGGTTGTTTTCCTCATCTTTAAACTGTCTTTATTGATCTGATATATAAGTTCAGTTTTGAAAATATAATTTTATTTTATCCGTAGACCAAATGTAGTAACATTTGACACAAAGCTACCTCAGTGTACTGTTTAAACAGTCTTTGGTTAAAATTCAGTCGACGATGGCCGAATCTAGGACAAAACTCCCTAAAGACACAACCCCCTCCGGAAAAAAACCCCTGCTGACAAAACTCCCTCAGGACCCCCCCCCCCCCCCCCCCCCCCACACACACACACACACATAGCAGAAAAAATAAATGATAATGAACACGATTTGAATTTTTTTTTTTTTTTTTTTTTATTGTGTACTCATTTTTCATAAAAAATATTTTTTCTCAAATATAGTAAACATGCTTATGTTAACTAGGGCTGTCGCGACTATCATTTTTTGTAATCGACTAATCGTGACCAGTAATCGACGGTTAGTCGATTAATAGTCGCTTCCCATGATTTTTTAGCAAATCATTCTTCTGTTCGTAAAACTCTGAAAATGACAATGGCACCAGTGTGTTCAGACGAAGTGGGGTTGTGGGAACAACAAATCGGTCCCGACTGAAGCTACATGTAGTCCAATCTTGGACCCACAGTCCGTAATATAATTTTTGGGGTTGGTACGTCCTGTAGGACGTACCAACCCCAAAAATAATATTACTGACTGCGGGTCCAAGTTTGAACTAGATTGAAGCCGACGAATTAAAATGAATTTACCAAAGAACGTTCCTGCATATGTTTCCTTTCTGCAATAAGTTTCTCGAAATTTTGAACATTGAGATCTATGCATTCCCTCGTCAGTTGTTAAAATTGGATCTTAGTCTGAAGTTCCGAACTTTGAGAAGTGATCTGACGTTCTGACTTTCGTCATAATTTTGTCACTTCCACGCTTTGGGTTTTCCAATGGGTGCATTCGTGTGTACAAGACTGGAGAAATTCAGAAGAATCTATTCTTCTTGAGTAACTGTGAGTGTTCTTTCTTACACAGTCAGTGACAGTCGTACAGTCTTCCGGATATGAATGTTAACTATGGTTAGATATTTAAAGTTATTCACCTTCATTGATCATTCACCTCACAAAACAATGCAATTTAGCCCCGGCGTGTAGTAGACGTGTGCCACCTTGAAAATGAACGACGATCGACTAAACATAAAAAACGTCGACTACTTCAATAGTCGGCGGTTAGTCGACTAATCGAATAATCGCGACAGCCCTAATGTTAACAATTAAACACCTTTTGATATATGAAAACTTTGTTTTGTTTTCATAATACTTCTTGAAAGCACACTATGTTATGCACTTCATTTTTTTCTGTTAGAGTTTGAACCACATAATATAAGATGACAAAAAAATTACTAAAAGTATTATTATTATTATTATTTTCTGCTATGCTTCTGGTATAATAAACAAATACAAATTATTCACATCTCCGCTCCCTTCCAAAAACTGATTTAAAGAATTGAAAAAAAATTAAACATAAAAAGTACCCTCCCCCCCCCCCCCCCCCCCCCCCCACCACTCTTTCCCCAAAAAATGATATATTGACATTTTTATTTTCACCATATTCTATAAATAATATTTCTGGTGACAGGGGGCTTTTGTCTTGAGGGGGTTTTGTCTTTGAATGCAGAAAGTGAGGGGGGGGGGGGGGGTTGTCGGATGGTATTTTGTCTTCAGGGGGTTTTGTCCTGTTACCACGATGACCACATGCGACGCTGCATGCTTTCAATAGATTTGTCGACAAAGCGTCATCCGGGGCACTCCCACGTGCTATGGGCTTGAAAACCATACCAGATCGAAGTTCTGAACAGTACACATTTATTGGCACAACATTTCGTTTCAACTCGATTGAAAAGCAAAATGCCGCGAATGTCCGAAGTTGATAGGGGTAGGGCTATTGCTCTAATTATACAGGGCCAATCGCAACGTCTCGTCGGCCTGCAATTTCGGATTCACGAGTCAACGATAGCTCGTTTAGTTGGGTGTCTCAGACCCATAGGAAGATTATCTGATCGTCCCCGGAGCGGACGTCCGCGCGTTACGTCGCCAAGTCAAGATAGAGGCATACGTTTCTCCCTCCATCCACTTCTCTATGCAAGATATGGGTGTCTCATGTGAGAAAGCTATGTGAGAGAGATATCTATCTCACATGACCCACGTGACTGTATCTTATGTTTCGCTGGTGTTCAAAAAATTGTTGTTTGTTGTACTTGATGTTAACCCTTTACCTAACATAAAAAGCAGACGACACTTGCAAAAAAAATTCTTGAATAACTATTTTTTTCATTTTTTGTCTCAAAAACATAGGTTATGACCCCTCATTGGAACGAGCTCGACGAGCTCGTTCCAATGAGGGGTCATAACCTATGTTTTTGAGACAAAAAAATAATGAAAATTAATTGGCGATTTTTGTGAATAGCGCTGGCTGTTGCGTTGGGTAACAATAACAGTATACTGTATATAGTTGGTTCAATTTCTTAACCTAATTCCTATCACTACAGCGTCCAACGATCGATTGATGCACGCGCCCATCCGACGTCATCGGAATGTGTCAATGTTCATTTCGCTACAAATCTTTAGCCACTGTCTTGCCGGCTTGGAATTCAATTTCGTGGTATATACCTGTGGTATATACATAACTTTTGTGCGCTCTTTCCGATAAGCAAATCAGTTTTTTTTTTCAAAAATGGACAATAAAATGTTACGAAAAGCTGCATGTATCCCTGGATTATTTTTGATGTCGTCAGAGTGTTTTGGTGGGGGAGAAAAGTTTATCTCTGATGGGGGTGGGTGTGAGATGCGGAAATCTCACCTCCTGACAAGATATTTGGCCCAGACTCTCGGCAAGCCTCGTGACTAGCCCACATATCTTGTCTTCGGGTGAGATTTCCCCATCTCACACCCTTACCCATCAGGGATAATAATACTCTCACACCTCCATAACCGATTACAGACGGCGACGGAGACGACGAGTCAGCTTGTATACACTCGTGGTCGCCGAGTGTGTCCAAGAACAGTTAGGAATCGGTTGCGGGAATTCAATTTAAGGTCACGACATCCCTACATTGGTCCGAAACTTACACCCAGGCAACGCCAACGTCGATTGCAATGGCTACCGGCACATGCACCAAATCGGTTTCACTTCGCCCACTGGAGACGTGTGTTCTACACCGACGAGTCTCGGTTCACGCTTTACAGATCAGATGGACAACGTTGCTATCGACGTCGAGGTGAGCGATATTCTGACGCGTGCGTAAAGGAAAACGGCAGGTTCTGAGGGAGGGTCTATTATGGTTTGGGGAGGGCGGGGGGGGGGGGGGGGGTGTATCATGGCGTGAAAACACCTCTCGTGGTCATACAGGGCAATCTTACAGCCGTGAGATATCGGGAATCAGGCCCTCATGACTCACGTCCTTCCACTTATCAATGCGCCTAAACTTACCTGGCAGCAGGATAATGCGAGGCCGCTCATTGCTTGAGTTTGTCGTGACTTTCTCAACCAAAACAATGTCCCAGTTCTCGATTGGCCACACTACAGTCCAGATTTGTCCCCTATCGAGCATTTGTGGGACGAGCTGGACGGGAAGGTTAGGAAGCGTATCGACGTCCCAAACAATGTCACTCAGCTCACGCAGGCCCTTCTTCAGAAGTGGAGTAACATCCCACAAAGGACCATACACAACTTTATGGTTTCCATTGTAAGGAGAGTTAGAGCAGTGACTGAAGCCCGGGGTGGGCACACCCATTATTGATTTAGATCAGGAAATGGCGTAGGGTACCCACGTTTGAACGTTATCCATGTAAATGCCGTCTGTGTGAAGACAACAAACCTCGTCAAAATTTAATCAGTAATGCAGGGGGGGGGGGGGGCGGAAAAAATTGCCAGGATACAAGGTCCGGGTGGGCGGGTGGATCCGAGCCCCAAAGTGCAGTTTTTGCCGGTGTCATGCAATTTTTTGCCAAATATCCTTTTACAGACAAGTGAATTCAAGTGCTTAGATTCAGAACTTAGAACAGAATAGAGCATTGATAATGTGTTGGGGGCTCCATGCTAGAATTTTTTCCCCATGTTTTGCACTTCATTAGGGGATGGGTCCTGTTCTGGGTCTGGCAAAAATTTTCAAAACATGAAAGAAAGTGATTCGCAGCTATTTGGTCATGATTTTCACTCCTTTATATTTCTACTAAGGCAGTCTGCCTCTTGTTAATCTTTGTAGCTCCTATTATTTGATTCTTCTGTAAGCCTCGGGGTGCCTCATGTCATTGGTCTAGTGTGCTTCCACGTATGGAATAATTGGAAAGATTGATAGAATAAAAATCTTGATTGTGGAAAACGTGTATAATTTCAAGGTAAATATGATTCTAGTGAGACTAACATAAAAAAATAAATAAGAGGCAATTTATCTTAGACAAGCCATCCTGGCATGGGTCAAAGAACTTCAGTATTAGGTCTCTCTCAGACAAGCTGTACAAACTAAACATTCAACCGAAAAGAAATGAAATGAAAAACAACTATTTCTTGTGGACATTTGAAGATATCCAGGTGGGAACAATATATTTTGGGCAGGACTTCTTGGTGGTGGGGTTCGACTGGTGTCTGAACAGAATAGACATGTTGTACATCGGGGTAAGGATTGATTGATTGATTGATTGATTGATTGATTGATTGATTGATTTTTATTGATTGATTGATTTTATTGAATGATTGATTGATTGATTGATTTTATTGATTGATTGATTGATTGATTTTATTGAATGATTGATTGATTGATTGATTGATTGATTGATTTTATTGGTTGATTGATTGATTGATTGTTTTTTATTGATTGATTGACTGACTGACTGATTGATTGATTGATTGATTGATTGATTGATTGATTGATTGATTGATTTTATTTAGTAGTATACAAGTACAAATGCAAATAGTAGTACAGTAATGTTAATCAAAATAATTTTGGCACGAAAGAAAAATATTTGGCTTCAGTACTACTATCGCCCGCATCCGCCCGCGTAATATGCAAATACAGCTGCTGAAAAAATATTATTTTTCGAAAACTTTGCCACATGATATGGTTTTGTTGATATTTTTTTTAAAAATTTTAAAAAATGATATTTAAAATAATGAATTTTGAAATCGTCTGCGTTGGGTAAAGAGTTATGGACCCTTCTGAAAATTTTCACCAGTCCTGAAACGGAAAAAGCATCATTTATAGCGTGTCTGGGTCAGAAAATGTACCGCATTGATGTCAGAGTCGAAATTTTGAGGCCATGTCTATTTTAGAGTAGGAAATTTGAAACTCAAGTTTCCAGTTGGAAATAAAAGATCAAAATTTCTCATCATTAGTTGGAATTTTAATATTTTTCATGAACAATGTTAATTTATTGAATTTCCAACTATTTGATTTTTGACCTCGGAATTTCCAACTATTGAAAAAAAATACTCCTAGCTGGGAGTGGTGGTGGGGTGGGGGGGGGGGGGGGTGGGGGGAGACCACCCCCCTCTGTCGCCACATTCCTGGAGCTCGTCCTCGACCAGTTTGTTTCACGCAAAAAGTTATGCACACCTTAGTTGGAAGGGTTAAATCCTTATCCGTATGACTTTGTGTTGATGAAATAGAAAAAAAACACTACCTTTGCGAAATTTTGGAACTGCAGTCGATATTTTTTAAATATAAAATCCCCATAAGGGTTTCCACTGGGAAAAATCGACTTAATGAAGAAAAAAAGAATTTTGTAACGAGATGGAACATTTTTTTGCAACGAAATGAAAGTGGCGCAGATATTCCCTGACAAATCGCCTCATTTTCCCACACAAATCAAATAGTTAGATGGAAGATACATGTAGGTACGTTTTTGAAAAAGTGCGAAAATTCATCAAAATGGAATTGAACAGTAACTTCTTGGCATTTTAGTTCAATTTACTGAGGGATAAAAAAAAAATTCTCCTCTTCTTTTTTGCACAGTAATGCCTCGGCATTTTAGTGCTCTTTATTGAAACGTATCTAATTTTTTTAGGTGCGCTGAATAGGCAGAGGAATCTGATGATTTCCTCTGCACTTTGATATTGTGATGAAAATGTACAATGTAATTTTGAAGCCACTTATTCAGCGTCAGTTGAACAGGTGGCACCAAACTCTCCTTTTACCCCTACTGATCACTGGTAACACACGGTCAACTGACCACTGGTCATTCACGGTCAACTGACCACGGGTCATACTTGATCAACTGACCAGTGGTCATACTTGGTCAACTGACCACTTATAATACTCGGTCAACTGACCACTGGTTATACCCGATCAACTGAGCACCAGTCATAATCTCAACAGACGAGGAAAATAATGAAAAATCCGTCGAAACGTTACCACAGATACTTCGATTTTCTCGAACACTTTTTGATCAATTTTGAAAAAATCGAAAATTCGAATTACAATATAAATATCAACAACTAACGCGCGAGATCGCGCGTTAGTTGTTGATATTTATATTGGCGGAAATTCCGTTCAAACATAAAAAGCTTGACTGGCGTAGTAAAAACAGAGAAGCCGGAAAAGCAACACAACCTCCCTAGTTTGTCAGGAGAATGGTCTTACTGCTAGCTGGCATTGAGGCTCAACCGTGGAACTGTGAGGTATTTGGTCATGTTATTCCAAGCACTGTTTTTTTTACCTAATAATTTATATAAATAGTTAAACAATCCGGCCATCCTAGTGCTTCTTACCCATGATAATCAAAGACAGATCATACATCTGCAGAAATTTTTTTTTCACTATTCGAGGATGGCTTGTCAGACTTTATTCTAAATCACGGAAATCTCTTTCACGAATTCGGTTAGGAATCCCACACACGGAATTGCTTCATTGTCTGTCTGTACCAATATAATCCCTTCCTGTGATATACACCTCTGTTTATAGAATCCATACCTGTGATATACATCTCTGTTTATAGAATCCCTACCTGTGATATACATCTCTGTTTATAGAATCCCTCCCTGTGATATACATCTCTGTTTATATAATTCCTACCTGTGATATACATCTCTGTTTATATAATCCCTACTTGTGATATACATCTCTGTTTATATAATCCCTACCCGTGATATACATCTCTATTTACAGAATCCCTCCCAGTGATATACATCTCTGTTTATAGAATCCCTACCTGTGATATACATCTCTGTTTATAGAATCCCTACCTGTGATATACATCTCTGTTTATAGAATCCCTACCTGTGATATACATCTCTGTTTATAGAATCCCTTCCTGTGATATACATCTCTGTTTATATAATCCCTACCTGTGATATACATCTCTGTTTATATAATTCATACCTGTGATATACATCTCTGTTTATATAATTCCTACCTGTGATATACGTCTCTGTTTATAGAATCCCAACCAGTGATATACATCTCTGTTTATATAATCCCTTTCTGTGATATACATCTCTGTTTGTAGAATCCCTCCCTGTGATATACATCTCTGTTTATAGAATCCCTCCCTGTGATATACATCTCTGTTTATAGAATCCCTACCTGTGATATACATCTCTGTTTATAGAACCCCTACCTGTGATATACATCTCTGTTTATAGAATCCCTTCCTGTGATATACATCTCTGTTTATATAATCCCTACCTGTGATATACATCTCTGTTTATAGAATCCCTTCCTGTGATATACATCTCTGTTTATATAATTCATACCTGTGATATACATCTATGTTTATATAATTCCTACCTGTGATATACGTCTCTGTTTATAGAATCCCAACCAGTGATATACATCTCTGTTTATATAATCCCTTTCTGTGATATACATCTCTGTTTGTAGAATCCCTCCCTGTGATATACATCTCTGTTTATAGAATCCCTCCCTGTGATATACATCTCTGTTTATAGAATCCCTACCTGTGATATACATCTCTGTTTATAGAACCCCTACCTGTGATATACATCTCTCTTTATAGAATCCCTTCCTGTGATATACATCTCTGTTTATATAATCCCTACCTGTGATATACATCTCTGTTTAAAGAATCCCTTCCTGTGATATACATCTCTGTTTATAGAATCCCTACCTGTGATATACATCTCTGTTTATAGAATCCCTACCTGTGATATACATCTCTGTTTATAGAATCCCTACCTGTGATATACATCTCTGTTTATAGAATCCCTCTCTGTGATATACATCTCTGTTTATAGAATCCCTTCCTGTGATACACATCTCTGTTTATATAATCCCTCCCTGTGATATACATCTCTGTTTATAGAATCCCTTCCTGTGATATACATCTCTGTTTATATAATCCCTACCTGTGATATACATCTCTGTTTATATAATCCCTACCTGTGATACACATCTCTGTTTATAGAATCCCTCCCTGTGATATACATCTCTGTTTATATAATCCCTACCTGTGATATACATCTCTGTTTATAGAATCCCTCCCTGTGATATACATCTCTGTTTATAGAATCCCTTCCTGTGATATACATCTCTGTTTATATAATCCCTCCCTGTGATATACATCTCTGTCTATAGAATCCCTACCAGTGATATACATCTCTGCTTATATAATCTCTACCTGTGATATGCATCTCGTTTTATAGAATCCCTCCCTGTGATATACATCTCTGTTTATAGAATCCCTCCCTGTGATATACATCTCTGTTTATAGAATCCCTTCCTGTGATATACATCTCTGTTTATATAATTCCTCCCTGTGATATACATCTCTGTTTATATAATCCCTACCTGTGATATACATCTCTGTTTACAGAATCCCTCCCTGTGATATACAACTCTGTTTATAGAATCCCTACCTGTGATATACATCTCTGTTCATAGAATCCCTCCCTGTGATATACATCTCTGTTTATATAATCCCTACCTGTGATATACATCTCTGTTTATATAATCCCTTCCTGTGATATACATCTCTGTTAATAGAATCCCTCCCTGTGATATACATCTCTGTTTATAGAATCCCTACCTGTGATATAGATATCTGTTTATAGAATCCCTACTTGTGATATACATCTCTGTTTATAGAATCCCTACCTGTGATGTACATCTCTGTTTATAGAATCCCTCCCTGTGATATACATCTCTGTTTATAGAATCCCTACCTGTGATATACATCTCTGTTTGTAGAATCCCTTCCTGTGATATACATCTCTGTTTATATAATTCATACCTGTGATATACATCTCTGTTTATATAATTCCTACCTGTGATATACGTCTCTGTTTATAGAATCCCAACCAGTGATATACATCTCTGTTTATATCATCCCTTTCTGTGATATACATCTCTGTTTGTAGAATCCCTCCCTGTGATATACATCTCTGTTTATAGAATCCCTCCCTGTGATATACATCTCTGTTTATAGAATCCCTACCTGTGATATAGATCTCTGTTTATAGAACCCCTACCTGTGATATACATCTCTGTTTATAGAATCCCTTCCTGTGATATACATCTCTGTTCATAGAATCCCTACCTGTGATATACATCTCTGTTTATAGAATCCCAACCTGTGATATACCTCTCTGTTTATAGAATCCCTTTCTGTGATATACATCTCTGTTTATAGAATCCCAACCTGTGATATACATCTCTGTTTATATAATCCCTACCTGTGATATACATCTCTGTTTATATAATCCCTACCTGTGATATACATCTCTGTTTATAGAATCCCTTTCTGTGATATACATCTCTGTTTATATAATCCCTACCTGTGATATACATCTCTGTTTATAGAATCCCTTTCAGTGATATACATCTCTGTTTATAGAATCCCAACCTGTGATATACATCTCTGTTTACATAATCCCTAACTGTGATATACATCTCTGTTTATATAATCCCTACCTGTGATATACATCTCTGTTTATAGAATCCCTTTCTGTGATATACATCTCTGTTTATAGAATCCCAACCTGTGATATACATCTCTGTTTATATAATCCCTAGCTGTGGTATACATCTCTGCTTATATAATCTCTACCTGTGATATACATCTCAGTTTATAGAATCCCTACCTGTGATATCCATCTCTGTTTATAGAATCCCTACCTGTGATATACATCTCTGTTTATGTAATCCCTACCTGTGATATACATCTCTGCTTATAGAATCCCAACCTGTGATATAAATCTCTGTTTATATAATCGCTACCTGTGATATACATCTCTGCTTATATAATCTCTACCTGTGATATACATCTCAGTTTATCGAATCCCTACCTGTCATATACATCTCTGTTTATAGAATCCCTACCTGTGATATACATCTCTGTTTATAGAATCCCTCTCTGTGATATACATCTCTGTTTATAGAATCCCTTCCTGTGATATACATCTCTGTTTATATAATCCCTCCCTGTGATATACATCTCTGTTTATAGAATCCCTTCCTGTGATATTCATCTCTGTTTATATAATCCCTACCTGTGATATACATCTCTGTTTATAGAATCCCTCCCTGTGATATACATCTCAGTTTATAGAATCCCTACCTGTGATATACATCTCTGTTTTTAGAATCCCTACCTGTGATATACATCTCTGCTTATATTATCTCTACATGTGATATGCATATCTGTTTATAGAATCCCTCCCTGTGATATACATCTCTGTTTATAGAATCCCTCCCTGTGATATACATCTCTGTTTATAGAATCCCTTCCTGTGATATACATCTCTGTTTATATAATTCCTCCCTGTGATATACATCTCTGTTTATATAATCCCTACCTGTGATATACATCTCTGTTTATAGAATCCCTCCCTGTGATATACAACTCTGTTTATAGAATCCCTACCTGTGATATACATCTCTGTTCATAGAATCCCTCCCTGTGATATACATCTCTGTTTATATAATCCCTACCTGTGATATACATCTCTGTTTATATAATCCTTACTTGTGATATACATCTCTGTTTATATAATCCCTACCCGTGATATACATCTCTGTTTACAGAATCCCTCCCTGTGATATATATCTCTGTTTATAGAATCCCTACCTGTGATATACATCGCTGTTTATAGAATCCCTACCTGTGATATACATCTCTGTTTATAGAATCCCTACCTGTGATATACATCTCTGTTTATAGAATCCTTTCCTGTGATATACATCTCTGTTTATATAATCCCTACCTGTGATATACATCTCTGTTTATATAATTCATACCTGTGATATACATCTCTGTTTATATAATTCCTACCTGTGATATACGTCTCTGTTTATAGAATCCCAACCAGTGATATACATCTCGGTTTATATAATCCCTTTCTGTGATATGCATCTCTGTTTGTAGAATCCCTCCCTGTGATATACATCTCTGTTTATCGAATCCCTACCTGTGATATACATCTCTGTTTATAGAATCCCTACCTGTGATATACATCTCTGTTTATAGAATCCCTCTCTGTGATATACATCTCTGTTTATAGAATCCCTCCCTGTGATATACATCTCAGTTTATAGAATCCCTACCTGTGATATACATCTCTGTTTATAGAATCCCTACCTGTGATATACATCTCTGCTTATATTATCTCTACCTGTGATATGCATCTCTGTTTATAGAATCCCTCCCTGTGATATACATCTCTGTTTATAGAATCCCTCCCTGTGATATACATCTCTGTTTATAGAATCCCTCCCTGTGATATACATCTCTGTTTATAGAATCCCTTCCTGTATTATACATCTCTGTTTATATAATTCCTCCCTGTGATATACATCTCTGTTTATATAATCCCTACCTGTGATATACATCTCTGTTTATAGAATCCCTCCCTGTGATATTCAACTCTGTTTATAGAATCCCTACCTGTGATATACATCTCTGTTCATAGAATCCCCCCCTGTGATATACATCTCTGTTTATATAATCCCTACCTGTGATATACATCTCTGTTTATATAATCCCTTCCTGTGATATACATCTCTGTTAATAGAATCCCTCCCTGTGATATACATCTCTGTTTATAGAATCCCTACCTGTGATATAGATATCTGTTAATAGAATCCCTCCCTGTGATATACATCTCAGTTTATAGAATCCCTACCTGTGATATACATCTCTGTTTAATGAATCCCTACCTGTGATATACATCTCTGCTTATATAATCTCTACCTGTGATATGCATCTCTGTTTATAGAATACCTCCCTGTGATATACATCTCTGTTTATAGAATCCCTCCCTGTGATATACATCTCTGTTTATAGAATCCCTTCCTGTGATATACATCTCTGTTTATATAATTCCTCCCTGTGATATACATCTCTGTTTATATAATCCCTACCTGTGATATACATCTCTGTTTATAGAATCCCTCCCTGTGATATACAACTCTGTTTATAGAATCCCTACCTGTGATATACATCTCTGTTCATAGAATCCCTCCCTGTGATATACATCTCTGTTTATAGAATCCCTACCTGTGATATACATCTCTGTTTGTAGAATCCCTACCTGTGATATTCATCTCTGTTTATAGAATCCCTACTTGTGATATACATCTCTGTTTATAGAATCCCTACCTGTGATATACATCTCTGTTTATAGAATCTCTACCTGTGAAATACATCTCTGTTTATAGAATCCCTACTTGTGATATACATCTCTGTTTATAGAATCCCTACTTGTATTATACATCTCTGTTTATAGAATCCCTACCTGTTATATACATCTCTGTTTATAGAATCCCTACCTGGGATATGCATCTCTGTTTATATAATCCCCACATGTGATATACATCTGTGTTTATATAATCCCTACCCGTGATATACTTCTCTGTTTATAGAATCCTTCCCTGTGATATACATCTCTTTTTATAGAATCCCTACTTGTAATATACATCTCTGTTTATAGAATCCCTACCTGTGATATACAACTCTGTTTATAGAATCCCTCCCTGTGATATACATCTGTGTTTATATAATCCCTACCTGTGATATACATCTCTGTTAATATAATCCCTACCTGTGATATACATCTCTGTTTATATAATCCCTCCCTGTGATATACATCTCTGTTTATAGAATTCCTATTTGTAATATACATCTCTGTTTATAGAATCCCTCCCTGTGATATGCATATCTGTTTATAGAATCCCTTCCTGTGATATACATCTCTGTTTATATAACCCCTTCCTGTGATATACATCTCTGTTTATATAATCCCTCCCTTTGATATACATCTCTGTTTATAGAATCCTTTCTTGTGATATACATCTCTGTTTATAGAATTCCTTCCTGTGATATACATCTCTGTTTATAGAATCCCTTCCTGTGATATACATCTCTGTTTATAGAACCCCTACCTGTAATATACATCTCTGTTTATATAATCCCTTTCTGTGATATACATCTCTGTTTATAGAACCCCTACCTGTGATATACATCTCTGTTTAAAGAATCTCTACCTGTGATATACATCTCGGTTTATATAATTCCTACCTGTGGTATACATATCCGTTTATAGAATCCCTCCCTGTGATATACATCTCTGTTTATAAAATCCCTACCTGTGATATACATCTCTGTTCATAGAATCCCTCCCTGTGATATACATCTCTGTTTATATAATCCCTACCTGTAATATACATCTCTGTTTAAATAATTCATACCTGTGATATACATCTCTGTTTATATAATTCCTACCTGTGACATACATCTCTGTTTATAGAATCCCAACCAGTGATATACATCTCTGTTTATATAATCCCTTTTTGTGATATACATCTCTGTTTGTAGAATCCCTCCCTGTGATATACATCTCTGTTTGTAGAATCCCTCCCTGTGATATACATCTCTGTTTATAGAATCCCTCCCTGTGATATACATCTCTGTTTATAGAACCCTACCTGTGATATACATCTCTGTTTATAGAATCCCTTCCTGTGATATACATCTCTGTTTATATAATCCCTACCTGTGATATACATCTCTGTTTATATAATTCATACCTGTGATATACATCTCTGTTTATATGATTCCTACCTGTGATATACGTCTCTGTTTAT
Organism: Pictodentalium vernedei; assembly: GCA_031216915.1. Taxonomy (NCBI): domain Eukaryota; kingdom Metazoa; phylum Mollusca; class Scaphopoda; order Dentaliida; family Dentaliidae; genus Pictodentalium; species Pictodentalium vernedei. Next base: position 464,938,683 of record CM062291.1, read on the forward strand.
AGAATCCCAACCAGTGATATACATCTCGGTTTATATAATCCCTTTCTGTGATATGCATCTCTGTTTGTAGAATCCCTCCCTGTGATATACATCTCTGTTTATCGAATCCCTACCTGTGATATACATCTCTGTTTATAGAATCCCTACCTGTGATATACATCTCTGTTTATAGAATCCCTCTCTGTGATATACATCTCTGTTTATAGAATCCCTTCCTGTGATATACATATCAGTTTATAGAATCCCTACCTGTGATATACATCTCTGTTTATAGAATCCCTACCTGTGATATACATCTCTGCTTATATTATCTCTACCTGTGATATGCATCTCTGTTTATAGAATCCCTCCCTGTGATATACATCTCTGTTAATAGAATCCCTCCCTGTGATATACATCTCTGTTTATAGAATCCCTCCCTGTGATATACATCTCTGTTTATAGAATCCCTTCCTGTATTATACATCTCTGTTTATATAATTCCTCCCTGTGATATACATCTCTGTTTATATAATCCCTACCTGTGATATACATCTCTGTTTATAGAATCCCTCCCTGTGATATTCAACTCTGTTTATAGAATCCCTACCTGTGATATACATCTCTGTTCATAGAATCCCTCCCTGTGATATACATCTCTGTTTATATAATCCCTACCTGTGATATACATCTCTGTTTATATAATCCCTTCCTGAGATATACATCTCTGTTAATAGAATCCCTCCCTGTGATATACATCTCTGTTTATAGAATCCCTACCTGTGATATAGATATCTGTTAATAGAATCCCTCCCTGTGATATACATCTCAGTTTATAGAATCCCTACCTGTGATATACATCTTTGTTTAATGAATCCCTACCTGTGATATACATCTCTGCTTATATAATCTCTACCTGTGATATGCATCTCTGTTTATAGAATACCTCCCTGTGATATACATCTCTGTTTATAGAATCCCTCCCTGTGATATACATCTCTGTTTATAGAATCCCTTCCTGTGATATACATCTCTGTTTATATAATTCCTCCCTGTGATATACATCTCTGTTTATATAATCCCTACCTGTGATATACATCTCTGTTTATAGAATCCCTCCCTGTGATATACAACTCTGTTTATAGAATCCCTACCTGTGATATACATCTCTGTTCATAGAATCCCTCCCTGTGATATACATCTCTGTTTATAGAATCCCTACCTGTGATATACATCTCTGTTTGTAGAATCCCTACCTGTGATATTCATCTCTGTTTATAGAATCCCTACTTGTGATATAATCTCTGTTTATAGAATCCCTACCTGTGATATACATCTCTGTTTATATAATTCATACCTGTGATATACATCTCTGTTTATAAAATTCCTACCTGTGATATACGTCTCTGTTTATAGAATCCCAACCAGTGATATACATCTCGGTTTATATAATCCCTTTCTGTGATATGCATCTCTGTTTGTAGAATCCCTCCCTGTGATATACATCTCTGTTTATCGAATCCCTACCTGTGATATACATCTCTGTTTATAGAATCCCTACCTGTGATATACATCTCTGTTTATAGAATCCCTCTCTGTGATATACATCTCTGTTTATAGAATCCCTCCCTGTGATATACATCTCAGTTTATAGAATCCCTACCTGTGATATACATCTCTGTTTATAGAATCCCTACCTGTGATATACATCTCTGCTTATATTATCTCTACCTGTGATATGCATCTCTGTTTATAGAATCCCTCCCTGCGATATACATCTCTGTTTATAGAATCCCTCCCTGTGATATACATCTCTGTTTATAGAATCCCTCCCTGTGATATACATCTCTGTTTATAGAATCCCTTCCTGTATTATACATCTCTGTTTGTAGAATCCCTACCTGTGATATTCATCTCTGTTTATAGAATCCCTACTTGTGATATACATCTCTGTTTATAGAATCCCTACCTGTGATATACATCTCTGTTTATAGAATCTCTACCTGTGAAATACATCTCTGTTTATAGAATCCCTACTTGTGATATACATCTCTGTTTATAGAATCCCTACTTGTATTATACATCTCTGTTTATAGAATCCCTACCTGTTATATACATCTCTGTTTATAGAATCCCTATCTGGGATATGCATCTCTGTTTATATAATCCCCACATGTGATATACATCTGTGTTTATATAATCCCTACCCGTGATATACTTCTCTGTTTATAGAATCCTTCCCTGTGATATACATCTCTTTTTATAGAATCCCTACTTGTAATATACATCTCTGTTTATAGAATCCCTACCTGTGATATACAACTCTGTTTATAGAATCCCTCCCTGTGATATACATCCCTGTTTATATAATCCCTACCTGTGATATACATCTCTGTTAATATAATCCCTACCTGTGATATACATCTCTGTTTATATAATCCCTCCCTGTGATATACATCTCTGTTTATAGAATTCCTATTTGTAATATACATCTCTGTTTATAGAATCCCTCCCTGTGATATGCATATCTGTTTATAGAATCCCTTCCTGTGATATACATCTCTGTTTATATAACCCCTTCCTGTGATATACATCTCTGTTTATATAATCCCTCCCTTTGATATACATCTCTGTTTATAGAATCCTTTCTTGTGATATACATCTCTGTTTATAGAATTCCTTCCTGTGATATACATCTCTGTTTATAGAATCCCTTCCTGTGATATACATCTCTGTTTATAGAACCCCTACCTGTAATATACATCTCTGTTTATATAATCCCTTTCTGTGATATACATCTCTGTTTATAGAACCCCTACCTGTGATATACATCTCTGTTTAAAGAATCTCTACCTGTGATATACATCTCGGTTTATATAATTCCTACCTGTGGTATACATATCCGTTTATAGAATCCCTCCCTGTGATATACATCTCTGTTTATAAAATCCCTACCTGTGATATACATCTCTGTTCATAGAATCACTCCCTGTGATATACATCTCTGTTTATATAATCCCTACCTGTAATATACATCTCTGTTTAAATAATTCATACCTGTGATATACATCTCTGTTTATATAATTCCTACCTGTGACATACATCTCTGTTTATAGAATCCCAACCAGTGATATACATCTCTGTTTATATAATCCCTTTTTGTGATATACATCTCTGTTTGTAGAATCCCTCCCTGTGATATACATCTCTGTTTGTAGAATCCCTCCCTGTGATATACATCTCTGTTTATAGAATCCCTCCCTGTGATATACATCTCTGTTTATAGAACCCTACCTGTGATATACATCTCTGTTTATAGAATCCCTTCCTGTGATATACATCTCTGTTTATATAATCCCTACCTGTGATATACATCTCTGTTTATATAATTCATACCTGTGATATACATCTCTGTTTATATAATTCCTACCTGTGATATACGTCTCTGTTTATAGAATCCCAACCAGTGATATACATCTCGGTTTATATAATCCCTTTCTGTGATATGCATCTCTGTTTGTAGAATCCCTCCCTGTGATATACATCTCTGTTTATCGAATCCCTACCTGTGATATACATCTCTGTTTATAGAATCCCTACCTGTGATATACATCTCTGTTTATAGAATCCCTCTCTGTGATATACATCTCTGTTTATAGAATCCCTCCCTGTGATATACATCTCAGTTTATAGAATCCCTACCTGTGATATACATCTCTGTTTATAGAATCCCTACCTGTGATATACATCTCTGCTTATATTATCTCTACCTGTGATATGCATCTCTGTTTATAGAATCCCTCCCTGTGATATACATCTCTGTTTATAGAATCCCTCCCTGTGATATACATCTCTGTTTATAGAATCCCTCCCTGTGATATACATCTCTGTTTATAGAATCCCTTCCTGTATTATACATCTCTGTTTATATAATTCCTCCCTGTGATATACATCTCTGTTTATATAATCCCTACCTGTGATATACATCTCTGTTTATAGAATCCCTCCCTGTGATATTCAACTCTGTTTATAGAATCCCTACCTGTGATATACATCTCTGTTCATAGAATCCCTCCCTGTGATATACATCTCTGTTTATATAATCCCTACCTGTGATATACATCTCTGTTTATATAATCCCTTCCTGTGATATACATCTCTGTTAATAGAATCCCTCCCTGCGATATACATCTCTGTTTATAGAATCCCTACCTGTGATATAGATATCTGTTAATAGAATCCCTCCCTGTGATATACATCTCAGTTTATAGAATCCCTACCTGTGATATACATCTCTGTTTAATGAATCCCTACCTGTGATATACATCTCTGCTTATATAATCTCTACCTGTGATATGCATCTCTGTTCATAGAATACCTCCCTGTGATATACATCTCTGTTTATAGAATCCCTCCCTGTGATATACATCTCTGTTTATAGAATCCCTTCCTGTGATATACATCTCTGTTTATATAATTCCTCCCTGTGATATACATCTCTGTTTATATAATCCCTACCTGTGATATACATCTCTGTTTATAGAATCCCTCCCTGTGATATACAACTCTGTTTATAGAATCCCTACCTGTGATATACATCTCTGTTCATAGAATCCCTCCCTGTGATATACATCTCTGTTTATAGAATCCCTACCTGTGATATACATCTCTGTTTGTAGAATCCCTACCTGTGATATTCATCTCTGTTTATAGAATCCCTACTTGTGATATACATCTCTGTTTATAGAATCCCTACCTGTGATATACATCTCTGTTTATAGAATCTCTACCTGTGAAATACATCTCTGTTTATAGAATCCCTACTTGTGATATACATCTCTGTTTATAGAATCCCTACTTGTATTATACATCTCTGTTTATAGAATCCCTACCTGTTATATACATCTCTGTTTATAGAATCCCTACCTGGGATATGCATCTCTGTTTATATAATCCCCACATGTGATATACATCTGTGTTTATATAATCCCTACCCGTGATATACTTCTCTGTTTATAGAATCCTTCCCTGTGATATACATCTCTTTTTATAGAATCCCTACTTGTAATATACATCTCTGTTTATAGAATCCCTACCTGTGATATACAACTCTGTTTATAGAATCCCTCCCTGTGATATACATCCCTGTTTATATAATCCCTACCTGTGATATACATCTCTGTTAATATAATCCCTACCTGTGATATACATCTCTGTTTATATAATCCCTCCCTGTGATATACATCTCTGTTTATAGAATTCCTATTTGTAATATACATCTCTGTTTATAGAATCCCTCCCTGTGATATGCATATCTGTTTATAGAATCCCTTCCTGTGATATACATCTCTGTTTATATAACCCCTTCCTGTGATATACATCTCTGTTTATATAATCCCTCCCTTTGATATACATCTCTGTTTATAGAATCCTTTCTTGTGATATACATCTCTGTTTATAGAATTCCTTCCTGTGATATACATCTCTGTTTATAGAATCCCTTCCTGTGATATACATCTCTGTTTATAGAACCCCTACCTGTAATATACATCTCTGTTTATATAATCCCTTTCTGTGATATACATCTCTGTTTATAGAACCCCTACCTGTGATATACATCTCTGTTTAAAGAATCTCTACCTGTGATATACATCTCGGTTTATATAATTCCTACCTGTGGTATACATATCCGTTTATAGAATCCCTCCCTGTGATATACATCTCTGTTTATAAAATCCCTACCTGTGATATACATCTCTGTTCATAGAATCACTCCCTGTGATATACATCTCTGTTTATATAATCCCTACCTGTAATATACATCTCTGTTTAAATAATTCATACCTGTGATATACATCTCTGTTTATATAATTCCTACCTGTGACATACATCTCTGTTTATAGAATCCCAACCAGTGATATACATCTCTGTTTATATAATCCCTTTTTGTGATATACATCTCTGTTTGTAGAATCCCTCCCTGTGATATACATCTCTGTTTGTAGAATCCCTCCCTGTGATATACATCTCTGTTTATAGAATCCCTCCCTGTGATATACATCTCTGTTTATAGAACCCTACCTGTGATATACATCTCTGTTTATAGAATCCCTTCCTGTGATATACATCTCTGTTTATATAATCCCTACCTGTGATATACATCTCTGTTTATATAATTCATACCTGTGATATACATCTCTGTTTATATAATTCCTACCTGTGATATACGTCTCTGTTTATAGAATCCCAACCAGTGATATACATCTCGGTTTATATAATCCCTTTCTGTGATATGCATCTCTGTTTGTAGAATCCCACCCTGTGATATACATCTCTGTTTATCGAATCCCTACCTGTGATATACATCTCTGTTTATAGAATCCCTACCTGTGATATACATCTCTGTTTATAGAATCCCTCTCTGTGATATACATCTCTGTTTATAGAATCCCTCCCTGTGATATACATCTCAGTTTATAGAATCCCTACCTGTGATATACATCTCTGTTTATAGAATCCCTACCTGTGATATACATCTCTGCTTATATTATCTCTACCTGTGATATGCATCTCTGTTTATAGAATCCCTCCCTGTGATATACATCTCTGTTTATAGAATCCCTCCCTGTGATATACATCTCTGTTTATAGAATCCCTCCCTGTGATATACATCTCTGTTTATAGAATCCCTTCCTGTATTATACATCTCTGTTTATATAATTCCTCCCTGTGATATACATCTCTGTTTATATAATCCCTACCTGTGATATACATCTCTGTTTATAGAATCCCTCCCTGTGATATTCAACTCTGTTTATAGAATCCCTACCTGTGATATACATCTCTGTTCATAGAATCCCTCCCTGTGATATACATCTCTGTTTATATAATCCCTACCTGTGATATACATCTCTGTTTATATAATCCCTTCCTGTGATATACATCTCTGTTAATAGAATCCCTCCCTGTGATATACATCTCTGTTTATAGAATCCCTACCTGTGATATAGATATGTGTTAATAGAATCCCTCCCTGTGATATACATCTCAGTTTATAGAATCCCTACCTGTGATATACATCTCTGTTTAATGAATCCCTACCTGTGATATACATCTCTGCTTATATAATCTCTACCTGTGATATGCATCTCTGTTTATAGAATACCTCCCTGTGATATACATCTCTGTTTATAGAATCCCTCCCTGTGATATACATCTCTGTTTATAGAATCCCTTCCTGTGATATACATCTCTGTTTATATAATTCCTCCCTGTGATATACATCTCTGTTTATATAATCCCTACCTGTGATATACATCTCTGTTTATAGAATCCCTCCCTGTGATATACAACTCTGTTTATAGAATCCCTACCTGTGATATACATCTCTGTTCATAGAATCCCTCCCTGTGATATACATCTCTGTTTATAGAATCCCTACCTGTGATATACATCTCAGTTTGTAGAATCCCTACCTGTGATATTCATCTCTGTTTATAGAATCCCTACTTGTGATATACATCTCTGTTTATAGAATCCCTACCTGTGATATACATCTCTGTTTATAGAATCTCTACCTGTGAAATACATCTCTGTTTATAGAATCCCTACTTGTGATATACATCTCTGTTTATAGAATCCCTACTTGTATTATACATCTCTGTTTATAGAATCCCTACCTGTTATATACATCTCTGTTTATAGAATCCCTACCTGGGATATGCATCTCTGTTTATATAAACCCCACATGTGATATACATCTGTGTTTATATAATCCCTACCCGTGATATACTTCTCTGTTTATAGAATCCTTCCCTGTGATATACATCTCTTTTTATAGAATCCCTACTTGTAATATACATCTCTGTTTATAGAATCCCTACCTGTGATATACAACTCTGTTTATAGAATCCCTCCCTGTGATATACATCTCTGTTTATATAATCCCTACCTGTGATATACATCTCTGTTAATATAATCCCTACCTGTGATATACATCTCTGTTTATATAATCCCTCCCTGTGATATACATCTCTGTTTATAGAATTCCTATTTGTAATATACATCTCTGTTTATAGAATCCCTCCCTGTGATATGCATATCTGTTTATAGAATCCCTTCCTGTGATATACATCTCTGTTTATATAACCCCTTCCTGTGATATACATCTCTGTTTATATAATCCCTCCCTTTGATATACATCTCTGTTTATAGAATCCTTTCTTGTGATATACATCTCTGTTTATAGAATTCCTTCCTGTGATATACATCTCTGTTTATAGAATCCCTTCCTGTGATATACATCTCTGTTTATAGAACCCCTACCTGTAATATACATCTCTGTTTATATAATCCCTTTCTGTGATATACATCTCTGTTTATAGAACCCCTACCTGTGATATACATCTCTGTTTAAAGAATCTCTACCTGTGATATACATCTCGGTTTATATAATTCCTACCTGTGGTATACATATCCGTTTATAGAATCCCTCCCTGTGATATACATCTCTGTTTATAAAATCCCTACCTGTGATATACATCTCTGTTCATAGAATCCCTCCCTGTGATATACATCTCTGTTTATATAATCCCTACCTGTAATATACATCTCTGTTTAAATAATTCATACCTGTGATATACATCTCTGTTTATATAATTCCTACCTGTGACATACATCTCTGTTTATAGAATCCCAACCAGTGATATACATCTCTGTTTATATAATCCCTTTTTGTGATATACATCTCTGTTTGTAGAATCCCTCCCTGTGATATACATCTCTGTTTGTAGAATCCCTCCCTGTGATATACATCTCTGTTTATAGAATCCCTCCCTGTGATATACATCTCTGTTTATAGAACCCTACCTGTGATATACATCTCTGTTTATAGAATCCCTTCCTGTGATATACATCTCTGTTTATATAATCCCTACCTGTGATATACATCTCTGTTTATATAATCCCTACCTGTGATATACATCTCTGTTTATAGAATCCCTTTCTGTGATATACATCTCTGGTTATAGAATCCCAACCTGTGATATACATCTCTGTTTATATAATCCCTACCTGTGATATGCATCTCTGTTTATATAATCCCTACCTGTGATATACATCTCTGTTTATAGAATCCCTTTCGGTGATATACATCTCTGTTTATTGAATCCCAACCTGTGATATACATCTCTGTTTATATAATCACTACCTGTGGTATACATCTCTGCTTACATAATCTCTACCTGTGATATACATCTCAATTTATAGAATCCCTACCTGTGATATACATCTCTGTTTATAGAATCCCTACCTGTGATATACATCTCTGTTTATATAATCCCTACCTGTGATATACATCTCAGTTTATAGAATCCCTACCTGTGATGTACATCTCTGTTTATATAATCCCTACCTGTGATATACATCTCTGTTTATAGAATCCCTTCCTGTGATATACATCTCTGTTTATATAATCCCTCCCTGTGATATACATCTCTGTTTATGGAATCCCTTCCTGTGATATACATCTCAGTTTATATAATCCCTCCCTGTGATATACATCTCTGTTTATAGAATCCCTCCATGTGATATACATCTCTGTTTATAGAATCCCTTCCTGTGATATACATCTCTGTTTATAGAATACCTCCCTGTGATATACATCTCTGTTTATAGAATCCCTCCCTGTGATATACATCTCTGTTTATAGAATCCCTTCCTGTGATATACATCTCTGTTTATATAATTCCTCCCTGTGATATACATCTTTGTTTATATAATCCATACCTGTGATATACATCTCTGTTTATAGAATCCCTCCCTGTGATATTCAACTCTGTTTATAGAATCCCTACCTCTGATATACATCTCTGTTCATAGAATCCCTCCCTGTGATATACATCTTTGTTTATATAATCCCTACCTGTGACATACATCTCTGTTTATATAACCCCTTCCTGTGATATACACCTCTGTTAATAGAATCCCCCCTGTGATATACATCTCTGTTTATAGAATCCCTACCTGTGATATTCATATCTGTTCATAGAATCCCTACATGTGATATACATCTCTCTTTATAGAATCCCTCCCTGTGATATACATCTCTGTTTATAGAATCCCTACCTGTGATATACATCTCTGTTTATAGAATCCCTACCTGTGATATTCATCTCTGTTTATAGAATCCCTACCTGTGATATACATCTCTGTTTATAGAATCCCTACCTGTGATATACATATCTGTTTATAGAATCCCTACTTGTGATATACATCTCTGTTTATAGAATCCCTACCTGTGATATACATCTCTGTTTATAGAATCTCTACCTGTGATATACATCTCTGTTTATAGAATCCCTACTTGTGATATACATCTCTGTTTATAGAACCCCTATTTGTGATATACATCTCTGTTTATTGAATCCCTACCTGTTATATACATCTCTGTTTATAGAATCCCTACCTGTGATATACATCTCTGTTTATATAATCCCCACATGTGATATACATCTCTGTTTATATAATCCCTACCTGTGATATACTTCTCTGTTTATATAATCCCTTTCTGTGATATACATCTCTGTTTATAGAATCCCTTCCTGTGATATACATCTCTGTTTATAGAATCCCTCCCTGTGATATACATCTCTGTTTATAGAATCCCTACTTGTAATATACATCTCTGTTTATAGAATCCCTCCATGTGATATACACCTCTGTTTATAGAATCCCTTTCTGTGATATACATCTCTGTTTATAGAATCCCTTTCTGTGATATACATCTCTGTTTATAGAATCCCTACCTGTAATATACATCTCTGTTTATAGAATTCCTACCTGTAATATACATCTCTGTTTATATAATCCCTTTCTGTGATATACATCTCTGTTTATAGAATCCCTACCTGTGATATACATCTCTGTTTATAGAATCCCTCACTGTGATATACATCTCTGTTTATAGAATCCCTTCTTGTGATATACATCTCTGTTTATAGAATTCCTTCCTGTGATATACATCTCTGTTTATAGAATCCCTTCCTGTGATATACATCTCTGTTTATAGATCCCATACCTGTAATATACATCTCTGTTTATATAATCCCTTTCTGTGATATACATCTCTGTTTATAGAATCCCTACCTCTGATATACATCTCTCTTTATAGAATCCCTTCCTGTGATATACATCTCTGTTTATAAAATCCCTTCCTGTGATATACATCTCTGTTTATAGAACCCCTTCCTGTGATATACATCTCTGTTTATAGAATCTCTACCTGTGATATACATCTCGGTTTATAGAATCCCTTCCTGTGATATACATCTCTGTTTATAGAATCCCTTCCTGTGATGTACATCTCTGTTTATATAATCCCTACCTGTGATATACATCTCTGTTTATAGAATCCCTCCCTGTGATATACATCTCTGTTTATAGAATCCCTTTCTGTGATATACATCTCTGTTTATATAATCCATACCTGTGATATACATCTCTGTTTATAGAATCCCTTCCTGTGATATACATCTCTGTTTATAGAATCCCTACCTGTGATATACATCTCTGTTTATAGAATCCCTACCTGTGATATACATCTCTGTTTATAGAATCCCTACCTGTGATATACATCTCTGCTTATATAATCCCTCCCTGTGATATACATCTCTGTTTATAGAATCCCTTCCTGTGATATACATCTCTGTTTATATAATCCCTCCCTGTGATATACATCTCTGTTATAGAATCCCTACCTGTGATATACATCTCTGTTTATAGAATCCCTCCCTGTGATATACATCTCAGTTTATAGAATCCCTACCTGTGATATACATCTCTGTTTATAGAATCCCTACCTGTGATATACATCTCTGCTTATATAATCTCTACCTGTGATATGCATCTCTGTTTATAGAATACCTCCCTGTGATATACATCTCTGTTTATAGAATCCCTCCCTGTGATATACATCTCTGCTTATAGAATCCCTTCCTGTGATATACATCTCTGTTTATATAATTCCTCCCTGTGATATACATCTCTGTTTATATAATCCCTACCAGTGATATACATCTCTGTTTATAGAATCCCTCCCTGTGATATACAACTCTGTTTATAGAATCCCTACCTGTGATATACATCTCTGTTCATAGAATCCCTCCCTGTGATATACATCTCTGTTTATATAATCCCTACCTGTGATATACATCTCTGTTTATATAACCCCTTCCTGTGATATACATCTCTGTTAATAGAATCCTCCCTGTGATATACATCTCTGTTTATAGAATCCCTACCTGTGATATTCATATCTGTTTGTAGAATCCCTACATGTGATATACATCTCTGTTTATAGAATCCCTACCTGTGATATACATCTCTGTTTATAGAATCCCTCCCTGTGATATACATCTCTGTTTATAGAATCCCTACCTGTGATATACATCTCTGTTTTTAGAATCCCTACCTGTGATATTCATCTCTGTTTATAGAATCCCTACCTGTGATATACATCTCTGTTTATAGAATCCCTACCTGTGATATACATATCTGTTTATAGAATCCCTACTTGTGATATACATCTCTGTTTATAGAATCCCTACCTGTGATATACATCTCTGTTTATAGAATCTCTACCTGTGATATACATCTCTGTTTATAGAATCCCTACTTGTGATATACATCTCTGTTTATAGAACCCCTACTTGTGATATACATCTCTGTTTATAGAATCCCTACCTGTTATATACATCTCTGTTTTTAGAATCCCTACCTGTGATATACATCTCTGTTTATATAATCCCCACATGTGATATACATCTCTGTTTATATAATCCCTACCTGTGATATACTTCTCTGTTTATAGAATCCCTTCCTGTGATATTCATCTCTGTTTATATAACCCCTTCCTGTGATATACATCCCTGTTTATAGAATCCCTTCCTGTGATATTCATCTCTGTTTATATAATCCCTACCTGTGATATACATCTCTGTTTATAGAATCCCTTCCTGTGATATTCATCTCTGTTTATATAATCCCTACCTGTGATATACTTCTCTGTTTATATAATCCCTTTCTGTGATATACATCTCTGTTTATAGAATCCCTTCCTGTGATATACATCTCTGTTTACAGAATCTCTCCCTGTGATATACATCTCTGTTTATAGAATCCCTACTTGTAATATACATCTCTGTTTATAGAAGCCCACCCTGTGATATACACCTCTGTTTATAGAATCCCTTTCTGTGATATACATCTCTGTTTATAGAATCCCTTTCTGTGATATACATCTCTGTTTATAGAATTCCTACCTGTAATATACATCTCTGTTTATATAATCCCTTTCTGTGATATACATCTCTGTTTATAGAATCCCTACCTGTGATATACATCTCTGTTTATAGAATCCCTCTCTGTGATATACATCTCTGTTTATAGAATCCCTTCTTGTGATATACATCTCTGTTTATAGAATTCCTTCCTGTGATATACATCTCTGTTTATAGAATCCCTTCCTGTGATATACATCTCTGTTTATAGATCCCATACCTGTAATATACATCTCTGTTTATATAATCCCTTTCTGTGATATACATCTCTGTTTATAGAATCCCTACCTCTGATATACATCTCTCTTTATAGAATCCCTTCCTGTGATATACATCTCTGTTTATAAAATCCCTTCCTGTGATATACATCTCTGTTTATAGAACCCCTTCCTGTGATATACATCTCTGTTTATAGAATCTTTACCTGTGATATACATCTCGGTTTGTAGAATCCCTTCCTGTGATATACATCTCTGTTTATAGAATCCCTTCCTGTGATGTACATCTCTGTTTATATAATCCCTACCTGTGATATACATCTCTGTTTATAGAATCCCTACCTGTGATATACATCTCTGTTTCTAGAATCCCTACCTGTGATATACATCTCTGTTTATATAATCCCTCCCTGTGATATACATCTCCGTTTATAGAATCCCTTCTTGTGATATACATCTCTGTTTATAGAATTCCTTCCTGTGATATACATCTCTGTTTATAGAATCCCTACCTGTGATATACATCTCTGTTTATAGAATCCCTACCTGTGATATACATTTCTGTTTATTGAATCCCTCCCTGTGATATACATCTCTATTTATCTAATCCCTTTCTGTGATATACATCTCTGTTTATAGAATCCCTACCTGTGATATACATCTCTGTTTATAGAATCCCTACCTTTGATATACATCTCTGTTTATAGAACCCCTACCTGTGATATACATCTCTGTTTATAGAATCTCTACCTGTGATATACATCTCTGTTTATAGAACCCCTACCTGTGATATACATCTCTGTTTATAGAATCCCCACCTGTGATATACATCTCTGTTTATAGAATCTCTTCCTTTGATATACATCTCTGTTTATAGAATCCCTACCTGTGATATACATCTCTATTTATAGAATCTCTTCCTTTGATATACATCTCTGTTTATAGAATCCCTACCTGTGATATACATCTCTGTTTACAGAATTCCTACCTGTGATATACATCTCTGTTTATAGAATCCCTACCTGTGATATACATCTCTGTTTATAGAATCCCTACCTGTGATATACATCTCTGTTTACAGAATTCCTACCTGTGATATACATCTCCGTTTATAGAATCTCTTCCTTTGATATACATCTCTGTTTATAGAACCCCTACCTGTGATATACATCCCTGTTTATAGAATCCCTACCTGTGATATACATCTCCGTTTATAGAATCTCTTCCTTTGATATACATCTCTGTTTATAGAATCCCTACCTGTGATATACGTCTCTGTTTATAGAATCCCTTCCTGTGATATACATCACTGTTTATAGAATTCCTCCCTGTGATATACGTCTCCGTTTATAGAATCCCTACCTGCGATATACATTTCTGTTCATTGAATCCTTTCCTGTGATATACATCTCTGTTTATAGAATCCCTACCTGTGATATACATCTCTGTTTATAGAATCCCTTCCTGTGATATACATCTCTGTTTATATAATCCCCACATGTGATATACATCTCTGTTTATATAAGCCCTTCCTGTGAAAAACATCTCTGTTTATATAATCTCTTTCTGTGATATACATCTCTGTTTATTGAATCCCTACCTGTGATGTACATCTCTGTTTATAGAATCTCTACTTGTGATATACATCTCTGTTTGTAGAATCCCTTCCTGTGATATACATCTCTGTTTATAGAATCCCTCTCTGTGATATACATCTCTGTTTATAGAACCCCTACCTGTGATATACATCTCTGTTTATATAATCCCTACCTGTGATATACATCTTTGTTTATAGAATCCCTCCCTGTGATATACATATCTGTTTATAGAACCCCTACCTGTGATATACATCTCTGTTTATAGAATCCCCACATGTGGTATACATCTCTGTTTATATAACCCCTTCCTGTGAAAAACATCTCTGTTTATATAATCTCTTTCGGTGATATACATCTCTGTTTATAGAATCCCTTCCTGTGATATACATCTCTGTTTATATAATCCCTACTTGTGATATACATCTCTGTTTATAGAATCCCTACTTGTGATATACAGCTCTGTTTATAGAACCCCTACCTGTGATATACATCTCTGTTTGTAGAATCTCTACCTGTGATATACATCTCTGTTTACAGAATCCCTACTTGTGATATACATCTCTGTTTATAGAATCCCTACTTGTGATATACATATCTGTTTATAGTATCCCTACTTGTGATATACATCTCTGTTTATAGAATCCCTATTTGTGATATACATCTCTGATTATAGAATCCCTACTTGTGATATACTTCTCTGTTTATAGAATCCCTTACTGTGAGATACATCTCTGTTTATAGAATCCCTACCTGTTATATACATCTCTGTTTATAGAAACCCTACCTGTGATATACATCTCTGTTTATAGAATCCCTACCTGTGATATACATCTCTGTTTATAAAATCTCTTCCTGTGATATACATCTCTGTTTATAGAATCCCTACCTGTTATATACATCTCTGTTTACAAAATCCCTATCTGTGATATACATCTCTGTTTTTAGAATCCCTTCTTGTGATATACATCTCTGTTTGTAGAATTCCTTCCTGTGATATACATCTCTGTTTATAGAATCTCTTCCTGTGATATACATCTCTGTTTATAGAACCCCTACCTGTAATATACATCTCTGTTTATATAATCCCTTTCTGTGATATACATCTCTGTTTATAGAACCCCTACCTGTAATATACATCTCTGTTTTTATAACCCCTTTCTGTGATATACATCTCTGTTTATAGAATCCCTACCTCTGATATACCTCTCTGTTTATAGAATTCCTTCCTGTGATATACATCTCTGTTTATAAAATCCCTTCCTGTGATATGCATCTCTGTTTATAGAACCCCTTCCTGTGATATACATCTCGGTTTATAGAATCTCTACCTGTGATATACATCTCGGTTTATAGAATCCCTTCCTGTGATGTACATCTCTGTTTATAGAATCCCTTCCTGTGATGTACATCTCTGTTTATATAATCCCTACCTGTGATATACATCTCTGTTTATAGAATCCCTCCCTGTGATATACATCTCTGTTTATAGAATCCCTTCCTGTGATATACATCCCTGTTTATATAATCCCTCCCTGTGATATATATCTCCGTTTATAGAATCCCTTCCTGTGATATACATCTCTGTTTATATAATCCCTCCCTGTGATATACATCTCTGTTATAGAATCCCTACCTGTTATATACATCTCTGTTTATAGAATCCCTCCCTGTGATATACATCTCAGTTTATAGAATCCCTATCTGTGATATACATCTCTGTTTATAGAATCCCTACCTGTGATATACATCTCTGCTTATATAATCTCTACCTGTGATATGCATCTCTGTTTATAGAATACCTCCCTGTGATATACATCTCTGTTTATAGAATCCCTCCCTGTGATATACATCTCTGTTTATAGAATCCCTTCCTGTGATATACATCTCTGTTTATATAATTCCTCCCTGTGAAATACATCTCTGTTTATATAATCCCTACCAGTGATATACATCTCTGTTTATAGAATCCCTCCCTGTGATATACAACTCTGTTTATAGAATCCCTACCTGTGATATACATCTCTGTTCATAGAATCCCTCCCTGTGATATACATCTCTGTTTATATAATCCCTACCTGTGATATACATCTCTGTTTATATAACCCCTTCCTGTGATATACATCTCTGTTAATAGAATCCTCCCTGTGATATACATCTCTGTTTATAGAATCCCTACCTGTGATATTCATATCTGTTTATAGAATCCCTACATGTGATATACATCTCTGTTTATAGTCTCCCTACCTGTGATATACATCTCTGTTTATAGAATCCCTCCCTGTGATATACATCTCTGTTTATAGAATCCCTACCTGTGATATACATCTCTGTTTTTAGAATCCCTACCTGTGATATTCATCTCTGTTTATAGAATCCCTACCTGTGATATACATCTCTGTTTATAGAATCCCTACCTGTGATATACATATCTGTTTATAGAATCCCTACTTGTGATATACATCTCTGTTTATAGAATCCCTACCTGTGATATACATCTCTGTTTACAGAATCTCTACCTGTGATATACATCTCTGTTTATAGAATCCCTACTTGTGATATACATCTCTGTTTATAGAACCCCTACTTGTGATATACATCTCTGTTTATAGAATCCCTACCTGTTATATACATCTCTGTTTTTAGAATCCCTACCTGTGATATACATCTCTGTTTATATAATCCCCACATGTGATATACATCTCTGTTTATATAATCCCTACCTGTGATATACTTCTCTGTTTATAGAATCCCTTCCTGTGATATTCATCTCTGTTTATATAACCCCTTCCTGTGATATACATCCCTGTTTATAGAATCCCTTCCTGTGATATTCATCTCTGTTTATATAATCCCTACCTGTGATATACATCTCTGTTTATAGAATCCCTTCCTGTGATATTCATCTCTGTTTATATAATCCCTACCTGTGATATACTTCTCTGTTTATATAATCCCTTTCTGTGATATACATCTCTGTTTATAGAATCCCGTCCTGTGATATACATCTCTGTTTACAGAATCTCTCCCTGTGATATACATCTCTGTTTATAGAATCCCTACTTGTAATATACATCTCTGTTTATAGAAGCCCACCCTGTGATATACACCTCTGTTTATAGAATCCCTTTCTGTGATATACATCTCTGTTTATAGAATCCCTTTCTGTGATATACATCTCTGTTTATAGAATTCCTACCTGTAATATACATCTCTGTTTATATAATCCCTTTCTGTGATATACATCTCTGTTTATAGAATCTCTACCTGTGATATACATCTCTGTTTATAGAATCCCTCTCTGTGATATACATCTCTGTTTATAGAATCCCTTCTTGTGATGTACATCTCTGTTTATAGAATTCCTTCCTGTGATATACATCTCTGTTTATAGAATCCCTTCCTGTGATATACATCTCTGTTTATAGATCCCATACCTGTAATATACATCTCTGTTTATATAATCCCTTTCTGTGATATACATCTCTGTTTATAGAATCCCTACCTCTGATATACATCTCTCTTTATAGAATCCCTTCCTGTGATATACATCTCTGTTTATAAAATCCCTTCCTGTGATATACATCTCTGTTTATAGAACCCCTTCCTGTGATATACATCTCTGTTTATAGAATCTCTACCTGTGATATACATCTCGGTTTGTAGAATCCCTTCCTGTGATATACATCTCTGTTTATAGAATCCCTTCCTGTGATGTACATCTCTGTTTATATAATCCCTACCTGTGATATACATCTCTGTTTATAGAATCCCTACCTGTGATATACATCTCTGTTTCTAGAATCCCTACCTGTGATATACATCTCTGTTTATATAATCCCTCCCTGTGATATACATCTCCGTTTATAGAATCCCTTCTTGTGATATACATCTCTGTTTATAGAATTCCTTCCTGTGATATACATCTCTGTTTATAGAATCCCTACCTGTGATATACATCTCTGTTTATAGAATCCCTACCTGTGATATACATTTCTGTTTATTGAATCCCTCCCTGTGATATACATCTCTATTTATCTAATCCCTTTCTGTGATATACATCTCTGTTTATAGAATCCCTACCTGTGATATACATCTCTGTTTATAGAATCCCTACCTTTGATATACATCTCTGTTTATAGAACCCCTACCTGTGATATACATCTCTGTTTATAGAATCTCTACCTGTGATATACATCTCTGTTTATAGAACCCCTACCTGTGATATACATCTCTGTTTATAGAATCCCCACCTGTGATATACATCTCTGTTTATAGAATCTCTTCCTTTGATATACATCTCTGTTTATAGAATCCCTACCTGTGATATACATCTCTGTTTATAGAATCTCTTCCTTTGATATACATCTCTGTTTATAGAGTCCCTACCTGTGATATACATCTCTGTTTACAGAATTCCTACCTGTGATATACATCTCTGTTTATAGAATCCCTACCTGTGATATACATCTCTGTTTATAGAATCCCTACCTGTGATATACATCTCTGTTTACAGAATTCCTACCTGTGATATACATCTCCGTTTATAGAATCTCTTCCTTTGATATACATCTCTGTTTATAGAACCCCTACCTGTGATATACATCCCTGTTTATAGAATCCCTACCTGTGATATACATCTCCGTTTATAGAATCTCTTCCTTTGATATACATCTCTGTTTATAGAATCCCTACCTGTGATATACGTCTCTGTTTATAGAATCCCTTCCTGTGATATACATCACTGTTTATAGAATTCCTCCCTGTGATATACGTCTCCGTTTATAGAATCCCTACCTGTGATATACATTTCTATTCATTGAATCCTTTCCTGTGATATACATCTTTGTTTATAGAATCCCTACCTGTGATATACATCTCTGTTTATAGAATCCCTTCCTGTGATATACATCTCTGTTTATATAATCCCCACATGTGATATACATCTCTGTTTATATAAGCCCTTCCTGTGAAAAACATCTCTGTTTATATAATCTCTTTCTGTGATATACATCTCTGTTTATTGAATCCCTACCTGTGATGTACATCTCTGTTTATAGAATCTCTACTTGTGATATACATCTCTGTTTGTAGAATCCCTTCCTGTGATATACATCTCTGTTTATAGAATCCCTCTCTGTGATATACATCTCTGTTTATAGAACCCCTACCTGTGATATACATCTCTGTTTATATAATCCCTACCTGTGATATACATCTTTGTTTATAGAATCCCTCCCTGTGATATACATCTCTGTTTATAGAACCCCTACCTGTGATATACATCTCTGTTTATAGAATCCCCACATGTGGTATACATCTCTGTTTATATAACCCCTTCCTGTGAAAAACATCTCTGTTTATATAATCTCTTTCGGTGATATACATCTCTGTTTATAGAATCCATTCCTGTGATATACATCTCTGTTTATATAATCCCTACTTGTGATATACATCTCTGTTTATAGAATCCCTACTTGTGATATACAGCTCTGTTTATAGAACCCCTACCTGTGATATACATCTCTGTTTGTAGAATCTCTACCTGTGATATACATCTCTGTTTACAGAATCCCTACTTGTGATATACATCTCTGTTTATAGAATCCCTACTTGTGATATACATATCTGTTTATAGAATCCCTACTTGTGATATACATCTCTGTTTATAGAATCCCTATTTGTGATATACATCTCTGATTGTAGAATCCCTACTTGTGATATACATCTCTGTTTATAGAATCCCTTACTGTGAGATACATCTCTGTTTATAGAATCCCTACCTGTTATATACATCTCTGTTTATAGAAACCCTACCTGTGATATACATCTCTGTTTATAGAATCCCTTCCTGTGATATACATCTCTGTTTATAAAATCCCTTCCTGTGATATGCATCTCTGTTTATAGAACCCCTTCCTGTGATATACATCTCGGTTTATAGAATCTCTACCTGTGATATACATCTCGGTTTATAGAATCCCTTCCTGTGATGTACATCTCTGTTTATAGAATCCCTTCCTGTGATGTACATCTCTGTTTATATAATCCCTACCTGTGATATACATCTCTGTTTATAGAATCCCTCCCTGTGATATACATCTCTGTTTATAGAATCCCTTCCTGTGATATACATCCCTGTTTATATAATCCCTCCCTGTGATATATATCTCCGTTTATAGAATCCCTTCCTGTGATATACATCTCTGTTTATATAATCCCTCCCTGTGATATACATCTCTGTTATAGAATCCCTACCTGTGATATACATCTCTGTTTATAGAATCCCTCCCTGTGATATACATCTCAGTTTATAGAATCCCTACCTGTGATATACATCTCTGTTTATAGAATCCCTACCTGTGATATACATCTCTGCTTATATAATCTCTACCTGTGATATGCATCTCTGTTTATAGAATACCTCCCTGTGATATACATCTCTGTTTATAGAATCCCTCCCTGTGATATACATCTCTGTTTATAGAATACCTTCCTGTGATATACATCTCTGTTTATATAATTCCTCCCTGTGATATACATCTCTGTTTATATAATCCCTACCAGTGATATACATCTCTGTTTATAGAATCCCTCCCTGTGATATACAACTCTGTTTATAGAATCCCTACCTGTGATATACATCTCTGTTCATAGAATCCCTCCCTGTGATATACATCTCTGTTTATATAATCCCTACCTGTGATATACATCTCTGTTTATATAACCCCTTCCTGTGATATACATCTCTGTTAATAGAATCCTCCCTGTGATATACATCTCTGTTTATAGAATCCCTACCTGTGATATTCATATCTGTTTATAGAATCCCTACATGTGATATACATCTCTGTTTATAGTCTCCCTACCTGTGATATACATCTCTGTTTATAGAATCCCTCCCTGTGATATACATCTCTGTTTATAGAATCCCTACCTGTGATATACATCTCTGTTTTTAGAATCCCTACCTGTGATATTCATCTCTGTTTATAGAATCCCTACCTGTGATATACATCTCTGTTTATAGAATCCCTACCTGTGATATACATATCTGTTTATAGAATCCCTACTTGTGATATACATCTCTGTTTATAGAAACCCTACCTGTGATATACATCTCTGTTTATAGAATCTCTACCTGTGATATACATCTCTGTTTATAGAATCCCTACTTGTGATATACATCTCTGTTTATAGAACCCCTACTTGTGATATACATCTCTGTTTATAGAATCCCTACCTGTTATATACATCTCTGTTTTTAGAATCCCTACCTGTGATATACATCTCTGTTTATATAATCCCCACATGTGATATACATCTCTGTTTATATAATCCCTACCTGTGATATACTTCTCTGTTTATAGAATCCCTTCCTGTGATATTCATCTCTGTTTATATAACCCCTTCCTGTGATATACATCCCTGTTTATAGAATCCCTTCCTGTGATATTCATCTCTGTTTATATAATCCCTACCTGTGATATACATCTCTGTTTATAGAATCCCTTCCTGTGATATTCATCTCTGTTTATATAATCCCTACCTGTGATATACTTCTCTGTTTATATAATCCCTTTCTGTGATATACATCTCTGTTTATAGAATCCCGTCCTGTGATATACATCTCTGTTTACAGAATCTCTCCCTGTGATATACATCTCTGTTTATAGAATCCCTACTTGTAATATACATCTCTGTTTATAGAAGCCCACCCTGTGATATACACCTCTGTTTATAGAATCCCTTTCTGTGATATACATCTCTGTTTATAGAATCCCTTTCTGTGATATACATCTCTGTTTATAGAATTCCTACCTGTAATATACATCTCTGTTTATATAATCCCTTTCTGTGATATACATCTCTGTTTATAGAATCCCTACCTGTGATATACATCTCTGTTTATAGAATCCCTCTCTGTGATATACATCTCTGTTTATAGAATCCCTTCTTGTGATGTACATCTCTGTTTATAGAATTCCTTCCTGTGATATACATCTCTGTTTATAGAATCCCTTCCTGTGATATACATCTCTGTTTATAGATCCCATACCTGTAATATACATCTCTGTTTATATAATCCCTTTCTGTGATATACATCTCTGTTTATAGAATCCCTTCCTCTGATATACATCTCTCTTTATAGAATCCCTTCCTGTGATATACATCTCTGTTTATAAAATCCCTTCCTGTGATATACATCTCTGTTTATAGAACCCCTTCCTGTGATATACATCTCTGTTTATAGAATCTCTACCTGTGATATACATCTCGGTTTGTAGAATCCCTTCCTGTGATATACATCTCTGTTTATAGAATCCCTTCCTGTGATGTACATCTCTGTTTATATAATCCCTACCTGTGATATACATCTCTGTTTATAGAATCCCTACCTGTGATATACATCTCTGTTTCTAGAATCCCTACCTGTGATATACATCTCTGTTTATATAATCCCTCCCTGTGATATACATCTCCGTTTATAGAATCCCTTCTTGTGATATACATCTCTGTTTATAGAATTCCTTCCTGTGATATACATCTCTGTTTATAGAATCCCTACCTGTGATATACATCTCTGTTTATAGAATCCCTACCTGTGATATACATTTCTGTTTATTGAATCCCTCCCTGTGATATACATCTCTATTTATCTAATCCCTTTCTGTGATATACATCTCTGTTTATAGAATCCCTACCTGTGATATACATCTCTGTTTATAGAATCCCTACCTTTGATATACATCTGTGTTTATAGAACCCCTACCTGTGATATACATCTCTGTTTATAGAATCTCTACCTGTGATATACATCTCTGTTTATAGAACCCCTACCTGTGATATACATCTCTGTTTATAGAATCCCCACCTGTGATATACATCTCTGTTTATAGAATCTCTTCCTTTGATATACATCTCTGTTTATAGAATCCCTACCTGTGATATACATCTCTGTTTATAGAATCTCTTCCTTTGATATACATCTCTGTTTATAGAGTCCCTACCTGTGATATACATCTCTGTTTACAGAATTCCTACCTGTGATATACATCTCTGTTTATAGAATCCCTACCTGTGATATACATCTCTGTTTATAGAATCCCTACCTGTGATATACATCTCTGTTTACAGAATTCCTACCTGTGATATACATCTCCGTTTATAGAATCTCTTCCTTTGATATACATCTCTGTTTATAGAACCCCTACCTGTGATATACATCCCTGTTTATAGAATCCCTACCTGTGATATACATCTCCGTTTATAGAATCTCTTCCTTTGATATACATCTCTGTTTATAGAATCCCTACCTGTGATATACGTCTCTGTTTATAGAATCCCTTCCTGTGATATACATCACTGTTTATAGAATTCCTCCCTGTGATATACGTCTCCGTTTATAGAATCCCTACCTGTGATATACATTTCTATTCATTGAATCCTTTCCTGTGATATACATCTTTGTTTATAGAATCCCTACCTGTGATATACATCTCTGTTTATAGAATCCCTTCCTGTGATATACATCTCTGTTTATATAATCCCCACATGTGATATACATCTCTGTTTATATAAGCCCTTCCTGTGAAAAACATCTCTGTTTATATAATCTCTTTCTGTGATATACATCTCTGTTTATTGAATCCCTACCTGTGATGTACATCTCTGTTTATAGAATCTCTACTTGTGATATACATCTCTGTTTGTAGAATCCCTTCCTGTGATATACATCTCTGTTTATAGAATCCCTCTCTGTGATATACATCTCTGTTTATAGAACCCCTACCTGTGATATACATCTCTGTTTATATAATCCCTACCTGTGATATACATCTTTGTTTATAGAATCCCTCCCTGTGATATACATCTCTGTTTATAGAACCCCTACCTGTGATATACATCTCTGTTTATAGAATCCCCACATGTGGTATACATCTCTGTTTATATAACCCCTTCCTGTGAAAAACATCTCTGTTTATATAATCTCTTTCGGTGATATACATCTCTGTTCATAGAATCCCTTCCTGTGATATACATCTCTGTTTATATAATCCCTACTTGTGATATACATCTCTGTTTATAGAATCCCTACTTGTGATATACAGCTCTGTTTATAGAACCCCTACCTGTGATATACATCTCTGTTTGTAGAATCTCTACCTGTGATATACATCTCTGTTTACAGAATCCCTACTTGTGATATACATCTCTGTTTATAGAATCCCTACTTGTGATATACATATCTGTTTATAGAATCCCTACTTGTGATATACATCTCTGTTTATAGAATCCCTATTTGTGATATACATCTCTGATTGTAGAATCCCTACTTGTGATATACATCTCTGTTTATAGAATCCCTTACTGTGAGATACATCTCTGTTTATAGAATCCCTACCTGTTATATACATCTCTGTTTATAGAAACCCTACCTGTGATATACATCTCTGTTTATAGAATCCCTACCTGTGATATACATCTCTGTTTATAAAATCTCTTCCTGTGATATACATCTCTGTTTATAGAATCCCTACCTGTTATATACATCTCTGTTTACAGAATCCCTATCTGTGATATACATCTCTGTTTTTAGAATCCCTTCTTGTGATATACATCTCTGTTTGTAGAATTCCTTCCTGTGATATACATCTCTGTTTATAGAATCTCTTCCTGTGATATACATCTCTGTTTATAGAACCCCTACCTGTAATATACATCTCTGTTTATATAATCCCTTTCTGTGATATACATCTCTGTTTATAGAACCCCTACCTGCAATATACATCTCTGTTTTTATAATCCCTTTCTGTGATATACATCTCTGTTTATAGAATCCCTACCTCTGATATACCTCTCTGTTTATAGAATTCCTTCCTGTGATATACATCTCTGTTTATAAAATCCCTTCCTGTGATATGCATCTCTGTTTATAGAACCCCTTCCTGTGATATACATCTCCGTTTATAGAATCCCTACCTGTGATATACATCTCGGTTTATAGAATCCCTTCCTGTGATGTACATCTCTGTTTATAGAATCCCTTCCTGTGATGTACATCTCTGTTTATATAATCCCTACCTGTGATATACATCTCTGTTTATAGAATCCCTCCCTGTGATATACATCTCTGTTTATAGAATCCCTTCCTGTGATATACATCCCTGTTTATATAATCCCTCCCTGTGATATATATCTCCGTTTATAGAATCCCTTCCTGTGATATACATCTCTGTTTATAGAATCCCTACCTGTGATATACATCTCTGTTTATATAATCCCCCCTGTGATATACATCTCCGTTTATAGAATCCCTTCTTGTGATATACATCTCTGTTTATAGAATTCCTTCCTGTGATATACATCTCTGTTTATAGAATCCCCACCTGTGATATACATCTCTGTTTATAGAACCCCTACCTGTGATATACATCTCTGTTTATAGTATCTCTACCTGTGATATACATCTCTGTTTATAGAACCCCTACCTGTGATATACATCTCTGTTTATAGAATCCCTACCTGTGATATACATCTCTGTTTATAGAATCTCTTTCTTTGATATACATCTCTGTTTATAGAATCCCTACCTGTGATATACATCTCTGTTTACAGAATTCCTACCTGTGATATACATCTCTGTTTATAGAATCCCTACCTGTGATATACATCTCTGTTTATAGAATCCCTACCTGTGATATACATCTCTTTTTACAGAATTCCTACCTGTGATATACATCTCCGTTTATAGAATCTCTTCCTTTGATATACATCTCTGTTTATAGAACCCCTACCTGTGATATACATCTCTGTTTATAGAATCCCTACCTGTCATATACATCTCTGTTTATAGAATCCCTACCTGTGATATACGCGTCTGTTTATAGAAGCCCTTCCTGTGATATACATCTCTGTTTATAGAATTCCTCCCTGTGATATACATCTCCGTTTATAGAATCTCTACCTGTGATATACATCTCTGTTCATTGAATCCTTTCCTGTGATATACATCTCTGTTTATAGAATCCCTACCTGCGATATACATCTCTGTTTATAGAATCCCTTCCTGTGATATACATCTCTGTTTATATAATCCCCACATGTGATATACATCTCTGTTTATATAAGCCCTTCCTGTGAAAAACATCTCTGTTTATATAATCTCTTTCTGTGATATACATCTCTGTTTATAGAATCTCTTCCTGTGATATTCATCTCTGTTTATTGAATCCCTACCTGTGATGTACATCTCTGTTTATAGAATCCCTACTTGTGATATACATCTCTGTTTGTAGAATCCCTTCCTGTGATATACATCTCTGTTTATAGAATCCCTCTCTGTGATATACATCTCTGTTTATAGAACCCCTACCTGTGATATACATCTCTGTTTATATAATCCATACCTGTGATATACATCTTTGTTTATAGAATCCCTCCCTGTGATATACATCTCTGTTTATAGAACCCCTACCTGTGATATACATCTCTGTTTATAGAATCCCCACATGTGGTATACATCTCTGTTTATATAAGCCCTTCCTCTGAAAAACATCTCTGTTTATATAATCTCTTTCTGTGATATACATCTCTGTTTATAGAATCCCTTCCTGTGATATACATCTCTGTTTATATAATCCCTACTTGTGATATACATCTCTATTTATAGAATCCCTACTTGTGATATACATCTCTGTTTATAGAACCCCTACCTGTGATATACATCTCTGTTTGTAGAATCTCTACCTGTGATATACATCTCTGTTTATAGAATCCCTGCTTGTGATATACATCTCTGTGTATAGAATCCCTACTTGTGATATACATATCTGTTTATGGAATCCCTACTTGTGATATACATCTCTGTTTATAGAATCCCTATTTGTGATATACATCTCTGTTTATAGAATCCCTACTTATGATATACATCTCTGTTTATAGAATCCCTTACTGTGAGATACATGTCTGTTTATAGAATCCCTACCTGTTATATACATCTCTGTTTATAGAAACCCTACCTGTGATATACATCTCTGTTTATAGAATCCCTACCTGTGATATACATCTCTGTTTATAGAATCCCTTCCTGTGATATACATTTCTGTTTATAGAATCCCTACCTGTTATATACATCTCTGTTTATAGAATCCCTATCTGTGATATACATCTCTATTTTTAGAATCCCTTCCAGTGATATACATCTCTGTTTATAGAATCTCTTCCTGTGATATACATCTCTGTTTATAGAACCCCTACCTGTAATATACATCTCTGTTTATATAATCCCATTCTGTGATATACATCTCTGTTTATAGAACCCCTACCTGTAATATACATCTCTGTTTATATAATCCCTTTCTGTGATAAACATCTCTGTTTATAGAATCCCTACCTCTGATATACCTCTCTGTTTATAGAATTCCTTCCTGTGATATACATCTCTGTTTATAAAATCCCTTCCTGTGATACACATCTCTGTTTATAGAACCCCTTCCTGTGATATACATCTCTGTTTATAGAATATCTGCCTGTGATATACATCTCGGTTTATAGAATCCCTTCCTGTGATGTACATCTCTGTTTATAGAATCCCTTCCTGTGATGTACATCTCTGTTTTTATAATCCCTACCTGTGATATACATCTCTGTTTATAGAATCCCTCCCTGTGATATACATCTCTGTTTATAGAATCCCTTCCTGTGATATACATCCCTGTTTATATAATCCCTTCCTGTGATATACATCTCTGTTTATAGAATCCCTACCTGTGATATACATCTCTGTTTATATAATCCCCCCCTGTGATATACATCTCCGTTTATAGAATCACTTCTTGTGATATACATCTCTGTTTATAGAATCCCTTCCTGTGATGTACATCTCTGTTTTTATAATCCCTACCTGTGATATACATCTCTGTTTATAGAATCCCTCCCTGTGATATACATCTCTGTTTATAGAATCCCTTCCTGTGATATACATCCCTGTTTATATAATCCCTTCCTGTGATATACATCTCTGTTTATAGAATCCCTACCTGTGATATACATCTCTGTTTATATAATCCCCCCCCCCCTGTGATATACATCTCCGTTTATAGAATCACTTCTTGTGATATACATCTCTGTTTATAGAATTCCTTCCTGTGATATACATCTCTGTTTATAGAATCCCCACCTGTGATATACATCTCTGTTTATAGAACCCCTACCTGTGATATACATCTCTGTTTATAGAATCTCTACCTGTGATATACATCTCTGTTTATAGAACCCCTACCTGTGATATACATCTCTGTTCATAGAATCCCTACCTGTGATATACATCTCTGTTTATAGAATCCCTTCCTGTGATATACATCTCTGTTTATAGATCCCATACCTGTAATATACATCTCTGTTTATATAATCCCTTTCTGTGATATACATCTCTGTTTATAGAATCCCTACCTCTGATATACATCTCTCTTTATAGAATCCCTTCCTGTGATATACATCTCTGTTTATAAAATCCCTTCCTGTGATATACATCTCTGTTTATAGAACCCCTTCCTGTGATATACATCTCTGTTTATAGAATCTCTACCTGTGATATACATCTCGGTTTGTAGAATCCCTTCCTGTGATATACATCTCTGTTTATAGAATCCCTTCCTGTGATGTACATCTCTGTTTATATAATCCCTACCTGTGATATACATCTCTGTTTATAGAATCCCTACCTGTGATATACATCTCTGTTTCTAGAATCCCTACCTGTGATATACATCTCTGTTTATATAATCCCTCCCTGTGATATACATCTCCGTTTATAGAATCCCTTCTTGTGATATACATCTCTGTTTATAGAATTCCTTCCTGTGATATACATCTCTGTTTATAGAATCCCTACCTGTGATATACATCTCTGTTTATAGAATCCCTACCTGTGATATACATTTCTGTTTATTGAATCCCTCCCTGTGATATACATCTCTATTTATCTAATCCCTTTCTGTGATATACATCTCTGTTTATAGAATCCCTACCTGTGATATACATCTCTGTTTATAGAATCCCTACCTTTGATATACATCTCTGTTTATAGAACCCCTACCTGTGATATACATCTCTGTTTATAGAATCTCTACCTGTGATATACATCTCTGTTTATAGAACCCCTACCTGTGATATACATCTCTGTTTATATAATCCCCACCTGTGATATACATCTCTGTTTATAGAATCTCTTCCTTTGATATACATCTCTGTTTATAGAATCCCTACCTGTGATATACATCTCTGTTTATAGAATCTCTTCCTTTGATATACATCTCTGTTTATAGAGTCCCTACCTGTGATATACATCTCTGTTTACAGAATTCCTACCTGTGATATACATCTCTGTTTATAGAATCCCTACCTGTGATATACATCTCTGTTTATAGAATCCCTACCTGTGATATACATCTCTGTTTACAGAATTCCTACCTGTGATATACATCTCCGTTTATAGAATCTCTTCCTTTGATATACATCTCTGTTTATAGAACCCCTACCTGTGATATACATCCCTGTTTATAGAATCCCTACCTGTGATATACATCTCCGTTTATAGAATCTCTTCCTTTGATATACATCTCTGTTTATAGAATCCCTACCTGTGATATACGTCTCTGTTTATAGAATCCCTTCCTGTGATATACATCACTGTTTATAGAATTCCTCCCTGTGATATACGTCTCCGTTTATAGAATCCCTACCTGTGATATACATTTCTGTTCATTGAATCCTTTCCTGTGATATACATCTTTGTTTATAGAATCCCTACCTGTGATATACATCTCTGTTTATAGAATCCCTTCCTGTGATATACATCTCTGTTTATATAATCCCCACATGTGATATACATCTCTGTTTATATAAGCCCTTCCTGTGAAAAACATCTCTGTTTATATAATCTCTTTCTGTGATATACATCTCTGTTTATTGAATCCCTACCTGTGATGTACATCTCTGTTTATAGAATCTCTACTTGTGATATAAATCTCTGTTTGTAGAATCCCTTCCTGTGATATACATCTCTGTTTATAGAATCCCTCTCTGTGATATACATCTCTGTTTACAGAACCCCTACCTGTGATATACATCTCTGTTTATATAATCCCTACCTGTGATATACATCTTTGTTTATAGAATCCCTCCCTGTGATATACATCTCTGTTTATAGAACCCCTACCTGTGATATACATCTCTGTTTATAGAATCCCCACATGTGGTATACATCTCTGTTTATATAACCCCTTCCTGTTAAAAACATCTCTGTTTATATAATCTCTTTCGGTGATATACATCTCTGTTTATAGAATCCCTTCCTGTGATATACATCTCTGTTTATATAATCCCTACTTGTGATATACATCTCTGTTTATAGAATCCCTACTTGTGATATACAGCTCTGTTTATAGAACCCCTACCTGTGATATACATCTCTGTTTGTAGAATCTCTACCTGTGATATACATCTCTGTTTACAGAATCCCTACTTGTGATATACATCTCTGTTTATAGAATCCCTACTTGTGATATACATATCTGTTTATAGAATCCCTACTTGTGATATACATCTCTGTTTATAGAATCCCTATTTGTGATATACATCTCTGATTATAGAATCCCTACTTGTGATATACATCTCTGTTTATAGAATCCCTTACTGTGAGATACATCTCTGTTTATAGAATCCCTACCTGTTATATACATCTCTGTTTATAGAAACCCTACCTGTGATATACATCTCTGTTTATAGAATCCCTACCTGTGATATACATCTCTGTTTATAAAATCTCTTCCTGTGATATACATCTCTGTTTATAGAATCCCTACCTGTTATATACATCTCTGTTTACAGAATCCCTATCTGTGATATACATCTCTGTTTTAGAATCCCTTCTTGTGATATACATCTCTGTTTGTAGAATTCCTTCCTGTGATATACATCTCTGTTTATAGAATCTCTTCCTGTGATATACATCTCTGTTTATAGAACCCCTACCTGTAATATACATCTCTGTTTATATAATCCCTTTCTGTGATATACATCTCTGTTTATAGAACCCCTACCTGTAATATACATCTCTGTTTTTATAATCCCTTTCTGTGATATACATCTCTGTTTATAGAATCCCTACCTCTGATATACCTCTCTGTTTATAGAATTCCTTCCTGTGATATACATCTCTGTTTATAAAATCCCTTCCTGTGATATGCATCTCTGTTTATAGAACCCCTTCCTGTGATATACATCTCGGTTTATAGAATCTCTACCTGTGATATACATCTCGGTTTATAGAATCCCTTCCTGTGATGTACATCTCTGTTTATAGAATCCCTTCCTGTGATGTACATCTCTGTTTATATAATCCCTACCTGTGATATACATCTCTGTTTATAGAATCCCTCCCTGTGATATACATCTCTGTTTATAGAATCCCTTCCTGTGATATACATCCCTGTTTATATAATCCCTCCCTGTGATATATATCTCCGTTTATAGAATCCCTTCCTGTGATATACATCTCTGTTTATAGAATCCCTACCTGTGATATACATCTCTGTTTATATAATCCCCCCTGTGATATACATCTCCGTTTATAGAATCCCTTCTTGTGATATACATCTCTGTTTATAGAATTCCTTCCTGTGATATACATCTCTGTTTATAGAATCCCCACCTGTGATATACATCTCTGTTTATAAAACCCCTACCTGTGATATACATCTCTGTTTATAGTATCTCTACCTGTGATATACATCTCTGTTTATAGAACCCCTACCTGTGATATACATCTCTGTTTATAGAATCCCTACCTGTGATATACATCTCTGTTTATAGAATCTCTTCCTTTGATATACATCTCTGTTTATAGAATCCCTACCTGTGATATACATCTCTGTTTACAGAATTCCTACCTGTGATATACATCTCTGTTTATAGAATCCCTACCTGTGATATACATCTCTGTTTATAGAATCCCTACCTGTGATATACATCTCTTTTTACAGAATTCCTACCTGTGATATACATCTCCGTTTATAGAATCTCTTCCTTTGATATACATCTCTGTTTATAGAACCCCTACCTGTGATATACATCTCTGTTTATAGAATCCCTACCTGTGATATACATCTCTGTTTATAGAATCCCTACCTGTGATATACGTCTCTGTTTATAGAAGCCCTTCCTGTGATATACATCTCTGTTTATAGAATTCCTCCCTGTGATATACATCTCCGTTTATAGAATCTCTACCTGTGATATACATCTCTGTTCATTGAATCCTTTCCTGTGATATACATCTCTGTTTATAGAATCCCTACCTGCGATATACATCTCTGTTTATAGAATCCCTTCCTGTGATATACATCTCTGTTTATATAATCCCCACATGTGATATACATCTCTGTTTATATAAGCCCTTCCTGTGAAAAACATCTCTGTTTATATAATCTCTTTCTGTGATATACATCTCTGTTTATAGAATCTCTTCCTGTGATATTCATCTCTGTTTATTGAATCCCTACCTGTGATGTACATCTCTGTTTATAGAATCCCTACTTGTGATATACATCTCTGTTTGTAGAATCCCTTCCTGTGATATACATCTCTGTTTATAGAATCCCTCTCTGTGATATACATCTCTGTTTATAGAACCCCTACCTGTGATATACATCTCTGTTTATATAATCCATACCTGTGATATACATCTTTGTTTATAGAATCCCTCCCTGTGATATACATCTCTGTTTATAGAACCCCTACCTGTGATATACATCTCTGTTTATAGAATCCCCACATGTGGTATACATCTCTGTTTATATAAGCCCTTCCTCTGAAAAACATCTCTGTTTATATAATCTCTTTCTGTGATATACATCTCTGTTTATAGAATCCCTTCCTGTGATATACATCTCTGTTTATATAATCCCTACTTGTGATATACATCTCTATTTATAGAATCCCTACTTGTGATATACATCTCTGTTTATAGAACCCCTACCTGTGATATACATCTCTGTTTGTAGAATCTCTACCTGTGATATACATCTCTGTTTATAGAATCCCTGCTTGTGATATACATCTCTGTGTATAGAATCCCTACTTGTGATATACATATCTGTTTATGGAATCCCTACTTGTGATATACATCTCTGTTTATAGAATCCCTATTTGTGATATACATCTCTGTTTATAGAATCCCTACTTATGATATACATCTCTGTTTATAGAATCCCTTACTGTGAGATACATGTCTGTTTATAGAATCCCTACCTGTTATATACATCTCTGTTTATAGAAACCCTACCTGTGATATACATCTCTGTTTATAGAATCCCTACCTGTGATATACATCTCTGTTTATAGAATCCCTTCCTGTGATATACATTTCTGTTTATAGAATCCCTACCTGTTATATACATCTCTGTTTATAGAATCCCTATCTGTGATATACATCTCTATTTTTAGAATCCCTTCCTGTGATATACATCTCTGTTTATAGAATCTCTTCCTGTGATATACATCTCTGTTTATAGAACCCCTACCTGTAATATACATCTCTGTTTATATAATCCCATTCTGTGATATACATCTCTGTTTATAGAACCCCTACCTGTAATATACATCTCTGTTTATATAATCCCTTTCTGTGATAAACATCTCTGTTTATAGAATCCCTACCTCTGATATACCTCTCTGTTTATAGAATTCCTTCCTGTGATATACATCTCTGTTTATAAAATCCCTTCCTGTGATACACATCTCTGTTTATAGAACCCCTTCCTGTGATATACATCTCTGTTTATAGAATATCTGCCTGTGATATACATCTCGGTTTATAGAATCCCTTCCTGTGATGTACATCTCTGTTTATAGAATCCCTTCCTGTGATGTACATCTCTGTTTTTATAATCCCTACCTGTGATATACATCTCTGTTTATAGAATCCCTCCCTGTGATATACATCTCTGTTTATAGAATCCCTTCCTGTGATATACATCCCTGTTTATATAATCCCTTCCTGTGATATACATCTCTGTTTATAGAATCCCTACCTGTGATATACATCTCTGTTTATATAATCCCCCCCTGTGATATACATCTCCGTTTATAGAATCACTTGTTGTGATATACATCTCTGTTTATAGAATCCCTCCCTGTGATATACATCTCTGTTTATAGAATCCCTTCCTGTGATATACATCCCTGTTTATATAATCCCTTCCTGTGATATACATCTCTGTTTATAGAATCCCTACCTGTGATATACATCTCTGTTTATATAATCCCCCCCCCCCCCCTGTGATATACATCTCCGTTTATAGAATCACTTCTTGTGATATACATCTCTGTTTATAGAATTCCTTCCTGTGATATACATCTCTGTTTATAGAATCCCCACCTGTGATATACATCTCTGTTTATAGAACCCCTACCTGTGATATACATCTCTGTTTATAGAATCTCTACCTGTGATATACATCTCTGTTTATAGAACCCCTACCTGTGATATACATCTCTGTTCATAGAATCCCTACCTGTGATATACATCTCTGTTTATAGAATCTCTTCCTTT
The DNA here is from genome assembly GCA_031216915.1 of Pictodentalium vernedei. NCBI lineage: Eukaryota > Metazoa > Mollusca > Scaphopoda > Dentaliida > Dentaliidae > Pictodentalium > Pictodentalium vernedei. The sequence goes on from CM062291.1 coordinate 464,974,429, forward strand.
GATATACATCTCTGTTTATAGAATCCCTACCTGTGATATACATCTCTGTTTACAGAATTCCTATCTGTGATATACATCTCTGTTTATAGAATCCCTACCTGTGATATACATCTCTGTTTATAGAATCCCTACCTGTGATATACATCTCTGTTTACAGAATTCCTACCTGTGATATACATCTCCGTTTATAGAATCTCTTCCTTTGATATACATCTCTTTTTATAGAACCCCTACCTGTGATATACATCTCTGTTTATAGAATCCCTACCTGTAATATACATCTCTGTTTATAGAATCCCTACCTGTGATATACGTCTCTGTTTATAGAAGCCCTTCCTGTGATATACATCTCTGTTTATAGAATTCCTCCCTGTGATATACATCTCCGTTTATAGAATCCCTACCTGTGATATACATCTCTGTTCATTGAATCCTTTCCTGTGATATACATCTCTGTTTATAGAATCCCTACCTGTGATATACATCTCTGTTTATAGAATCCCTTCCTGTGATATACATCTCTGTTTATATAATCCCCACATGTGATATACATCTCTGTTTATATAAGCCCTTCCTGTGAAAAACATCTCTGTTTATATAATCTCTTTCTGTGATATACATTTCTGTTTATAGAATCTCTTCCTGTGATATACATTTCTGTTTATAGAATCCCCCCTATGATATAATCTTTGTTTATAGAATCCCTACCTGTGATATACATCTCTGTTTATTGAATCCCTTCCTGTGATGTACATCTCTGCTTATATAATCCCTACCTGTGATATACATCTCTGTTTATAGAATCCCTCTCTGTGATATACATCTCTGTTTATAGAACCCCTACCTGTGATACACATCTCTGTTTATATAATCCCTACCTGTGATATACATCTTTGTTTATAGAATCCCTCCCTGTGATTTACATCTCTGTTTATAGAACCCCTCCCTGTGATATACATCTCTGTTTATAGAATCCCCACATGTGGTATACATCTCTGTTTATAGAATCCCTACCTGTGATATACATCTCTGTTTATATAATCCCTACTTGTGATATACATCTCTGTTAATAGAATCCCTACTTGTGTTATACATCTCTGTTTATAGAACCTCTACCTGTGATATACATCTCTGTTTATAGAATCCCTACTTGTGATATACATCTCTGTTTATAGAATCCCTACTTGTGATATACATATCTGTTTATAGAATCCCTACTTGTGATATACATCTCTGTTTATAGAATCCCTATTTGTGATATACATCTCTGTTTATAGAATCCCTACTTGTGATATACATCTCTGTTTATAGAATCCCTTCCTGTGAGATACATCTCTGTTTATAGAATCCCTACCTGTTATATACATCTCTGTTTATAGAAACCCTACCTGTCATTTACATCTCTGTTTATAGAATCCCTACCTGTGATATACATCTCTGTTTATAGAATCCCTTCCTGTGATATACATCTCTGTTTATAGAATCCCTACCTGTTATATACATCTCTGTTTATAGAATCCCTATCTGTGATATACATCTCTGTTTTTAGAATCCCTACTTGTTATATACATCTCTGTTTATAGAATCCCTACCTGTGATATACATCTCTGTTTATAGAATCCCTACCTGTGATATACATCTCTGTTTATTTAATCCCCACATGTGATATACATCTCTGTTTATATAATCCCTACCTGTGATATACATCTCTGTTTATATAATCCCTTTCTGTGATATACATCTCTGTTTATGGAATCCCTTCCTGTGATATACATCTCTGTTTATAGAATCCCTCCCTGTGATATACATCTCTGTTTATAGAATCCCTACTTGTAATATACATCTCTGTTTATAGAATTCCTCCCTGTGATATACATCTCTGTTTATAGAATCCCTTTCTGTGATATACATCTCTGTTTATAGAATCCCTTTCTGTGATATACATCTCTGTTTATAGAATCCCTACCTGTTATATACATCTCTGTTTATAGAATTCCTACCTGTGATATACATCTCTGTTTATATAATCTCTCCCTGTGATATACATCTCTGTTTATAGAATTCCTACTTGTAATATTCATCTCTGTTTATAGAATCCCTCCCTGTGATATACATCTCTGTTTATAGAATCCCTTTCTGTGATATACATCTCTGTTTATAGAATCCCTTTCTGTGATATACATCTCTGTTTATAGAATCCCTACCTGTGATATACATCTCTGTTTATAGAATCTCTACCTGTGATATGCATCTCTGTTTTTAGAATCCCTTCCTGTGATTTACATCTCTGTTTATATAACCCCTTCCTGTGATATACATCCCTGTTTATAGAATCCCTCCCTTTGATATACATCTCTGTTTATAGAATCCCTACCTGTGATATGCATCTCTGTTTATAGAATCCCTTCCTGTGATTTACATCTCTGTTTATAGAATTCCTTCCTGTGATATACATCTCTGTTTGTAGAGTCCCTTCCTGTGATATACATCTCTGTTTATAGAATCCCTTCCTGTGATTTACATCTCTGTTTATATAACCCCTTCCTGTGATATACATCCCTGTTTATAGAATCCCTCCCTTTGATATACATCTCTGTTTATAGAATCCCTACCTGTGATATGCATCTCTGTTTATAGAATCCCTTCCTGTGATATACATCTCTGTTTATATAACCCCTTCCTGTGATATACATCTCTGTTTATAGAATCCCTCCCTTTGATATACATCTCTGTTTATAGAATCCCTTCTTATGATATACATCTCTGTTTATAGAATCCCTTCCTGTGATATACATCTCTGTTTATAGAATCCCTACCTGTGATATACATCTCTGTTTATAGAATCCCTTCCTGTGATATACATCTCTGTTTATAGAATCCCTTCTTATGATATACATCTCTGTTTATAGAATCCCTACTTGTGATATACATCTCTGTTTATATAATTCATACCTGTGATATACATCTCTGTTTATAGAATCCCTTCCTGTGATATACATCTCTGTTTATAGAATCCCTACTTGTGATATACATCTCTGTTTATATAACCCCTTCCTGTGATATACATCCCTGTTTATAGAATCCCTCCCTTTGATATACATCTCTGTTTATAGAATCCCTACCTGTGATATGCATCTCTGTTTATAGAATCCCTTCCTGTGATTTACATCTCTGTTTATAGAATTCCTTCCTGTGATATACATCTCTGTTTGTAGAGTCCCTTCCTGTGATATACATCTCTGTTTATAGAATCCCTTCCTGTGATTTACATCTCTGTTTATATAACCCCTTCCTGTGATATACATCCCTGTTTATAGAATCCCTCCCTTTGATATACATCTCTGTTTATAGAATCCCTACCTGTGATATGCATCTCTGTTTATAGAATCCCTTCCTGTGATTTACATCTCTGTTTATAGAATTCCTTCCTGTGATATACATCTCTGTTTATAGAATCCCTTCCTGTGATTTACATCTCTGTTTATATAATTCATACCTGTGATATACATCTCTGTTTATAGAATCCCTTCCTGTGATTTACATCTCTGTTTATATAACCCCTTCCTGTGATATACATCCCTGTTTATAGAATCCCTCCCTTTGATATACATCTCTGTTTATAGAATCCCTACCTGTGATATGCATCTCTGTTTATAGAATCCCTTCCTGTGATATACATCTCTGTTTATATAACCCCTTCCTGTGATATACATCTCTGTTTATAGAATCCCTCCCTTTGATATACATCTCTGTTTATAGAATCCCTTCTTATGATATACATCTCTGTTTATAGAATCCCTTCCTGTGATATACATCTCTGTTTATAGAATCCCTACCTGTGATATACATCTCTGTTTATAGAATCCCTTCCTGTGATATACATCTCTGTTTATAGAATCCCTTCTTATGATATACATCTCTGTTTATAGAATCCCTACTTGTGATATACATCTCTGTTTATATAATTCATACCTGTGATATACATCTCTGTTTATAGAATCCCTTCCTGTGATATACATCTCTGTTTATAGAATCCCTACTTGTGATATACATCTCTGTTTATAGAACCCCTACCTGTGATATACATCTCTGTTTATATAATTCATACCTGTGATATACATCTCTGTTTATAGAATCCCTTCCTATGATATACATCTCTGTTTATAGAATCCCTTCCTATGATATACATCTCTGTTTATAGAATCCCTACTTGTGATATACATCTCTGTTTATAGAACCCCTACCTGTGATATACATCTCTGTTTATATAATTCATACCTGTGATATACATCTCTGTTTATAGAATCCCTTCCTGTGATATACATCTCTGTTTATAGAATCCCTTCTTATGATATACATCTCTGTTTATAGAATCCCTACCTGTGATATACATCTCTGTTTATAGAATCCCTACCTGTAATATACATCTCTGTTTATAGAATCCCTTCCTGTGATTTACATCTCTGTTTATAGAATTCCTTCCTGTGATATACATCTCTGTTTATAGAATCCCTACTTGTGATATACATCTCTGTTTATAGAATCCCTTCTTATGATATACATCTCTGTTTATAGAATCCCTCCCTGCAATATACATCTCTGTTTATAGAATCCCTTTCTGTGATATACATCTCTGTTTATAGAATCCCTACCTGTAATATACATCTCTGTTTATAGAATCCCTACTTGTGATATACATCTCTGTTTATAGAATCCCTACCTGTGATATGCATCTCTGTTTATAGAATCCCTTCCTGTGATTTACATCTCTGTTTATAGAATTCCTTCCTGTGATATACATCTCTGTTTATAGAATCCCTTCCTGTGATATACATCTCTGTTTATAGAATCCCTTCCTGTGATTTACATCTCTGTTTATATAACCCCTTCCTGTGATATACATCCCTGTTTATAGAATCCCTCCCTTTGATATACATCTCTGTTTATAGAATCCCTACCTGTGATATGCATCTGTGTTTATAGAATCCCTTCCTGTGATTTACATCTCTGTTTATAGAATTCCTTCCTGTGATATACATCTCTGTTTATAGAATCCCTTCCTGTGATTTACATCTCTGTTTATATAATTCATACCTGTGATATATATCTCTGTTTATAGAATCCCTTCCTGTGATATACATCTCTGTTTATAGAATCCCTACTTGTGATATACATCTCTGTTTATAGAACCCCTACCTGTGATATACATCTCTGTTTATATAATTCATACCTGTGATATACATCTCTGTTTATAGAATCCCTTCCTGTGATATACATCTCTGTTTATAGAATCCCTACTTGTGATATACATCTCTGTTTATAGAACCCCTACCTGTGATATACATCTCTGTTTATATAATTCATACCTGTGATATACATCTCTGTTTATAGAATCCCTTCCTGTGATATACATCTCTGTTTATAGAATCCCTACTTGTGATATACATCTCTGTTTATAGAACCCCTACCTGTGATATACATCTCTGTTTATATAATTCATACCTGTGATATACATCTCTGTTTATAGAATCCCTTCCTGTGATATACATCTGTGTTTATAGAACCCCTACCTGTAATATACATCTCTGTTTATATAATCCCTTTCTGTGATATACATCTCTGTTTATAGAACCCCTACCTGTAATATACATCTCTGTTTATATAATCCCTTTCTATGATATACATCTCTGTTTATAGAATCCCTTCCTGTGATATACATCTCGGTTTATAGAATTCCTTCCTGTGATATACATCTCTGTTTATAGAATCCCTTCCTGTGATATGCATCTCTGTTTATAGAAACCCTACCTGTAATATACATCTCTGTTTATGTAATCCCTTTCTGTGATATACATCTCTGTTTATAGAATCCCTACCTGTGATATACATCTCTGTTTATAGAATCCCTTCCTGTGATATACATATCTGTTTATAGAATCTCTACCTGTGATATACATCTCGGTTTATAGAATCCCTTCCTGTGATATACATCTCTGTTTATAGAATCCCTACCTGTAATATACATCTCTGTTTATAGAATCCCTTCCTGTGATATTCATCTCTGTTTGATGAATCCCTTCCTGTGAAGTTGACCATAAGACAGATAGTTGGAGATATGATAGAAGCTGACCAGAAGGCAGATTGTTGAAGATATGGTGGAAGCTGACCATAAGATAGATAGTTGGCGATATGATAGAAGCTGACCATATGACAAATTGTTCTAGATATGATAGAAGCTGACCATATGACAAATAGTTCTAGATATGGTAGAAGCTGACCATAACACAGATAGTTGGAGATATGGTAGACGCTGACCATAAGACAGACAGTTGGAGATATGGTAGAAGCTAATCATAGACAGATAGTTGGAGATATGGTAGAAGCTGACCATAAGACAGATATTTGGGGATATGGTAAAAACTGTCCATAAGAGAGATAGTTGGAGATATGGTAGAAGCTGACCATAAGACAGACAGTTGGAAACATGGCAGAAGCTGACCATAAGACAGATAGCTGGAGATAAGGGAGAAGCTCACCATAAGACAGATTGTTGGAGATATGATAGAAGCTGACCATAAGACAGATAGTTGGAGATATGGTAGAAGCTGACCATAAGACAGATAGTTGGAGATATGGTAGAAGCTAACCATAAGACAGATAAATTGAGATATGGTAGAACACGCTGATAGAATTAAGTGGACTGCTATGGGTTGGGAGCTGTATTGGTTCTGTATAACGGCCTTGAATCCCACTTACGGAATCCATTTAAGCTTTAACGGAATCCCACAAAGAGAATCCATTTCGGGGATACTTTTATTGTTATAGAATCACCTTTTTCTGAGATGAAGATATGAGCAATGATAGATTTTACCGCAAAGAGCGATTTCCTTATTATGAGAAATGAAGGAGCTGGATCGTTGGATGGTAAAGGGTTGCACCAGACGACAAGATAAACTGCTTCATTTCCTATAATCTAGATCTAGCTATACAGAATTATCTCCCTTGTCTACAACGAAGTCTTTAATGAAACCCGATAGACATTTGAGCTGGAACAGGTATTGCTCGAATGACTCTAATCTTATCCAGCAATAAACTATCGAGTAATTACTCGAAAGAGTGTCTCCTTTTACGACTTTAACGCTCATCTCGAAAAAAAGGATTCTATAGCCACAGACGTTTCCCAAAGAGCGATTCTATAGGGATTCCGTAAAG
>CM062291.1:464989140-465018547 GCA_031216915.1 Pictodentalium vernedei
ATAACATATGTTTCTGAGACAAAAAATGAAAACTAGATGGTGTCACTTGTGTGCAAAGCACACTATAGTGTATCCCCGCATTTGCATCCTTCACTTTGTATGAATGCTTGATACAAAGAAGAAATGTATTATATGACACACTAAAATCATATTGAGTGGCACAGGTGACGCAGCTTCGTGCGCACCTACAGACTCCACTGCAACATTTGGGCATGGTTTTAGCGTTTCGAATTACATACATGTACCCTGGGAGCCTTTCGCCGGAAACGGTCTAAGAAAACATGAAAGTGGCAACGGTGGCACCCCAAAAATCCGAAACCTTCGTGCACAGTGCACATCTACAGACCCTACTGCAACTTTTGAGCATAGTTTTAGCATTTCAAATTACATACTCTGGGAGCTTTTCGCCGGAAATGATCTAAGAAAACACGAAAGAAAAACGGTGGCACCGCCACGTGGCATCTGAAAAATCTGAAACCTTTGTACGCATCTACAGACCTTACTGCAACATTTGAGCATGTGTTAAGCATTTCGAATTACTTACCCTAGGAGCCTTTCGCTGGAAACGGTCTAAGAAAACACAAAAGTGGCAACGGTGACACAGCCACTTAGCACCCAAAAAATCCAAAACCTTCCTACGCATTTACAGACTCTACTGCAACATCTCAGCATGGTTTTAGCGTTTCGAATTACATACTCTAGGAGACTTTCGCCGGAAACGGTCTAAGAAAACACGAAAGTGGCAATGGTGGCACAGCCACGTGGCACCTGAACAATCCGAAATCTTTGTGCACATCTACAGACCCTACTGCAACATTTGAGCATGGTTTCACCATTTTGAAATACATACTGTAGGAGCCTTTCGCCGGAAATGGTCTAAGAGAACATGAAAGAGGCAACGGTAGCACAGCCACGTGGCACCCCAAAAATCCAAAACCTTCGTGCGCATCTACAGACCCTACTGCAACATTTGAGCATGGTTTTAGGATTTCGAATTACATACCCTAGGAGCCTTTCACCGGAAACGGTCTAAGAAAATGTGAAAGTGGCAACAGCACAGCCACTAGGCAGCTGAAAAATCTGAAACCTTCGTGCACATCTACAGACCCCACTGAAACATTTGAGCATGGTTTTAGCGTTTCGAATTACATACCCTAGGAGCCTTTCACCGAAAACGGTCTAACAAAACACAAAAGTGGCAACGGTGGCACAGCCACGTGGCACCTAAAAAATCCGAAACCTTCGTGCGCATCTACAGACCCCACTGCAACATTTGAGCATGGTTTTAGCGTTTCGAATTACATACCCTAGGAGTCTTTCGCCGGAAACGGTCTAAGAAAACACAAAAGTGGCAATGGTGGCACAGCCACGTGGCACCTGAAAAATCGGAAACCTTCGTGCACATCTACAGACCCTACTGCAACATTTGAGCATGGTTTTAGCATTTCGAATTACATACCCTTGCAGCCTTTCGCCGGAAACGGTCTAAGAAAACACGAAAGTGGCAATGGTGTCGCAGCCAGGTGGCAGCTGAAAAATCCGAAATCTCCGTGCGCATCTACAGACCCCACTGCAACATTTGAGCATGGTTTTAGCGTTTCGAATTACATACCCTAGGAGCCTTTCGCCGGAAACGGTCTAAGAAAACACAAAAGTGGCAACGGTGGCACAGCCACGTGGCACCTGAAAAATCCGAAACCTTCGTGCGCATCTACAGACCCTACTGCAACATCTGAGCGTGCTTTTAGCATTTCGAATTACATACCCTAGGAGCCTTTCGCCGGAAACGGTCTAAGAAAACACGAAAGTGGCAATGGTGGCGCAGCCACATGGCAGCTGAAAAATCTGAAACCTTCGTGCGCATCTACAGACTCCAATGCAACATTTGAGAATGGTTTTAGCGTTTCGAATTACATACCCTAGGAGCCTTTCGCTGGAAACGGTCTAAGAAAACACAAAAGTGGCAACGGTGGCACAGCCACGTGGTACCTGAAAAATCGGAAACCTTCGTGCGCATCTACAGACCCCACTACAACATTTGAGCATGGTTTTAGTGTTTCGAATTACATACCCTAGGAGCCTTTCGACGGAAACGGTCTAAGAAAACACGAAAGTGGCAATGGTGGCGCAGCCACATGGCAGCTGAAAAATCTAAAACCTTCGTGCGCATCTACAAACCCCACTGCAACATTTGAGCATGGTTTTAGCATTTCGAATTACATACCCTAGGAGCCTTTCGCTGGAAACGGTCTAAGAAAACACAAAAGTGGCAATGGTGGCACAGCCACGTGGCACCTGAAAAATCCGAAACCTTTGTGCGCATCTACAGACCCTACTGCAACATTTGAGCATGGTTTTAGCATTTCGAATTACATACCCTAGGAGCCTTTTGCCGCAAACGGGCTAAGAAAACACAAAAGTGGCAATGCACCTGAAAAATCGGAAACCTTTGTGCACATCTACAGACCCTACTGCAACATTTGAGCATGGTTTTAGCATTTCGAATTACATACCCTAGGAGCCTTTTGCCGCAAACGGGCTAAGAAAACACAAAAGTGGCAATGGTGGCACAGCCACGTGGCACCTGAAAAATCGGAAACCTTTGTGCACATCTACAGACCCTACTGCAACATTTGAGCATGGTTTTAGCGTTTCGAATTACATACCCTAGGAGCCTTTCGCAGGAAACGGTCTAAGAAAACACGAAAGTGGCAATGGTGGCGCAGCCACGTGGCACCTGAAAAATCCGAAACTTTTGTGCGCATCTACAGACCCAACTGCAACATTTGAGCATGGTTTTAGCATTTCGAATTACATACCCTAGGAGCCTTTTGCCGCAAACGGGCTAAGAAAACACAAAAGTGGCAATGGTGGCACAGCCACGTGGCACCTGAAAAATCGGAAACCTTTGTGCACATCTACAGACCCTACTGCAACATTTGAGCATGGTTTTAGCGTTTCGAATTACATACCCTAGGAGCCTTTCGCCGGAAACGGTCTAAGAAAACACGAAAGTGGCAATGGTGGCGCAGCCAGGTGGCAGCTGAAAAATCCGAAACCTTCGTGCACATCTACAAACCCCACTGCAACATTTGAGCATGGTTTTAGCGTTTCGAATTACATACCCTAGGAGCCTATCGCCGGAAACGGTCTAAGAAAACACAAAAGTGGCTACGGTGGCACAGCCACGTTGCACCCGAAAAATCCGAAACCTTCCTACATATCTACAGATCATTTAGCAACACCCTAGTGTAATTTTAGAACTCCGGATTACATAGGTTGGGACTATTCAGCAAAAAAGTGAAAATATAACGCATTTTTTAAGTGGCTCCACAGAAGCCACCTGGTGGCACAAAAATTTAAAAGTTGTATTTTTGGGTTGCACAGACCCTATCGAACAACTGTAGAAAGTTACAGCGTTTCGAATTACAAAACCGGACGTACGGAAGTACGGACGTACGGACGTGCGGACGTACGGCCGTACGGCCGTACGGACGGAGATCATGACAATATCCCCGCATTTTTTAAAATGCGGGGATAAATATTAGTTATTCAAGAATTTATTTTGCAAGTGTCGTCTGCTTTTCATGTTAGGTAAAGGGTTAAATGTAATCAATTTATCAACCTCGTGCTTCCTTCGCAAGAAAGCATGGCAATGTGTGTATGCTATGACCACAGGATAGGGGCAATTCAACCATAGGGAAAGGCATGTCATGGAACTTACCAGCCTTTCTTCTTCAGGATGGTAGTATTATCTATTTTAGTTGAATTACTGACATGACAACCGTTACAAATTTCCCAATTCCCTATTCGGCATTTGTTATCAACTGATTTTATCGGTTACTAACGAATGTCGAATAAGGAACTGGAAATAAGTAACGGTTGTCACGTCCCAAGTTAAATTTAGCTTTGATGAAGTTTTTCTCTTCTTGCTAAAGTATATTTCCTGTTTTCGGAGTTTCTAAACGACCAGCCGGACCCGTTCCTCTTGCTTATGTTCGTGCGGTTGGCATTTAAATTGGTATCACTGAACTAAATATTTGAATTAGAGTTACCCACCTTGAAATGTTTGAGTCCATTATACCAAGTTTGGACACTTTTCCTTAAAAGAGCAAATTTCCCATGTTTTTCACTCAGCGGAAGCCAAAAGTTGAATTCTAATGCAGCAGAAATAACTCTTTTATCTCTTGAAAGTGGTAAAATGTATCTTTGGTAGGGTTGGAGATGATTATAGGTATCACTGAACTAAATATTTGAATTAGGGTTACCCATCATGAAATGTTGCATTGTCTCTAAAAATAAGCAGCCTTGGGAAAATATATGGTTTCAATAAATGTTTGAAACATTCTATTGACATGTTGCATTATTGTTGAATACCCCAGATGAATAATAAAGAGGGTGATTTAATGACTTTTGGATCTAAAAAATACAATTGACCTTTGGTGTGTTTTTGTTGGGAATTCCCTGATAAATATGTGCACGTGAGCGGTACTTTCCTTCTTGTCAGTTTTTCTCTCTTATTTGTTGCATGACCCCTGTTTTCGGGTCAGAAAAAAGTTGTCTGAATGGCTATACTTGACAAATATATTTAAATGTCAAAATTGAAGTGATGCGATCATATTGTTTTTCGCCTGAACGTTATAATGGTCGCCTATGGGGAAATATTTAGTTCCGTGATACCATATAACTTTACCACTGTTCAACCCTGTTCCAGGGAATATTACAGTTTTGTAAACAGGCAGTTTATTTATCGGGGGAGCTTGTAACCAGACTGTCCTCTCTTCCAAAAAGCTGAAGCCCTTGACATTTAATTTTAATTCAATTTTGTGTGTTTACTTTCAAACAATGCCACCCTTTTAGTTTTATTTGGAGGCCTTTTCTCAATCTTTTCGAGGCTATAGTGTTGGAAGCTTTTCGGTTTTAACTTACCAAGTGTTTCACTCAACACACATGCATAACTTCCTCATTACTTAACCTAAGGATATGATGCTTCAGACACTCCAGTACAGTCGCCGTGGATTGGTCGTAATCCACACGTGGGCAGTTATGTCCACGCATGCGTTTACCAGGTAGTAAAAATCATCATCAGCAAAATTTTAATTAATGAAGCACCGGGTTGTACCCGGTGCTTCATTAATTAAATTTTTGATGATTATTTCTGTAATTAGTGTTTGGAATCTAATATTATTGCGTCTTTGGAAATATTGCCCACGCGTGGAAAGTGACCAGTCCACGGCGACTGTACTGTAATTGTTGAATGATGAGTCAAGTGCTCTTCGTTTTTGTATTTTCAAACGTCAAAACAACGTCATATTTACGGCTTTTTCGTTAACGTATACAATACTTTCATCAAGTCAGACCCCATCTTCGTAATTTTGAGTACATATTCTTCAATTAAAACTATATATAAACATGTTTTGCCGGTTAAGGTCGGTTAGTTTGCCTGGTAAAGTTTTGACGGTTAAGGTCGGTTAATTGCCGACATTGGACATTTTGGACGATTAATTGCCGCCCTAGTAAATCTTCGACGGTTAAGGTCGGTTAATTGCCGACCTTGGAAGTTTTTGGCTGAACTTTTAGTGATGTCATCAGCGTCCGAAAAATGACATTGCGTCAGATTTTATGGAATTTTAGTATTATGTTGAGCTGAAAATTAGCGGATTGCTGGTTTTTTTGTTTGTTTTGTTTTTCGATTTATCGTCATTTTTTCACTTTTACGGCAATAGAGGTTTTAGCACTTTTGGCTACTTTCTAACTCGAAATACCAAAATAGTGACACGCATAACTTCCTTATTACTTCAGATATACCAATGAAACGCCAGACACTTATTTCTAGGTGACAGGATTATAAATGCACGGCTTTTTGATCTTAAAATTTTAACCTTTATCCAAAGCAACGTTAAATATACATCTTTTTCCTAAACGTCCAATATCAACAACCTTCTTGGATGCTCCTTCTGTAACTGTTGGAATATATTCTCCAATAAAAAACATATATTGAATGTAATCAGTTTTCAGCCAACGAAATAGTCCTCGGAGGCAAACTTTGGGGTGAGGGTAGGACGTCAACGTTGCAAAAATTAAAGTTCGAACGATTTCCATGAAATTTTAGTCGAAAAATAACAAAGATCAATGTTTTTCGATATTTTTAAATTTAACGTCATTTTTTACCTTTTTATGTAAGTTCATGTGTTGCCTTAAAAACCTTCCCTCGTGTTACCACCCCACTCCACAAACTACGTAACTTACAAGTTACCACTATAGTTATATCACAGGCGGACAAAGGAATAGTTGAGGTCAGGTATTATCGCATGTTTATCCACACTGTCGGAAAGTAGTTAACGCTATGACGTTATCCCTTTACCCAACGAACTGGCCGCATTCGCCCGCGTAATATGCAAATTTAGCAGTTGAAAAAATACTCTTTTTCAACAAATTTCAACAAAACCATATCATGTGACCCCTCGTTGGAACGAGCTCGTTCCAATGAGGGGTCACATGATATGTTTTTTTTAAAACTTTTTTGAAAAATTCCAAAAAATGATATTTAAAATAATAAATTTTGATATCGTCTGCGTTGGGTAAAGGGTTAATACTGATGGGGAGTCGGACAAGTTTAACTTTCATTGCATACAGCGGACATTGAGCGACAGTAGTATATCAGGGGCTGGGCGATCCAATTCTGGATAACCTCGGTGAATTACCGCGGAAGTGACGTCATGTCACGTGCTCCAGTGACGCCATGATGGGTTGTCATGGAAGCCGGCGTGAGCGGACATGTTGTGACGTCATTCCAATAGTGTGATATGTGATGTCAATGAAAGGGTGCCAAAGATCAACTGACACATCTCGGTGTTTGTATCCCGTGTACAGTGAGAGTAGGTGAGGCTCAGATTAATGACGCTATCTGACTGAACCTCCTAAGATTTGGACAAGCAAGGGCAGAGGTCCATAAGGGATCAGGGGTAGCGAAAGGAAACCAGGTATGGCCAGGGTATCTAACCGAGAATTCTGAAAGAACCAGTAAGAATACGTTCTCTTGAATCGTACCCACCTCTATAGCACTATGTTATACCAAGATAGGAATGAAAGAAAAGGATTCTCGCACATTTGTAGTTCGCTCACTAACGGACTTCCAAAACACTTTTGTAAGGTATAACATTTCCCCTTTCATTCCCATCACACGAATAATGAAACAACGATGCTGTCACAAAGGCGTTTAAAAGATTTAATTAGCATCCATGGCTAGTTAACACTCAAGAGGAGTGAAGTATGCAGTTTTTCATAACTCTGTTGTCCGAGTAAGATAACTTTTTTCTGGTATTGGAATGCTACCACACAAATAATGCCCAGATTTTCAATGCTACAACATTAGGGTACCCAAATATCAACCTAGGGACTTAGCTTGAAGAACTTAAACTTAATTTGGAGCTCATCCCATTCCTCATATTGAACAAAATCAACTTCTGGCTTCAACAGGGAGTACAAATATTAACCTAGAACCTAGAGACTTGATTTTAACAGACTTGAACTTGACTTCTCTTAGGATGGTTTGTATCATATATCAACAGTTTCTAAGCGGAGATTCCCCGTTAACATGTGTAAAACCAAAGCCATGGTATTTAGAAAGTTTGGCAAGAAAACCAGTGAACTATTTTAATTTTGGAAACGAGCAGTTAGAAACTGTAACATCATATACTTATCTAGGTATAATACTGGCTGCCTCTGGTAGTTACACGAGTGGGATTCTTAACCTCAGACCGAGGGCATGAAGTTTAAATTACGCACTCTTTTATAGTTTGTGTCAAATGATAATTTGCGCACTCGCGAAAAGTTATTTGACACGCCGGTGAAACCCATTTCTTTACAGTTGCGAGGCATGGGTTGAGCAAATTTCACACAAAGCCAATCCGAAAATTGAATTGGTGCAACTGACATTCTGTAAAAAGATTCTACAAGTCCATTCGAAAGCACGCAACTCGTCAGTCTTAGCGGAATTAGGGCGATATTTCTTGTCCACTGAAATACAATGCAGACTCGTTAAACGTTGGTTGGAGACAAGAGATAGCAATAACCCTCTTCTGACTCGTGCGTATGCCGAGTTGGAAACATCTGGTCGAATTGGCATGGTTACAATAAAACAAAATTCTTTCCGATGCTGGATTCCACCACGTGTGGCTAAATCCAACAAGTGCTCCCCGAAACTCTTGTGTCCAACTGAAACGTTCAAGATATATATGCCCAGATATGGAAAGATAGCTGCATATTGTAATGTAAAACTCCAATTCTATCACTCTATAAAACAGTGTATGGACGATAGGGTTAATTAGACCAGCTCTCACAAAGTCAAAGAAAGCTTGTCACAAAGTTTAGAATCGATGCACATGGCCTAGAAATAGAGCGTGGACGTTATTCTAAGGCTAGCTCCACCCCACGCGATCAACGATATTGCAAGCAATGTCCCAGCAACCTCGTTAAAGATGTTCTTTTTGACTGCTCCAAGTACAGGTGAGTGCGACAGGCGTTTCTGAACAATGTGTGCAAGATATACCGGAAGTTCAAATAGTTAGTCTCGATATGCCGGCAGACTACATTTAATTGGCAGTCAGTCGGGGTAAAGATTGAGTTATAGGCAATATCAATAATGATGTAAAACACTGGTGTGAAATTCTTGTCGCAGTTTCGCTGATTACTGGTCGCGATTGAACACTCATCAACTGTAACAACAAGAGAACATTTGAAGTAATATATGTTGACGATACTAACACGTCATTGGTCACCTCTACCATCGCCGAGCTGGAACCGAATAGAGCCCACTCTCTTATAGTCTTATTGGCGTTGAGGGATTGATTATTGACAATCTATCACTCCAACGTAAACTGCTGGGAATTCTAACCGCGTGCATACCCCCTCAGACCCCATTTGAGGCAACAGGAAAGCTAGGCCTGTGTGATCCAAGTGAAATAAAATAAGGTTAACCGGGTTGCAGGGGATTTGTAAATCTTACATCGTCTCTGCGCGCCTTCGGCGCGCTAAAACTTATCATTCATCGACATTGATCAGTAAAATACCAACATTCTACAGTGCCAGATCAGCTTTATATAGTTCCCGTTCCAATACCAGACCACCTCTTCCAAAAAACCGATCCGATCTCGACTTTCCAGAACAATATAAGAAAACTACAGCCGGTGTGACAGGAATGATAGTCCGTAGGAACGTTAGTCCCTCTGGACTATTATTCCGCGGAATTATAGTCCTAGGTCTAACATTCCTAGGAATAGTAGTCCGGCGGACTACTATTCCTAGGAATGTTAGACCTAGGACTATAATTCCACGGAATAATAGTCCAGAGGGACTAATTTTCCTACGGGCTATCATTCCTGTCACACCGGCGATGACTTCCTTTTAGCCGCAGATGGCACCAATCACAAAATACTAATTTTCGCCACTGACAACAACCTCCAGTTTCTTGTTGTGGCTGAGTGCTATTTTTCGGATGGCACCTTCGACAAATATCCTAAAGTATTCCATCAGTTTTGCACTATCCACGCTATAGAGAGCAAGATGGTTCCACTTGTATTTGTACTTCTTCCAGATAAGAGTGAGACAACGTACCGACGATTCTTCCAACTTACAAAACAACGTTCACAGGAGATCGGCGTAAAACTTTCCCCGACAGACTGATTCACGGACTATGAAACTGCCACACAGAATGCCATCAGATATATCTTTCCTTCAACAACCCTGAGGGAATGTTTATTCCATTATATCCAGTTTATCTTGAGAAAGACCAATGATGTGGGGTTGAAAACAGAATACCAACAGGACTGCCTTATGACTGCCTTTCATCTCAATTGACGAAATCAGCGATGCATGGTTTTCTGCTCTTGAGGCCTGAAATGAAGCGCTTGTGCAAGGAGATCGTCCAGTTGACCCACGTATAACAAAGTTTACAGACTATGTTACCACGTATTGGATAGAAGGGAGCCATGGTAGACATCATGATAAATATTCTGATGTACAGTTAAAACTAGAAGTCCTGTCACGAAATGCGCACAAATAGCACGTCGATTAGCGCGTTAGTCAACGCATTATGACCATAGTAATTCTATCAAATTCTGCACATATGGTCTGTGCATTAGCAATGTTTCAGTCAATGGACCTCCGGGTAACCCGGAGGTCCATTGGCAGAAACATTGCCTGTGTTTGTTATGAATAACCAGAAGAACTTGTCGTGTTTTGGATGCCATTCGATATGGCAATTGCGCGCAATTGCAACGCGCAATTAAGTCTAGATAAGTGCACAGTTCGTGATAGGACTTCTAGTTTTAACCGTATATTGTATGTTGTATGCGAAAAATATGTGAAAAATATTGTTAATTATTGCATTGCATTACTGTATTATGTTACTTTATTTAAAGAAAATAATAATATATGTATGCGAAAAAGATGTGATGAATATTTTTATATATATTGTATGATGAATGCGAAAAATATGTGAAAAATATTGTTAATTATATTGTATGATATATGCGAATTGAGATATTAAAAATGAAAAATATACATCTGCTGTAGTTATAATGTCCCCCAGCAAGTCGGAAAAATAAGATACAGACTATAAGTGGTAATCCATTGATCATCCAGATTATTCACACCTACTGACCATACTGCTGGAAACAATAAGTGCCGGCATATGGAGACGACCCCAATTCAAATACCTAGGATTTATCTTCGGTTGTCAAGAAGATGAAGTGATTCTTGTCGTCGGTCAGTTCATTTATGATATATACAGACTATCATGGTAATGTGCATGTCCTGTGATTTGTATCAGATTCTCGGTCGTTTTTACAATCAGATCGCAACAAGCCCGTCGGGGCGAGTTGTGATCCGATTGTAAACACGACCGAGAATCTGATAGAAATTACAGGACATGCATTTGGTCACGATAATACATTTATCTAATAGTCCAGGAGCCAGGGGTCATTTATCTGCATGAAATGAGAGAGTCTTTCATTGGTATTTCTGAAAGGGGTATCCTATGGGGTATCCAAAACACAACTGCTTGAATGGCACTGCCGGGGCGTTTAGTCGAAAGATTCTGATTGGTGGATCTGAAGTAGAAGATTATTATAGATTATTCCCCATAGTGCACTAAGTTAAAATTTGGGCTCCCATAGAGAGCCTAATTATTACCCGATGGACTTGATCTGAACAAATTCGAATCCGACTCCTGTCAGGATTCTGTATGCCTTATATCAAAACATTCTGGGCAGAAAGAACCCTTCCTTTGAAAGCCATGAAGATATTGTATCACTCACTGATACATAGCCATCATATGTTGTATGGTATACTTGTCTGGGGCCATGTACCCTCAACCAGGAGAATGCCAACACTGCAAAAAAGGCTATCCGTATCATAACAAATCGAAAATATACCTCGCACACCGAACCTTTATTTACAAACAGTGGAATACTGAAGTTCGAAGATTTGTATAAGATACATGTGCATCTTTTTATGCATGACTGGTACCACAATAAACTTCCTATGTCATTTGACAATACCTTCGAAATATACACTAACCATTCTGGAATGGAAACAAGGCAAACAGGGAATGTGCGCTCGCTCAAACCAAGAACTCGCTTCTCTGCTGATCTCCCGATTCATTCTTTCCCGACAATTTGGAATGATTTAAGTCTCGAAGTAAGGCAACATTGCAGGCCACTGTTTAAAAAGATAATAATTAATTAATTCTTCTGACATTACTTGCACCAATCATTTCTGTCCGGATTGTGACCTAGCATAAAGTGATCTCATCCTAACAACTACCGCTATTTCTACAATTAATCCTAAACTTAAGACTTTTCAAATCATCATTTGTTTTTTCTGATTACCTCCGAACATGGGGAAAGCTTCACAAAAAGCCTCTCTAAGGGTTCACCTATTGTGAATCAGGGAGGACAAAGAATTAAACGACTCTGATGTCAGGACAAAATAAATCATGTCTGGGAATGGCAGGAAGACAGCCTCTCTGGCTATGCTATGCCATTTCCTTGCAGTGTACACCTTTTTGTTGCTATTTGTTATTTATGTAAACTGTGCATAAGTATGCTGCAAAATAAAGTTTCATTTCATTTCATTTCGGACTAGTTTTTATGATATTCAAAGCCTGTTCCTCATATTTGACTAAGCTCAACATCGGGCTCCAATTGGGAGCACAGATATTAAACCAGGGACTTGATTTTAAAAAAAAAACTTGAACCTGACTCCTGTTAGGATGGTGTGTATCATATATTAACATATTCTAGTTGGGGGCTATGAGGAAGTCTTTTAAAGATTATTCCACGTATTGCACTAAGTTAAACTCTGGGATCCCTTTGGGGGGGGGGGGGGTGGGGGATATTAACACAGGGAGTTGATTTGAACAAATTTGAATCTGACCCCACAATAAGGATGTTGTATACTAACTATCAGCTGGAGCTATAATCAACCGTGATTTGGCCACAATTGAACATTGGGCCAAAACATAGTTGGTTGAGTTTAATCCTCAAAGAAACGGAGGCCATGTTAATTTCGCGTAAAATGAATGCTCCTACACACGAGGCATGTCAAAGTACAGTCGAAACCAACATAATCGGTACCTGGGCGGGACTGAGTCTGTCCCACCGAAACCGGTACCGTTACTGAGACAAATCAACAATTGGGTGACATAATGCAATCAGATGGGAGAAATTCGCATTTAACCCTTTACCCAACGTAACGGCCAAAACCGGCCAGCGCTATTCTCAAAAATCGCCAATTAATTTTCAAAATATTTTCATTTTTTGTCTTAAAAACATAGGTTATGACCCCTCGTTGGAACGAGCTCGTCGAGCTCGTTCCAACGAGGGGTTATAACCTATGTTTTTGAGACAAAAAATGAAAAAAATTAGTTATTCAAGAATTTTTTTTGCAAGTGTCGTCTGCTTTTCATCTTAGGTAAAGGGTTAAACCAACCCAATCCCTAATATCTCAAAGTAAAAAATGGCCTCGTCCTAATTATTCTACGCCGCCCTCAAAGTAATCAGAAAGCACGAAGATCGTGCTTTATGATTACTTTGATGTTGCCGCAGAATAATTTCTTTGAAATAGTCGGTGACGGCGCTTTCATTGTCTTTGATGCCACGTTTGAAAAGTCAAAATGGTCGGCCTTATCAAGGTTGTGGTACAGACATAACATGCACCTTTAATGTTTTGATATGGTCATTTACAAATAAGTTGAAACTATGTCATGCTCGTGTGCCATAAACGATTATCAGCCCGTTTTCCCTCATTCAATTAGGAATTTCCTCAAAAATAATTTTGTTCCGGTACCGGCGGGACAAACGCTTCAGTACCGGTACCGGTTGGAGCACGAGGGAACCTGTGGACATGCCTGCTACACACCCACCTTCATATTTAAATGGAACTCGTATCACCGATATGAATAGCCACAAGCATTTGAGTGCAGTTCTAAACAAGACTTGGGATGAGCATATCACCATGTTTGCGCTAAAGTCTGGACTCGCATAGACATGCTGAGAGCGCACCGCACAAGTTCACCGTTGACCGTAAAGTACTATTCAAGATATACTTTGCATTTCGTAGGACGCTCTTAGAATACGTCGACTGTGTCTGGGACGCACTCTGCGAACCTCGAAAAAATTCAAGTAGCTGCAGCGAGAATAATTACGGGTGCTACAATGAGTGCCAGTAAATATCTACTTTATTCTGAGACTCGATGGGATTCAATGCAGGAAAGACGCCGGAAAGCACAAGATAATTAAGTTTTTCAAGATGTACCATAGGCTTGTTCCCCTATATACCTTTCCAACAAGGTACCACCAACTATTTCATCCATCAGCCTTAACCATTCGGATAAAAACCACCGTGTCCCGTGTATTCATACTAGTCTGTACCAGTCTCCGTTTCTCCCAGGCGTTGCCAACAAGTGGAATACATTGCCCATCTCAGTGAGAGAAAACGTCCATTGTGAATTTCAAAAAAAAAATCCTAAACAGCCCGAACCAATGCCCGCCTACATTCTACGCTGGGGCCGAATCCTGTGCTTCTCAAATTTAGCACTGTAGGTTTCGTCTCCACTGTAGTGGTATTAACGCTCACTTGTATGAAAACCATTTCTCAATGTCTCCTCTCAGGGACGTAGCTAGAGGCCTTTTAATGGGGGTGGGGAACGGGGGGGGGGGAGGGTGGGGGGAGGGGGGTAGACCCTTTGAAATTCTAACTGGGAACCCCGACCCATGGGCACCGTAAGATGGTAGGCGCGAAACTGCGAGCGCCAAAGGCGCGAATCTTTAGCAGGGGGTCTGGGGTCCTCCCCTGGAACATTTTGAAAAATTGTTGTGCTCAGATGCGTTTTCATGGGTTCTGGTAATAGTTATAAGGCTAATTTTCAGTTCCAAATTCAGTGATTTTTTTGCAGGGAAACATTTTTAATTCGAGTTGGATACAAATTTTAGATATCTTGCTTTGCCCGAATTGTCCGCAGTGGCAGCTCGTACGTAAATTTAAAACATCGACTTTGGGAAAGTGGGAGTTTTGTGTTTCTAGAGCATTTCACAGGCACTTGACATGACAACAAGTACTTTTTTATTAACCCTTTGAACCCGTAAGTCCGCTTTTCCGGTCCAGGATCATGACACACCATATATTTAAAAAGTAGAATGGCTGCTCAGTGAATTTGTAGGGTAGACCAATCGATATTTTCAACGTGCAGCCCAAAGGCTGCACGTTGAGAATATGGATTGGTCTACCCCAAATGGTGATTATGGACTCTTCTGATTGATGCCATTCCGACTGCAGGCCGCGTGGAGTCGGAATTCTTTGACCCGATTTTCACGCGAAAGTCTCAGTAGTCGGAATATTTCCTTATTATGGTCCTCCTGTCGGAAAAATAGGTTTGTTAGTGAATTGTACCGTATATTCAATAGTTTTTAAATTTCTAACTGTTGATATTTTTTTTTTTGCCCTCCGAATTTCCAACTATTGAGGTTTTGACAAATATTGGGGGGGGGGGGGGTGAGACATTCCCCCCCCCCCCCCTGTCGCGACGTCCCTGACTACTCTTTGTCCGTGTGGTGACTTGGAGACAACTGAACATTGTCTCCTGTACTGCCAAACTATGCAGGTGCACGTAATTTAACAATTAGTACTCTGCCCAGGGGGGGGGGGGGGGGGGCACCAAAAATTTGCAAGACGTGACGTGGGGGTGGGTGGGTCTCTTGAGTGCGCCAAAAATGTGCATTTCCAACTTGAGTAATTTTTTGAATTTTTAAAAAATATATCAATATATCAGCTATTCTAATACAATTACTATAAATCTCGAAATTTGATTGGTTAATCAATAAAATTTGCGACAGTAAAATCAGCGTAACCTGTCGCAAATTTTATGTTGTCGAAAACTATTTCAGAAAGTCAAGATGTATTCGTGGGCGTTCTATTTTCGTTCTATTTGGAGTCATTGACTACCATACCGTATCCAATGTAAACAAACGCTGTGAACGCGTTGACTTGCTGTGAAAAAACGTTCTCTATCTTTCTTGTAATTAACTGTATTTAATATGGATGAAGTTGGAAAGTTTAATATTAATGAGGAATAGGGGTTTGGCAGAGACTGCTGAGTGATGAAATGAGTGTTGAAAAAACTGATTTCGACGGGCTTAACGGCAACCGTGTGGAACCAGTAAGCGATATTAAAATATAATTTATAAATAGCCATTTTTCGTACGATGAAGAATTTATGGACGCTATGTGCGAAATAGAAAACCAAAATTCCGACAACTGGCAATAATAATTTTAATTGTTCAAGGCCAAATATTTCAGACACATCCGCTAGCGATGTTATAACATAGAGTTCAAGTGCAAGCGGTCCTTTCATTTTCTAATTTGTTACCTGCGTTCGTGGCACCACATCACGCACATGTACAGCTACAGAAATTCACCTTTGAGAGAGGTGAACTATTCGTTCTGCAACAATTATGTCAATAGCAGTAGCCCAATTCCACAAGACATCACTTCCTAGAAACAGTTTGAAATGAACAATTGTTCTGTAACCATAACTAATTATTACGGTTAAACAAGGGCTACCAATCAAAGATCTCATATTTTCTAACTTTAATGGTGAATCCTCGAGTGCTTTCCGACGCCGACTGAAACATCACAAGGTGAAGTCTAAACTTTAAACAGAGAAAGCAGCCGGCGTATTTTGTTTTCAGATTGTCACAAACATTTAAACATGATAAATGTTGTCAGTACAAATATAAATATATTTTGTTATTGGTGATAAAATGACTAAAACGTTTGGAATTATTTGTATTGTAGCAGCGTAAAATATATTTAGTGATTTGGTTCGGAACTCCCAAATGACGTCACGAAGACTGTATTTTTAGTTTTAAATTGTTGACAATGTTGTCTTAAACAAGGCATTGTTTTATAGTTGGGGGATCAAATACTATCTCCGTTTTCAGCAGAATTATATTAGAATGGGGATAACTATGTTGTATTTGATTGTTTGGGGCCGTAAACGATGGTTTTACTGTCGCAAATATCCGTTTTACTGGCTCCGCTAACGCGTCGCCGGCAAAACTCAATTTGCGACAGTAAAACCATCGTTTACGGCCCCAAACAATCAAATACAACATAGTTATCCCCTAAATATATACCATCATTTGTATTTCAAACCTTAAAGATGATGTTGTACATCACACTCTTAACATAAATACAACATCAG
Source organism: Pictodentalium vernedei (assembly GCA_031216915.1). NCBI lineage: Eukaryota > Metazoa > Mollusca > Scaphopoda > Dentaliida > Dentaliidae > Pictodentalium > Pictodentalium vernedei. The sequence goes on from CM062291.1 coordinate 465,005,906, forward strand.
GAGGCTTTATATGTGAGAATATTGGGCTTAAACTGGGAAAATGTCACACGTTAGTAGGGGGTGGGTGTCTTGTTCGAAATGTAGAAAATGTGCAGAATGGGAACAATTCAAATGAAAATTTGTTCCCGTATATGTATACGTGCTCTGGCCAAGCCTGATAATGAACAGCTTGTCATTTGTAGATTGGGGCCCACAGCAGCCCACAGAGGTTTAAATTGGTGGTACCAGTTTAGCCCTTTACCTAACATGAAAAGCAGACGACACTTGCCAAAAATGATTGAATAACTATTTTTTTTCATTTTTTGTCTCACAAACATAGGTTATGCCCCCTTATTGGAACGAGCTCGACGAGCTCGTTCCAATGAGGGGTCATAACCTATGTTTTTGAGACAAAAAATGAAAAAATAATAAAAAAGTGCTGGCCGGTTTTGGCCGTTACGTTGGGTAAAGGGTTAAGAACATTATGAAAACCCCCTAAAGACAGCAGTGCCTACTAAGTTTATAAGCTTATTTTGGATTTTAATGGGAGAGTGTGGGGGGGGGGGGGGGGGGTGTCTGAGAACGGTAGAAGAAAATTTGCACGTAGTGGGTGGGTGGGTGTAAAAAGGAGCCGAATAAAAAATAGGACGTCACGTCTTGCAAATGTTTAGTGCCCCCCCCCCCCCACCCCCCCCCCCCTGCTCTGCCGTTTACTTTTGATCTCTCGATGCTTCTGTTTGGGTCTGAACGACTGAGCTACATCAAAAACGTTCTAGCCTTTAGAGTAGTGTAGGATTATATCATACATAGTGGAGGTTTCAACTGATCTATAGCGCACGCGTAACCACAAGTGCAAGTTGATGATTAGATCCACCTGTGGGTCCAAACTTACTTTATTCGGGTATTTTATTCAGTTATTGTCGGCCCTGTTAACAAATGTGTCAGCTACTAAAATACTAAATATACTAAGCGTAAATGCATCCATACTCGGCAAATATTCGTACCTTCGACAACAGCTCTCCGGGTAACAGTGCATTCATCGTGGACTGCCCGATGTCTGCGTATCGGCAGTTCCTCAGCAATAATACTGCCTTACCAGGGTTATTGTCGGATACCTACGCGTTGGTTGCATCCGCACTAGGAACGGTCCGCGCGCGGATTTAGGTCGGTCTACGATGACGTTCTTATCAATCAGTGGAGACATACAGACTGCGATCTTGGGTCTGCTATTGGTAAGAAAACACTCCTTTCAAGGTGGTTTCATCTGCAGCTTTGTTCTTTGTTTCATTCTATACACTTAGAACTTGATTAAGCACCCCCTGAAATGTTTCATGACAGTGAAGTTCCTGTTACTGATTAATATATTTTAATGATTGCTATGTCTTGCAGTACATTTCATCTAGTGAAACATGAAGTTTCTGGTTGATAGCTTACCCCAAACACACCCCTTCGTCCACGTGAAGCAGACTTCCCACGAATGTCACAAAAATAACTATCACCCACATTCAATATCTGGGTATAAGACAAGACAATGTGTTGCTTCTTTTATCAAAAAATCTTGACATGGCAAGGAGGAGACTGTCACTAAGGCACTGTGATGCCAAATCGTTGGCACGCATGCAACAGGCATGTCATTCAAAGCTATTGGAGGGCAACATGGATATAGTCATTCTGTCATCAGCAGACTAGTCCGAAAACATTAACAGACCAACGATGTTAAGGACCGATCAAGGCCTGGAAAACAACAAAATACCTCTCCCCGGGAAGATCGGAGTCTGACACGCTTCGTTAGGCATGAACCCTTTGCTTCAAGTGGGGTTTTGATACGCCTTTGGCTCCCCTGACAGGCGTTTGTGCAACAGAACTGTCCAGAATCGTCTCAATGCACTGGGTACGAGGTCCTGAAGGGTTATCAGGAGTCCAGCTCTGTCCGATCAGTATCAAAGACGATGTTTGGGGTGGTGTATGGCACGACAACATTGGAATCTCGGGACGTGGATGAGAGTCCACGGTCAGACGAGAGTAGGTTCCTGCTTCACGTCACAGATGGTCGCACGAGAGTGTGGAGGCATAGAAATACCGCTTACGTGCCCAGGAACATCAGGCCTACTGTTCCTTATGGTGGAAAATCAGTAATGATGTGCGGATGCCTCTCTCATGGTTGTAAACTTGATATGATGACTGTACGTGAGAATTTCAATGGCCATCAGTACATCCGGCACATTCTCAATCCGGTTGTCATGCCTCATTTTGACAACCACCCGTTGGCTACTCGCCCTGTATTCATGGACGACAATGCAAGGCTACATCGTTCCCATGCTGTGAGAGCATTCCTTCAGAACAACGCCATTACAACACTAACTTGGCGTGTAATTGAGCCCCGATTTGAATATCTTAGAACACATCTGGGACTATTTTGGACGTCGGGTGCAGGCAAGGGATCCGCCAGTACATAATTTAGTCGATTTGGAAGCTGCGTTGCACGAGGAGTGGCAGCAATTGCCCCTGGACCGTGTCAGAAGGCTCACTGGTGGCGTTAGGAGGAGGGAGGGATCAGGCTGTCACCCGGACACGTGGTGGATACACTCGCTGATGACGTCAGACACTGCTATTGTGTTCAGGATATCATTTTTTGTCAGTAATTGTCTGCATTGTTTCATCATGGACCGTTCCAGCACCATACTTGTCGGGAGAACAATTTTCCATCAAAAAACATTAGTGATAGATATGTGTAATTAGCGCCATTAAAATACTGCATATTTTCATCATTGTGTTGTCTTTCATTTGTCAATAGACCATTCTTTCCGCAAACAATAACTTTTGGCCATCTGAAAGATAGCATGAAAGTAATGACAGTTTCTACAAACACCACTGCGAAAAAAACAGAGTGTGCTTAATCAAATTCCAGGAGTTTAAATATCTCATACTTCTTACTTCCAATTAGACATTGATGACTAGTTTAAACAATATTTCACTCAGTATTTGCAACCACCTATATTTTTATAATTGTCTGAAATGCTCAGGGAGATGGTCAATATAAGATCAAAGCTTTCAGCTGAATCATTGCCAGTTAGATTATCGTTTCATTCTGTTTGTCTTGCTATAGTGCACACTTGGATGTTATAGCCTCTGTACAGCTACTGTGGTATAAACAGTTACTTGTATTTATTACTTTCCTTCGCCGACTCAACAAAAATTACATCACGATTAAATATTGTTAAAAACTAAACAATAAATAGGGAACGAGAAGGTGAGTTAACAGGCAGATTAACAGCTTAACTGTGGCCTTCTACCAGAAAGGGCTGCCTTCACCAACTCAACTAAGATTACATCAGGTTTAAAAACTAAACATGCTTGATAACAAATAGGGAACGAGAAGGTGAGCCAATAGGCAGATTAACAGCTTAACTGTGGCCTTCTACCAGAAAGGGCTGCCTTCACCGACTCAGCTAAAGACTAAATCTAAAATTAAACAAAATGTGCTACTTTTATCTTTTTACAGTTTACATATTGTAATGAAAACTAATTCTACCCTCTTCTTTTAAGCAGGTACACAGAAAATGCTTTTTGACCAGTACCCCAATAACCGCTATGGACAGTCTAACCGTTATGGAAACAGTAACCCCCATGGTTCCCGAACATCCTCCGCTCCATCCCTAAAAGTGGTCGACCACTTTAAAGGAGGCGAGCGTTGGTCCTGCGTCCCGCCTCTTCCCCTTTTTGTAAGCGCACTGCGCATCTTTTGTCCCAACCCAATAGGATTGCAATGCAGGCCTGCCCCCGAAACAGGGAAGTTCGGGTCTTCTTTCTGGTGGTCCCCAAAAGGGGTCGTTGTTGTTTTCTTGCAAAGAGTCCAACCAAACGGAGACAGCCTGAGGCAGACTACACTTTCCAGTGATGGCCATCAATCAACATCAATCAAAATCATCTCAGAAGTGGCAGACTTTACTTTCCTGAAAATCGATCTACTCGCTTGAAAACCTAGAATCACTGCACCCTCGGGGAGAGGTAGTACCTTTGTGAGAGGACCCAACCTCCCACACTGGTAATCACCCGAGGGTCCAACCGAGATAAGTCAACTAAGCCATCACACCGCAACCGGAGACACCTGCCGAGTACCTGAACCTTTTCCTCCTTTGACACGCCTAGACATGTGAAAATCAATCATTTAGACTGAGGGTCGAAAGGGGCCTGTTCTTCATACCGCCCCGCGCGCCTCCGGCGCGCGAAATCATTCCTTTGTTACTTTCCAAAAGTGTGATTTACTGGGATTTCCGGGTTTGATTATAAACGATAACTTCACAAGTGAATTATGCAATCAACAACTGTGTCATGTATCCTTGCGCGCAAACGAAGACACTTTGCCGTGGGTGTAATGGGGACTTCGTTGTTTTTTGTTTTTTTTTAACATGAAAAGCAGACGATACTTGCAAAAAAATTCTTGAATGACTATTATTTTCATTTTTTTGTCTCAAAAACATAGGTTATGACCCCTCATTGGAACGAGCTCCTCGTTCCAATGAGGGGCCATAACCTATGTTTTAGAGACAAAAAATGAAAACATAATGAAAATTAATTGGAGATTTTTGAGAATAGCGCTGGCCGGCGTTTTCCGTTTCGTTAGGTAAAGGGTTAAATAATATAATTATCGTTAATAATGAAAAGTAATCAACAGAGTAATCGCTTGAGTGGACTGGTTACGTGAAATAATTCATTCGAGGCGAGTAACTATATTGTAAAACACTCGTGCGCATTCACGCACTCGTGTTTGTACAACGTCCCTCACCTCTCATGAATTATTTCACGTAACCAGTCCAGTCAAGCGATTATTCTCTATGTATTATATCATTATTTCTTTCCGAATAAATATTGTTTAAACTAAATATCAAAAGACTCTGACTAGTGGTTCTGGAGAAGAAAAATTCTTAAAGAGAATTCGCCATATTGCACTGCGTTAAATTTCAGGCTCATGTTCTGAGCCCAAACATAAACGCTGGGACCCGATTTGAACAAGTACAAATCTGTTTTCTTTAAAGATGCTCTATACTACCAAATATCAAAAATAATTTGACTGGTGGATCCAGAGAAGAAGATTTATAAAGGTTCTTCCTTATATTGCAGTAAGTACAAATTTGAGCCCAAATATTAATCGGGGAACTTGATTTGAACAATCTTGAACCTGACCCCACAGGGATGCTGAAAACGAAAAGATTTTAAAAGAGTATTCCCCATATTGCACAAAGTTAAAATTCAAGCTCACATAGGGATCCCACCTATTATCTCAGGGACTTGATTTGAACAAACGTGAATTTCACTTCCATTATAGGATGCTGTATATCACATATCAAAACATTCTGAGAGGTGGATCTAATGAAATTTTTTTTAAAGATTATTCCTCTATTGTTACAGCTTTCTATGAGAGCATGGCTATCAATTTTCTACATACATATATCTGAAGATGATCGTCAGTACACATTAGGTTAACCTGGTGTTTTTTCCTTAGTAGGAAATGAAGACACAGTCTTCTACACGAAACAAGGATAGGTCGTGGATCACAAGTAAAGCACATGCTGGTCGAAGTTTACACTCACTACAGTTAAAACTAGAAGTCCTGTCACGAACTGCGCGCTTATCTAGGCACAATTGCGCGTAGGAATTGTGAGCAATTGCCATATCGAATGGCATCCCTAGCACAGTGGGTTCTCCTGGTTACTAATAGCAAACACATGCAATGTTTCTGCCAATGGACCTCCGGATTGTCCGGAGGTCCATTGGCAGAAACATTGCTTGTGCACAGGCCATATGGACAGAATATGATAGCCTTACTATGGTCATAACGGGTAGGTTAACGCGCAAATCGACGTGCTATTTGTGCGCATTTCATGACAGGACTTCTAGTTTTAACTGTACCTCCGAATCGTGAAAATCAATTTTAGAATCTCAATCCGCTTCAGCCAGTGAATATTACGTTTCAATGGCTGATTTGTTTCTTTAATTCTTTTTCGTTTAGCCGAAGTCATTATCCGAGTGAAACCTCCTCCACGTGGGTGTTTTATAGGCACTAGACTATTTCCCCATTGCGTATATCATGTAGTGTCTACACGCACCACTTAGATTATCAATAGCCAATACAAATCGGAGTATACTGTTTACTAGGCAAGTCACGGTGGATTCTTGTTAAAAATGTGGGCTGTAGTCGAAGATCGTATATATTAGGAATACAAATCAATAAACTCAGCAATATTTTTGTAGGGAATTGTAAACTGAGACCACTTTTAACGTCAAATTGGAATAATTAGTTCAAAGGGGGATTGTAGGTATTTTAGCACACACAAACCGTTCATACTAGTCGGGCAGCTGGGTACACCCCCAATGGGATCCTTCCCCCCCCCCCCCAGGACCGAACGAGACCGATTTGTTCATGTACCTGGACATCTCGAGAGTAGATTTTCAGATGTTAACAATAAATCATCCTGGCCAGATGTGACGTAATCCAAGATGGCGCCCATGAAGGTGGGTAAAATTCGCGATTTTACATCATCACTAATTTTTCTCGATTACTGAAAAAACTGTATGAGCTGAGGAACGGAAATTAACTCGTTCGTATTTCTAATACCATTCCCCGTATAATAATATCAATCAAGGAAGTGAAAATCCAAGATGGCCGCTAAAATATGCCTCAAAATAGACGGAAATCGAGTTTTTCGACACTTTTTTCGCAGAAAACTTATACAATCATGATAAAAAATTAGAAACCTGTAAACTTTTAGATGTTAAATTGATCGCAAATTATTCTCCGATAATAACCAGTGTGAACATGCCCCATCGAGTGCCGATGTGGAAAACAAGATGGCCGCCAGTGCGACCACCGGTTTTCAGTTATCCTGCTTAGTGCTTATGTAAAAGACAAGTTTACACTATCTCAAGTTATAGGATGGTTGCGGTGAAAATATTTGATACAGGGCACAGGAATCAACTGTGTAGTATTTTGGACACTTTTTCTGCGTCAGATAAACCAATCAAGTAAGATTCCGCTCCACAGTTTTCCAGGCATTTCCAAATGTGACATGCCATACACTCTCTTCAAATGCAAATATCCTGTAACTTAGTTATCAAACCCATTACATGTATTACATTTCCCAAATCCACAAAAAACATATAACACTATCTGACTAAGTAGAAATAAACAATCTGAATGTGGGTGGAATTATTTATTGTCAAAGGCAAGACTTCAACCTGAAAAATTGCCTGAAAAAATACCGAAACCAGTCATTTTCAGCCACCCAGCAGCCTCAAAAGCAGAATTTTCCCACCAACCCCGCCTACCCACCCCTGGAGCAGAGCATCCCTTGTTTCTAAAATGCAAAAAAAAATTTATATGTTTCCGTCTCATTTTTTAGTTACCTGTCTGGTAACAAACCCGTGTAAAAATTACATTTAAAAAAATAGCCAATTTTTCGAAGCCACTGTTTCCCATAATTCATCTGGTAATTTACCCCTATGTGTCAGACTCCAACTTTGGGACCAAAACTTCAAATTCTCTTGTCCAACAAAAACCTAATGTAATCATATATCTGATACTAAAAATATTTCTCTATTTTACATGGCCTTAGTTTCAACATACGCCCTTTGTTTAGAATTTCACCCCTGTGCAATAGTGCGAAACTGTGCAGCGGAACCTAAGTGAATATCCAAAATGGCCGCCAGAAAATGCCTCGAAATAGAAGAAAATCGAGTTTTTCGACACTTTTTCGCAAAAATAAGAAACCTGTAAACTGTTAGATGTTAACTGAACGGAAATTATTCTACGATAATATCCAGCGTGAACCATGGGGGATAACTTTAGAGGATACCTCATAGTCAGAATAGGAGCAGTTATAGACAAAACAGACAGAAACCGAGGATTCCAAAGGAATCCGAACTGGATAAATAGGAAGTATCCGAAACAGCAAACTACTTCAATTCGGTCGAACTTACCACCAGGAGACCTTTCGGTCCTATAGTAGACCGTGCTACTAGTATAAGCCCAAAATGGGAAAATCTAAACAAAATAAAGTCCGTTTCGGTAATTTGGTGTTGTTTGGAGGGATTGTCGGGTTGTTTGTGGTAATTAGATTCACTTCTGTTCAATCGAACATACCCTCCAAACATACCCCTGTCCCATTCATGATTGCAGGGTTTGGGGTCACATAGCAACCACGTGTTGCCATTGAAACCAAGATGGAGGCCTCCAGTATAAAAGATGGACGATTGAAACACGTGTCACCCTAACAACATGCGCTGCGTATGCGCACTAAGACCATGTATCATTATGAAGTCACAAGATGGCTACCAGGACAACCAAACAGAAATTCCCTCATATTGTACCAAGTTAAATTTCAGGTTCCCAAAATGAGCCCAAATATTAACCCTGGCACTCGAATTGATCAAACGTGGACCTAACCCCACTATAGATGGTGTCTTCCAAATATGAAAGTATTCTGACTGGCGGATCTGAAGAAGATTTTTATTAAAGAAATTTCCTCATATCGCACTAACATAAAATTAGGGCTACTATAGCTAGGGACACGATTTCAATCTGAAAACACCCCCCCCCCCCCCGCCCTCAAAATTGTTGAATACTAAATATGAAAGCATTCTGACTGGTGGATCTGAAGAAGATGATTTTTTAAAAGTATCCCTCATATTGCAGTTAAGTTAAAATTTGGGCTGCCATAGGAAGCCCAAATATTAACCTAGGGACTTGGTTTGAACAATATTGAAAGTGACCTTCATAACAATGACGTATACCAAGCATTAAAAGATTCTGACTGGTTGATCTGAAGAAGAAGATTTTTAAAGAATATTCCCCATATAGCCCTAAGTTAAAAATTCGGGCTCCTGTACTGAGCCCAAATACGAACTAATGGGCTTCATTTTAGCAAACTTGTATCAAACCCCCTATGGATGCTGTATACCAAATATCAAAAGATTCTGACCTTTGGTTGTGGAGAAAAGATTTTAAATTTTTTTTGCAAAATATACTGACTCAGCATTTTTCGATGCTCTCTACAGAACACCCTAAGATCACCGATGGCAATTTTTTTAGCATTCAGTTCTACTGGTTCCAAGGATGGTTTATACCAAATAACAGTTCTCTGTTCCGTGTGGTTTGGGAAATATGGGTGTTTGAAAATATTTCTATTTTTAGCTCCTGGGGTGCCCATGGGGATGCGGTAATTTTTTTTGCTGCACGAATCAAGTACTTATGGACCAATAATACCACATATCAAATTTGGTTCAAATCGGACCATCGGCTTAGAAAATAGAAATTTTGGGCGTGGCCACAAATCTTACCCCTCCCATTACAAAGCCAAATATTACTTCACGAACTTCGTATGAACAAACTTGAGACTACACCTCAAAAGGAAGCCCCATACCATGTATCAAATCATTGTACCCACTGGTTCATGAGAAGAAGATTTAAACAAGAGGCCCCACGGGGCCTGAAGCGCTCACCTTGAACAGAAGAACACGATATAAACAAAGTCCAAGAATGAGTCCACACTGAGCAATCCATCTCCATAGAATACATTGTCAATCATTGAGCCCCTCGGGAGAGACAAAAATAGTTCGAGCATCATGCCATTTCTTCAGTTAATCACAATGTAAAATGTAGAGCTCCCCTATGAAGCCCCTCGATACAACCTTTGGGGATTAATCTTAGTTACACACCTATAGAGTGTACTGAATACAAAATGTCTAATTCTTCAGCTACATGGGCAATTCCGCTTCCCATAGGAACCCAAATATTAACCCAGTCTCTCGAATTGAACAAAGTTGAATCTGACCTCCCAAGAGATGTTGTATACCAAATATAAAAGCATTCTGACTGTTGGATCTGAAAAAGAAAAAAAAGCCCAAATATTAACCTACGGATCCGATTTGAACAAACTTAATCTGCCCCCCCCCCCCCCCCCCCCCGCCCTCCTTAGAGATGTTGTATTCCAAATATGAAAGCATTCTGACTGTTGGATCTGAAAAAGAAAAAAATGCCCAAATATTAACCTTCGGATCCGATTTGAACAAACTTAATCTGCCCCCCCCCCCCCCCCCCGCCCTTCTTAGAGATGTTGTATTCCAAATATGAAAGCATTCTGACTGTTGGATCTGAAAAAGAAAAAAATGCCCAAATATTAACCTACGGATCCGATTTGAACAAACTTAATCTGCCCCCCCCCCCCCCCCCCGCCCTCCTTAGAGATGTTGTATTCCAAATATGAAAGCATTCTGACTAGTGGGTCTAAAGAAGAATTTTAAAGAAATCTCCTCTTATTGCACTAAGTTAAAATTCAGGTTACCACAAGGAGCCCAAATATTAACCCAGGACACCAATTTGAACAAACTTGAATCTGACTCTCCTAGAGATGTCGTAAACAAAATATGAAAGGATTCTGACAGGTGAGTCTGAACAAGAAAATTTTTGAAGACATTCCCTCATATTGTACTAAGTTAAATTTCAGGTTCCCACATGGAGCCCAAATATTATCCTAGACACTCGAATTGATCAAACTTGAATCTGCCCCCCCCCCCCCCCCACACACACACACACCTCCCCCCCCCCGAGATGTTGTATATCAAATATGAAAGCATTCCGACTGGTGGATCTGAAGAAGATTTTTAAAGAAATTTCCTCATATTGCACTAAATTAAAATTTGGGCTACCATAGCGAGCCCTAATATATACCTAGGGACCCGATTTGAACAAACTTGAATCTGACTTCTCTGAAGATTTTTAAAAATTATCCCCCATATTGAACTAAGTTAAAATTTGGGCTTCCATAGGAAGCCCAAATATGAACCTAGGGACTTGGTTTGAAAAATCTTGGATCTGACCCTCATAACAATGATGTATACCAAACATTAAAAGATCCTGACTAGTGGTTCTGAAGAAGATTTTTAAAGAATATTCCCCATATTGCCCTAAGTTAAAAATTCAGGCTCCTGTATTGAGCCCAAATATGAACCAATGGGCTTTATTTTAATAAACTTGTATCTGACCCACCCCCCCCCCCCCCCCCCCCCCCTCCCATGAATTCTGTATGCCAAACAAAAGATACTGACGATTGGTTCTAGAGAACAGATTTTAAAATTTTTTTGAAAATATGCTGACTCAGCATTTTTTCGATGCCCTCTACAGAACACCCTAACATAATCGATGGCAATTTTTTTACCAGTCAATGCTACTCGTCCTAAGGATGCTTCATACCAAATAACAGCTCTCTGTTCCGTGCGGTTTGGGAATATGGGCGTTTGAAAATATTTCTATTTTTAGCTCCTGGAGTTCCCATGGGGATGCGGGAATTTTTTTTGCTGCACGAATCAAGTACTTATGGACCAATAATACCACATATCAAATTTGGTTCAAATCGGACCATCGGCTTAGAAAATAGAAATTTTGGGCGTGGCCACAAATCTTACCCCTCCCATTACAAAGCCAAATATTACTTCACGAACTTCGTATGAACAAACTTGAGACTACACCTCAAAAGGAAGCCCCATACCATGTATCAAATCATTGTACCCACTGGTTCATGAGAAGAAGATTTAAACAAGAGGCCCCACGGGGCCTGAAGCGCTCACCTTGAACAGAAGAACACGATATAAACAAAGTCCAAGAATGAGTCCACACTGAGCAATCCATCTCCATAGAATACATTGTCAATCATTGAGCCCCTCGGGAGAGACAAAAATAGTTCGAGCATCATGCCATTTCTTCAGTTAATCACAATGTAAAATGTAGAGCTCCCCTATGAAGCCCCTCGATACAACCTTTGGGGATTAATCTTAGTTACACACCTATAGAGTGTACTGAATACAAAATGTCTAATTCTTCAGCTACATGGGCAATTCCGCTTCCCATAGGAGCCCAAATATTAACCCAGTCTCTCGAATTGAACAAAGTTGAATCTGACCTCCCAAGAGATGTTGTATACCAAATATAAAAGCATTCTGACTGTTGGATCTGAAAAAGAAAAAATGCCCAAATATTAACCTACGGATCCGATTTGAACAAACTTAATCTGCCCCCCCCCCCCCCCCCCCCCTCCTTAGAGATGTTGTATTCCAAATATGAAAGCATTCTGACTGTTGGATCTGAAAAAGAAAAAAATGCCCAAATATTAACCTTCGGATCCGATTTGAACAAACTTAATCTGCCCCCCCCCCCCCACCCTTCTTAGAGATGTTGTATTCCAAATATGAAAGCATTCTGACTGTTGGATTACGAGTCAAGTACTTTTGACCCAATAATACCATATATCAAATTTGGTTCAAATCGGACCATCGGTTCAGAAAATAGAAATTTTGGGCGGGGTCAAAAATGTTACCCCTCCCATTACAAAGCCAGATATTGCTTCACGAACTTTTCGTTTGAACAAACTGGATTCTACACCTCAAAAGGAAGCTCCATAACAAATATCAAGTCATTGTACACACTGGTTCACGAGAAGAAGATTTTAAAAATATTTTGGACCATTTTCTCCCACCTCCTCTATATGGGGCTGGACATATTGTGTTGAACAAAACTGCAATGCCCCTTTGGGAACATCACTCACATAAACTTTCACTAGAATTGGCCCAGTGGATTTTGGAGGAGAAGACCAAAACATGGTGTTGACGGAC